>JAYESA010000001.1:118265540-118730540 GCA_036927795.1 Iris macrosiphon
GAAGGACTGTCAAAATTGTTAGGACTGTCAAAATTTTGACAGTCCTTCCAATTGGTATGACTGTCAAAAATTTGACATATATGTTAGTCCTAAAAATATATGTTGATTTTTAGGACTGTCAAAATTTTGACAGTCCTTCCAATTAGTAGGACTGTCAAAAGTTTGACAGTCCTAAAAATATATGTTGAATTTTTAGGACTATCAAAATTTTGACAGTCCTTCCAATTAGTAGGACTGTCAAAAGTTTGACAGTCCTAAAAATATATGTTGAATTTTTAGGACTATCAAAATTTTGACAGTCCTTCCAATTAGTAGGACTGTCAAAATTTTGACAGTCCTAAAAATTAACATATATTTTTAGGACTGTCAAACTTTTGACAGTCCTACCAATTGGAAGGAATGTTAAAAAATTTTGACAGTCCTAATCAACATATATTTTTAGGACTGTCAAAATTTTGACAGTCCTAACAAGATTATAAAAAAAAATCAATAGGTATAAATCCGTACTGAAGGGGACCTCTCATTCTACTGTTCAGTCTGTTCTACATATGTACAGAAAACAAAAAAAACACCAAGCAAGTTCAAAGCTGGTGAGTACAGAGACACCGAAGCTCAAATCTTCTGTTGCAGCATTACTCCATGTCCTCTAGCAGTTCTTACTCATCTGACTACTTGCTGAACTTGTAAAAAATAAAAAGAAGAGAAGGAGAAGGAGAAGGAGAAGAAGAAAGGATGGCTCTGAATTATTGGCAACACAAGTGGACAGAGCTAGCAACAAGAACTTCCTTTGAAATGTCTCATATGTAGCCAAAAGGACCCTTCACATGCCTTTGTTTCTTGTTCGTTTCACTCTCATACACTCACGGGCCGAAGTCCGATCTCCAAACCATACACCAAAAAATTTGAGACACTGCTACTATAAGTACTGCTCCTTTGGAAAACTGCTGTTGCTAAGTACTCTTTCTCTAGCATAATAACCCCATAACCGCCACCATGAGCCCAAGGCTTGGCTTCCTACTTCTCCTTGCAGTTCTTCTCTTCGCAAGGTCTAATTCCCTCGATGCTGACGCTGAACCGATCAAGAACATTACTGTCATTGGTACGGTGTTCTGTGATGCCTGCGCCAACAACACCTTCACCAGGAACAGCTACTTCTTACAAGGTAAATGATGGGTTTTCTCTGCCTCTGCGAATAGTAAACCTTTATGTAATGAACATATAAACCATTATGTTGTTAGGTTCCATGTATATCCAGAATCCCTTCCAAAAATTTGCACTTAGTCGCACAAGTGTTTATAGCTCTACTGAGAGTCAGGACTGCTATGAAACATGGGTAGATTGAAAAATATCATCTTATCTTCATTCGCCCCAAAACTCAACTAATATACATGTGGGAAATCCTAACATCATCAAAATGGAGTTTGCTAAAGAATTATGTACTCGTTTCCCCCAAATAATACTTTGATCGCTGATCAACATCTCAGCCTGCTGTTCCTTTTCAGTATGGGGTCAGCTACGAACAGCAAGTCTACATGGAGCATTAGCAAGTCCTCAAAATAATTTACAAACTTTTTTATGCACGTATGTAGCTGTAAATTTTTATGCATGTATGTCGAACTGACAGTAAAACCTCTATGTCGGTCCCAAATTCCTAACCTAGGTCGCTACGAGCATGAGGGTCATGTTATAAATGACTAGTTGGTATCTTTTGGCTATGTAGTTTTCAAGCTCAAGTTGATGAACCAGCCCCCAAGTTCTTCTAGACTAAAGATTCTAAACGAATAGGTAAGATGATACAATATTGTGTATGAAATTGCATTCATCTCTATAATATATTAAGGGTCTGCCTAACAATTATGGGAATAGCGGTTATGAGGTATTTTTAGAGTACCGGTTATGAACGGTTATGAGAGGTCCGATTTTGAGTGGTTTTAAGTAGCAGCTTTTAAACCAACCAATCCATACTTGGTAACGAACGATTTTAAAAGAATTTTACAAGAATAAATGAAATAAAATTAATAAAACCGTTCAACACCCACCGATTTTTGGTGTTTATAAAGCCACCCAAAATTATATTACACCGGTTTTGATTGGTTTTTGAGCCGACTAAAACCGGTGCCTCATAAAAATTACCAAACAGGGGTTTTCATTAACGGTCGGTTCAAAAACACCCCAAACCGATGAAAACACCGTTACCAAGCAGACCCTAAGCCAAGGAAAGAAATGAAGGCCATTTAATCGAATTAAGAAACTGACAGACAATCCAATAGAATTCTCAGAGTCGGTGATAATTCCTAGCCGAATAAACTACGGACCCAACAGGGGCTCTGATATAGGATCCACCATAGCAGTTAACATGAGAAGCTCACACAACCATAAAGCAACAAGCATACAGAATATACATATAGACTCGAGTGTACAAGAAGGGGAAGGTAAAGTATCTGGGCACAATATGTACAATGAGCCTAGCTATATTTTGAGTATTAACTGAACTAAGCATCATATAGTGGTTTACATGTCAAAAGTACAAGATAATTGCATTTCACCAAAAAAAACATAAACCAACATGCTTATTACTGATATTGGATTCTTAATTTCTTCTTGTACTTGTTATCTGCACCAGGTGTGAAAGTCCTAATAGAATGCAAAATAAGAGCAAACCCAACATCCAATGAAGAGATATCCATAACAGTTAACAGGATGACAGACCAGTTCGGAGTCTACAAGCTCGAGATACCACCGATCGATGGGTTCGAGTGCAAGGATGATTGGGAGTCTGAATCCTTCTGCCAGGCCACCCTGGTAGAGAGTCCTTCTCCTCTGTGCAATCTCCCGGCCATAAAAAGCTCGACAGAGCATGTAGCACGTAAAAACGAGAAGGCCAATGTGTGTGTTTACAACCTCAACGCATTGAGTTATAGGCCATCTAAAAGGGACGATACCGTGTGTGGGACTAGAAAAGTACGACCGGAGGCAGATAACAATCTGGGTTCCGCTTTGTTCTTTTGGCCACCTTTCCCACCATTTTGGTTCCCATGGCCAGGCTGGACGCCTTTTCCATCTCCCTATCCTTCCTGGCCATTTCCAAGCCCACCATCTCTTCCTTTTCCTTTCCCTCCCTTACCATTCTTAACTCCGCCACCGGCATTTCCATTCCCTTTCCCACCTTTGTGGCCTACACCACCAGCAGCACTTCCTTTTCCCTTCCCTCCTCTACCTCCAGTCCCATCTCTTTTCCCATCTCCTCCCCCACCACCATCATTTCCTTTCCCACTTCCACCTTTCACTCCTCTCCCACCCTTTCCAAAACTCCCTCCCTTCACTCCACTTCCATCTCTATTTTCACCACCACCACCTCCACCATCACCTCCCCCTCCATCCTTTCCTTTCCTTCCACCTTTCCCTCCCCTTTTCCCAACCCCTGGTTCGCCAACACCACCTCCATCGTTCGTTTCACAGAGTGACCCAAGAAGTTGAATCCCTACCCAACCTCCATCCTCCACTAAACAGTCAAAAGACTCGATATCCATGATTGCAGATTCTAATTAATTTCTCACTTGGGAAATTTGATGCATGATTGTCTACCAAAAGTTGTGAGCTGGATCCTTCTTTTCCCAGTTTCTAAACCAGATTGTACTTATGTAGTTATGAGTTTCAGATGTACTGTCAGGTATATATTGTGTTTTTGTTTACTTGCAAGTATGGATGTAGAATTATTTCATAATGATATCTATATGTAGTACTGAAAGATTTTTAGCAGGAAAACCAAGAAACAAGCCTCTCTCTGATTCAAACTATCTTATGTAAAACCAACAGTGTGCCTCATCTCAAAACCTACCTGGCTGAAACAGAGTAATAGTGTTATATACTATGCTAGTTGTGTAGACTTCATGTCAGATCTTCATACTCTTTCATACTATATGATGTGCATCAAAATATACGACACAACTACCAAGGTGATGCCAAGATAATAATGCACGGAGGTACAAGAAACAGAGCTACCAGCCATCGGTTTGAATCTCCTCATAATGCAGTGGCTACGAGAGTTAAAAGAAATACAAGGACACAGTGTCTAATCTCACCATGTTGAAGGTTCATGGTGCATTGAGGCTGTATGGCCTGTGGAGACTTGCCAAAATTAATATGTACTGAAGTGGGTTTCTCAATGACCTATAATGAGAGATTTCCCTTTCCAAGGGAGTTTCCTTACCCCTTTGCCGGACGCTTTTTCTCATTGCAATAGGGTTCCTCCTCCCTGCTTTCAAGTCTTCTGTCCTCAGTTGATGTAACCCTACGAGCCACGATCTAGAGAGCTGAACATTATAAATCCTCGTTTTGGGAGGTATTAGAGTAAGGTCGTCATGATCAAGAGCAAGCCTTCTCTCATCATAATGGGCTCATCTAGGGAGCACGAGAATGCTCCATTGAAGAAATTGACAATTTAAGACCGGTTGTCAACCAGACCTCAAACCTTCATATTGTTCCCAAATTCAAAGCGAAGGTAGTTACGAGCAAGAAAGGGTATTTCTATAAAATCTAGGTCAATTGGTCCCCGATTGATAGATCATACCTTCTATATCATGCGCTTTAAGCTCATTCTAGCAAGGATCACCATCTAATCAACAACAACATACACTTCAAGCTATATGATTTCGAGCACCTCTAGCAACTAAAAGATCGGGAAAAAAAACACCTAAACACAAGCAGTCACCTACATGATCTCCACAAGATGACTTCTATTCCATCCTGTTATTAGATATATTGTTCTAACCTTCACTTTTTCAACAATTCGACATATGTTATCTCCTCCATTCTATTCATCCTGGGACCTCAACATGCGTATCAATCACATACCCATATCATCTCATTCTCTCTCATAATCACAAAATGTCCATTACAGTACAAGCCTTTTCTAGTAGAATGGAGTTGTCTGAGCAACACAAGTAAATATAGAAAAGAGGGAGGAGGGGGGGGGGGGGGGGACTTAACATATGACTCGACCAAATATCATGATTAGTGTCAACCTAGCAACAATCCTCTCTACTAGATGGAACTACATTCAAGGTGAGACAATATAAGAAGGGGTTCATTGTCTATAAGTGTATAAAACCTCAAAGGCCAAGGTTGGTTTATTTCTAGATAGATCAACCTTCTCAGTCATGTGAGTTAAGATCGTAAAACCAAAAGAACTACCTCCAAGTTTCCTTTAAAAAAAGACTGCATCCAGATAAGGAGTAAGAAGATGAGTTATAGGAAATGACTTTGCCTCCCTTTTCAGAAAAAGGTCAATAAAAAAACCACATAACTAACCTTACAACCCAGAATCTCCTGGGGAGCAAACGAATCTATGTAAGAATCTCGATTGAGCCTTTCTTACTTAGCAGCGAATTGGGAGCTCGTTCTCCAGCAACGGGAACGCGTTTTTCCGACGACATGAGCGCTTCCCATAACATGACCAGAATTTTAAAAGATGACGAAAATTTTGGAAAGAAAGTTAAAAAAAAAATTAATATGCATTCATCAAAGTAAGAAGAAACTAAAGATTACCTAAGTTAACATCATAAAAATTACCATACGAATAATCTCTCGGTAACTTTGAAATAAACTTTATAAATTCTAATAAATATTAATAAATCTATAAATTTTGAGAACAATAATTAATAAATATAAAAAACTTATTAGTGCATGTTCTCATCACGCTCCCAACTTTAAACTCTTCTAAGTAGTCGTGTTTTCCACTCTCGCTTCTGTCCCCACTTCTGGCTTCGAAGTAATTAACAAAACTTTCATCACCTACTGATACCCTAAAGAATTTCATTGATCAAATTGCTGAAAAAGAAACATTAACTTAAATATATCATATGTCAACTCGTGTGAAGTTTGACATCTTATTAATTAAACATCAGAAACTACCATACTAGTTTACTGATGGATGATGTCATTTATCATAATCACTGATGAAATTGGTTCAGATAGTATATAAAAAGGCTTGCCTTAACATGAACCATAATACACCAAAGCGACCTTCCTTTATTCTATTTTTTTGTCATTTTTTAAAAACATCTGCAGGGTTTTCCATTTACTTTCACATAAAAACTTATGTCCTATTCTTCAATGTTAACCATGTGACGGATCATCTTTTGGTGATCCTCCAGCAATCTGACAATGTCATATGACTCATATGTGACTTCCATACCTGAGGAGAGAGGAAGAAGTGAGTAGATTTTGAAGTTGAGGTGGAGCATGCAACCAGGAATAAACGCCATTTATTTCTTCAAATTGGATTGTCAAAGAGAGGCCCAGATGGAATTACATTACAACAACACTAGGTGCAGACAACATTGTAGAACAATCTGTCCCTAAAAGGTGAAGAACTAAAGGTCCGATCTTAACATAAAGTACTCGCCCGCATAGCACTACTACACTCATGCATACAAGCTGAGCAACCAAAAAACGCAAACAAAATTAACAAGAAAGAGTAAGTCAGAAAATGGTCACTTAAATTCGTTGGAGTACCTTTGCAGCAGCCTCAACTGTCATCCCAATATCTTTTGATGTATGTGCTAAGCTTGTGAAACCCGCTTCAAACTTTGAGGGAGCTAGGTAGACGCCTTCTTCCAGCATCCCCCTGTGGAACCTTGCAAAATTTGCATTATCGCTCTTCTTTGCATGCTCGAAATTGTCAACTGGCCCAGCAGTAAAAAAGAATCCAAACATACCACGTATATATCCACCAGATATTTCATGTCCTGCCTTTTTGCCAGCATCCAAGATCCCATGAACGAGCTCTCCAGTGACCTTATTCAAGTAATCATTACAACCAGGTTCCTTCAAGCGTCTAAGGGTATGAATTCCAGCCGTCATCGCTGAAGGATTCCCACTTAAAGTTCCAGCTTGGTACATTGTCCCAGCTTGGTACATTGTGCCACAGTTAGGTTTTCATTGGAGTTGTTTTTGTTGATATGGTATGTTGGGTGTCATATTTAAGTATAGTATAAGCACATGGGAATATCCTGAGGACATATTTGGGATGCCAAAATATGTCACAGGATATTCCATTATGAGATTATTGTCATAATGATTGAGATCATTGTATTAATGACTGTAAGGCTATATAATGCCAATGAGACAATCAATAAAATAATCAACTAATTTCAACATGGTATCAGAGCCAAGTTTTCACAAACCCTAGCCGTCACCAAGCTTCCACAAACCCACAGGAGGATTTCCTAGATCTCCTCCACCGAACTCTTCCACGCCCCCCCCCCTTCTTCCCTTCTCCGCCCTTCGCAGGCCCCCCTTCGCTGTTGCTGCCCCGTCCCGCTACTGTTGCGGCTGCTGCGACTGCTGCTGCGACAGCGGCTGTGACATGCGTGCTGCCGCCTCCTCCGCACCAGCACGAGAC
Organism: Iris macrosiphon; assembly: GCA_036927795.1. NCBI lineage: Eukaryota > Viridiplantae > Streptophyta > Magnoliopsida > Asparagales > Iridaceae > Iris > Iris macrosiphon. The sequence goes on from JAYESA010000001.1 coordinate 118,272,946, forward strand.
AACGCCTAATAGGGATGCCTAAATCTGAAAAAAGGGGGGACATGTTCGAATCTAGGAGCGGACGTGACGTGAGTCGTGGAGCGGACGTGACGTGATTGGATTGACGACGCATCGATGGAGGAGATCATCAAGAAGTTAGATTCTGCAGAGGTGGCGACGTTGATGAAGTTGTTGACGATGTCGGCTGGTGAAAACACGACACGAACGTCGCCGGAGTTGAAGCTTCCCTCTATCGATCTGAAATTAGATGGACCAGCCACCTATCTGAGTTGGTCACGGCGGGTGAGAAGAACCCTCGCAGGAAAAAACATGGAGGGGTTCCTGACGGGCGAGACGACAGAGCCGGACGAGGGCTCGACAGGACGCGATGAGTGGAAGTCCACTCATATGGTGATCTACATCTGGCTTCTCAACTCCTTAGTCCAGTCTATTGCCGCCACAGTAGACGGTATTGAGATGGTGAAAGATGTGTGGGAGAAGTTGAGAAGGACCTATGAGGGTGTGGGGAACAACTTACGGGTCTTCCAGATAAAGGGGGAGATTGATGACACCGTACAGAGAGAGAAGACGGTGCAGGAGTATGCCACGGAGTTGGAGCGTCTGTGGTTGGATTATGATCACTCCTCAGATCGGACGAGCTGCGGGGACCCTAAGTGTAAGGAGAGACAGGTGTGTTTGCAGGAGAGGACGATGAAGTTCCTCAAAGGGCTGACTGCAGCTTTCGCACAGAGGACGGCCCTACTTCTAGCCCAACCAAAGATCCCTAGCCTTGAGGAGGCTATCTCAGCCATGATCCAGGAGGAGACACGCATCAGGCTACAAGCCGGGACAGGTGGTCCCCCCGAAGCAAAGTCAGTACTAGCGATCACCAGCTCAGGTAACACAGGATCTAAGGGAGAGCCCTGGCAGCATAACCGACAGTGCTACAACTGTGGGAAGATGGGTCATCATCGGTATGCTTGTACCAAACCACCTAGGGAGGAAGATTCAGGTGGTGGACGAGGACCGTTCGGCGGACGAGGATATAATGGAGGACGTGGTCGTGGTCGAGGGGATAGACGAGGCGGCCGAGAAGGTTATCGGGCGAACCTCCTAATATCAGAAGGGAACGGAGAAGCTGATGGCACCTTTACTGTGGAGGACCAGGCACTGGGAGACATGAGGAGTAGAACAGATGAGGCGTCCACCTCATTCTTTGTTAGGGGCAACGCTGCCATGTATGCCCATCCATCAGAAGGTGAGTGCCCATCCATGTATGCCCATCCATCAGAAGGTACTGACGAATCACTTGCCCTTGCGTCTATTTCTTCCCTTAAATTATCAGACTGGATTATCGACTCGGGAGCATCTCGGCATGTGACGGGGAATGCGAGTGAGTTTTCTTCCTACACTCACCTAGCATCAGCAGACAGCATTCAGACAGCTGATGGCAATTTCCAGCCAGTGGTCGGTAAGGGTATTGTTAATTGTACAGGTTCAGTAAGATTATCCAATGTTTTACATGCTCCATCCTTTCCAGTCAGTCTCTTGTCCATTAGTTCTATAATCCTCCAACTTAAATGCATTGTTTCTTTTGATATTCCTAAGGTGACCTTCCAGGAGAAAGGGACAGGACGAAGACTTGGGACTGGCACTTGGCATGAGGGACTATGGTACCTAGATCGAGAAGGACTGGACTCAGCATTGGTATCTATGGCAGAGAAGGCTAGCATAGAAGGACTGCAGCAGAGGACTGAGGATACCTTGATACTCCATCATCGGAGGATGGGACATTCTTCCTTTGATACTCTAAGTAAGTTGTATCCAGAGATTTATGCAAAAACAAATAAAGAGAAATTAGTATGTGATGCGTGCGAGTTAGGAAAACTTACTAGGAGCTCATAAGTTGGCACGGGTCATAGGAGCACTTTTGCTTTTGAGGTAGTACATTCTGATGTCTGGGGTCCATGTGCTACTAACACTATGAATGGTTATAAGTACTTTGTTTCTTTCATTGAGTGTGCCTCTCGTGTTACCTGGTTATATTTGATGAAAAATAAGAATGATGTACCTGCTTGTTTTCGGAATTTCCATAAGCATGTCCAGACTCAGTACAAAACAGTTGTGAAGGTACTGAGGTCTGACAATGGAACGGAGTATACCAATAGGACGCTTGCAGAATACTTGTCAGCACACGGAATACAGCATCAGACCACCTGTGCCTACACACCAGCACAAAATGGAGTTGCAGAAAGGAAAAACAGACACCTTCTGGAGGTCGCAAGAAGTATGATGATCGACATGAATGTCCCACAGAGTCTGTGGGGGCATGCAGTGTTGACAGCAGCTCAACTCATCAACAGGATGCCCTCGAAGGTCCTCGTATGGAAGTCCCCATGTGAGGTATTGCAAGGCAATAATAGTGGGATACTCCCACTGAAGGTGTTTGGGTGTGTGTGTTTTATGAAGGACAACAGGCCATCAGTTGGGAAACTTGATCCTAGAGCGGTCAAATGCATCTTCGTAGGCTACTCGGCGACCCAGAAGGGGTATGTGCTGGAGTCCAGTAGAGAAGAAGAAGTTTGTCAGTATGGATGTCCACTTTCGGGAGCATGAGCCATACTACCATAAGGACGGAACTTCACACAACACGTCTAATACTGCCAGTATTAGGCGAGAGGGGGAGATGGAGAACTTGGTGGTAACCGATTTAGAAGTTTGGCATGGAGGCACGGAGAAGGGACAAGAAGGTGAAGGTGTTAGGCCTACGGCTCAGGGAGAGTTACTTACCTACAACAGGAGAGAGAAGCAAACTGCAGGACCAGTACCGACAGTGCCAGTGCCAAGTCCCTTGCCTGCGTTCGTCCCAACTCCTGAGGCACCGACACCAACCCTCCTTCAGGTGATACCCCCTCCTTCACAAGATATCATTCCTCCTACTTCTACTCCTCCCACACCACTATCTGTACGGAGGACCACTTGCAGTAATGCAGGAAATCCTCCAAACAGATATGGTTGGGATATTGCTCAGTTTGTTTCTTTTGACCATATCCCTTCTTCTCATGGAGCATTTATAGCATCTTTGGATAGTATTACTGTACCTAACAATTGGCAGGTTGCCAAGAACGATCCAAAGTGGAAAGCGGCAATGCACGAGGAGTTGGGAGCTCTGGAGAAGAACCACACTTGGGAGCTTGTGAGACTGCCAGAGGGGAAGAGAGCAGTTGGATGCAAGTGGATCTTTACCGTGAAGCAGAACCCAGATGGACAGGTTGAGCGCTACAAAGCTCGACTAGTAGCCAAAGGATACAGTCAGACATACGGCATCGACTATGACGAGACCTTTGCACCAGTTGCAAAGATGAGCACTGTCAGGACTCTGATTTCTCTGGCAGTGAATGGTGGATGGAAACTACACCAACTGGATGTGAAGAATGCGTTTCTTCACGGAGATTTAATGGAGGAGGTGTATATGGAGATACCACCAGAATTTGGCACCAATCAGACAGTAGGCAAGGTCTGCAGGTTGAAGAAGTCCCTCTATGGACTGAAGCAGTCTCCTCGAGCGTGGTTTGACAGATTCAGAAGGGCGATGATAGGGATGGAATATCAGCAGATCAATGCTGATCATACTGTGTTCTTCCGTCGGAATGGAGGCCACATCACCATGCTTGCGGTGTATGTGGACGATATGATTATCACAGGAGATGATGAGCAGGAGATCGCCCAACTCAAAGGAAAGCTTGGCAAGGAATTCGAGGTGAAGGATCTCGGCCTTCTTCGGTACTTCCTTGGGATTGAGATTGCTCGAGAAGCAGAGGGGATTGTTCTCTCTCAAAGAAAGTATGCACTGGACCTTCTCACAGAAACTAGGATGTTGGGGTGCAAACCTGCAGCGACACCAATAGATCAGAGGTTCAAGATTGATGCTGAGGCTGGAGAACCAGTTGATCGGGACAGATACCAGAGACTGGTTGACAAGTTGATCTATTTGAGCCACACACGTCCTGATATCTGCTTTGCAGTAAGTGTGGTGAGCCGCTACATGCATGACCCACGGAAGGGTCATATGGATGCAGTGTACCAGATTCTGAGGTACTTGAAAGGTGCTCCCGGAAAGGGACTAATATTCAGGAAGAACAATCATGTGAGCATCGAGGGCTACTGTGATTCTGACTGGGCTAGTTGTGCTGATGACAGGAGGTCTACCTCGAGATATTGCATATTTGTAGGAGGTAACTTGGTCTCTTGGAGGAGTAAGAAGCAGTCTGTGGTGGCCAGATCGACAGCTGAAGCAGAGTACAAAGCTATGGCCTTGGGAGTTGCACAGTTGCTATGGTTGAAGAATATGCTGGTGGAGCTGAAGCTGGATCAAGGAGCCAAGATGAAGCTGTGGTGTGACAATCAGTCAGCTATTAGTATCGCCAACAATCCAGTACAGCATGACAGGACCAAACACATCGAGATTGATAGATTCTTCATCAAAGAGAAGTTGGATAGTGGATTACTGGAGCTTGGCCATGTTCCAACCAGGGATCAAGTAGCAGATGGACTAACCAAGGGACTCGCCTCAGTGAACATGATTAGAGGATGTGACAAGATGGACTTAGTGAATATCTTTCACCCATCTTGAGGGAGAGTGTTGATATGGTATGTTGGGTGTCATATTTAAGTATAGCATAAGCACATGGGAATATCCTGAGGACATATTTGGGATGCCAGAATATGTCACAGGATATTCCATTATGAGATTATTGTCATAATGATTGAGATCATTGTATTAATGACTGTAAGGCTATATAATGCCAATGAGAAAATCAATAAAATAATCAACTAATTTCAACAGTTTTCTACATTGCAAGCATTCAAAAACATCTCCATGTGAGAATCTTCTTTCCATATCGCGCTCATTGTAAACTCCGCTAAAATAATGCCAAACTTTTTTTTATCTTCTTTCGAGTTGAGTCCCTTGGTGCGGTATGAGTTGAGGTTGCTGATCTTTCGGTTGTTGTGGTGTTTGATCATTTTTTATGACAGTAAATAATATGTTCACACTAGATTGCTTGTTAATATTGCAAGAAAGGGAAAAAAAATTGTTGTGAATTTGAAAGAATTGTCCTATTTATAGGAATTTTTAGGTACCAAATTACCCCAAATACTCTTAAAATTTAGTTGTTATAAGGGTATTTTGATCAATTTTAGCAAAAATTACCAAAATATCCTTCAAACGGGTTTAAAACTGGGGCAATTTGATATTACACCCTCTTAGATTAGGTATATTGATATTACCTCATTGTTAGATTAAAAGTTGAGAATACCTCCCTGAAAGTGTCGTTAAAAACTCTTTAACGACACTTTCAAAACTCATTAACGACACTTTCAGTTTTTTAACGACACTTTCAGGGGGATATTCTTAACTTTTAATCTAACAGGGGATAATATCAATATACCTAATATAAGAGGGGAGTAATATCAAATAGTCCTAAAAACTGTCATAAATTTGGGAGTATTTTGATAAAAAAATATGGTAATCAAAGGCGTGCCTCGAGCGCGCCTAAAACGCGCCTCGCAGAAAAGCGCAGCAACTGCGCCTCGCACCTCACTAGGCAAGGCACATTTCTCCAGACGCACACAAGGCGCGCCTTTCTGCAAGGTGCAACCAAGAAAAGGCGCGCCTTATGATTTTTTTATTTATACAAAAAATTTGAGGCATGGAGATAATCCTTACCTCACACAAGTAGTTTATTACAATTGAACTGAAAAACTAAAATTTACTAAAAGCATGGTATGTATAATACAAACTCTTGTTAGTCTTTTTACTGCTATTATTGCTCTGCTAGTTCACTTGGTTATGTTTTAACGTCTTTTTGTTGCTTTTAATATATTATTTGATTTTATTTCTTATATTACTAATTTATTTATTTATCTATGTTTTTTTTGTGTGCCTCGCTTTGCTCGGACACGCGCCTTAACTGCGCCTTGCATCTCGGACGATATGAACCTTTTCTGCTTCGAGTGCGTCTTGCTCCTTTGACTACCTTGATAAAAAAATACCCCCCCTGTAAATGGATAATATGATTGTTAGAGGGGTAAATGACCAAAATAATCCTCCAACGGTATTACAAACGATTAAATGGAGGAATAATTTGGTCATTTAACCCCTATACATATGCAGCACAGTCAGCCCGCGTAGGGCCAGTAGCTAGGTGGTCGGACCGGGCCAAGACCGGGTCACCGACCGGCCGGGCCGGACCGGGTCGAACAAATTAGGCCGGTCTGAACCGGACAGGTTCACTCAGGTGACCGGGCTGGGGCGAGCTTTTGGGCCACTTTCCAGAATCCAGCCCGAACCCGTACAGCTTATGGGCCGAGTCAACTCATTGACTGGGCCCGGCCCGGCCTAGACCAAGTTTGACCAGGCCGATTCAGGTCCTGGTTTCGGGCCGTCCGGCCTAATACACACCTTGACCTATATATCGGCCGACATGTTAGTTTTAAGGGAGAAACGACATATATCATACAAAAATGTCAGTTATATCGTTTTGTAAAAAAAATCGGCCGATATTTCAAAATAATTTGGTCGATATGTTATTTATAGAAATCGGTCGACATTTGAAGAATAGGATTTTTCGTAATTTTTTGTCTGACTTGATTTTCAAGACGAATTAAACCTGTAAGCAATAACAAACCCCAACGAAACTCTAACCTCCTTCTCTCCTCTCTCTCTCTCTCTCTCTCTGTTGTTGCCTCGAACACTGGTCGGCGATGCTCCACTTCGACCGTTCCAAGCTCCCCTCCAGTTAGGTATACCTCAAATTTGAATTACTTTTAAAATATTCAATGTTTCAATTAGAAATTAGATTTGGATAGGACATTTATGTTGTAAGATATGTAAAATATTACATATTTATTGATCTCTGACATTTTAAAATGTCCACAACATTCGACATCAAAAATCACAATGTGACATGAACCTGACATGCTACATCTCCAACCTTGGGTATAGAGGTGGAATATTTCGAGCACATTACTCATTTCCAAACCAAAAGGCTGCTCAAAGACATGTCTGAAGATTTGAAAGTGAAAATACAAATCACTAGTTAAGATTATAAAGGATATGAATGATGGAGTGGCTTTGTGGAAGACCCCAGAAGTTATCTCCTCTCTAGTCGGCTTACATAAAGGATCATCATTAAATTTGTACTGTTTTGACCTAGCAACGGATGAAATTACTGGGCATATTAAATATGAAGTTCCAAAGTGTATAATGTTTGATGATGATAGTGTGTTAGTTGATGAAAGTAGGTAAGTGTCAGTTTTTAAAAAAATAAAATTGTAAAGAGAAATTTTGGAATCTAAAAAATTGAAAATTAGCAGAGGGTGAAAACAGTATATAAGCTTCAAACAAAAGTCAAAATAAATGAGGGAGAAGTACATTTTAATGTATAAGCAGTTTTTCGGATATCGGCCGATATGATCGGAATATCGGCCGATACACCGGTTTTGATGAGAAATCGGTACGATTTGGATATTCGAGAAAGAAAATTGGTCCAAAAATTTATCGGCTAGTTTGGCCGATATACCGGCTAATATTTGACCGGTATACCATCATATGCTAGTTGGTCTGGCGAGTAAAAAAGTTAAGTTTACGTGTTTAAGTTTGTGGGTTCAAACCCAACAGAAAATTTACCATTTTTCTTATTTGTTGGGTTTAAAACATTAAATATTAACACCCGATAAATAAAAAAATTGCATCCCCCTAAAATAGATAGTATCCTCTCTCTCTCTGTCTCTCTCTCTCTCTCTAACCAGTCAAAAAAAATAGAGAATAAGGAAAGAAAAAGAGAATAAGAAAAAGAGTTAGAAGGAAGAAGAAGACTTACCTCTCGAAGCGAACAGGAATAAACTTAACTTTAGAGAATAAGAGAAAAATGATATCGCTATTAGCGTACTATCTTATGTTTTGTGATTTTCTTTTGGAGATGCTTCTAAATTTTATGTTCAGTGAATTTTTTTTATAGAAAATATTTTTTGCTTATTAGTTTGAAGGATGATGTTGAGTTGTTTATTATTAAATTTATATAAGGAAATTTTTTCTATTTATATTAATGCTTTAATTTTGTTATGCATGTCATATATGAAGTTAATTTTTGTCTTATACACTAAGAGTTTATATCGCCCGATATATCTATATCGTTCGGTTTCCAGTTTCCGGTATGACAACCTCCCAACTGGCATGGGACCAATATCTGATATCATAAATCTTGTGTATAAGAGACATACTAACATCGATAGTTCGGTCGCTGCTCCGTGGTTCACCTTCAGGCACCTTCTCCTTAGGAGAGCAGGCCTGATCATACACATTTCAGTATACAATGATAGTGTCAAAAATTCATGATGATAGTGATAGTGTCAAACATTCATGATGATGGAGAGATGGAAAAATATGTTTATCATAGAATTAAAGCAAGATGGTTGAAGATGGGTGTGTCTCAACTCCTTTGAGATATTACGAAGTTGAATTTCAAAGACAAATACCAAACATGCTTTGTAGATCAGAGTGTGGAGTAATTAAAAAATAAATGTCCAATACGACGAGCGAGTGGCAATAGGCTGAAAGATGAGATAATTAATGAGTGTATTCATGGGAGGGTGGACCGATGTCAAGAGGATAAAATGTGAAAAGATCATCTCAGGTAGCTTGGACATGCGCAAGGTTGACCAATAGATGTTTTGGAGGATCAATATGATATTATTAAAGGAGCTGTTACCATTAGGGTTAACTCTAAGTGAACATGGATTGAGACTTTAAAGAAGGATACAGTTTTTGCTACAGGATCTGTTGTTGTAGTTTGGACTAAATTAACAATTGACATCTAACCCCAAATGAATACACATTACACAGTTTGCCGAAATATTAGTGTACGTCAGTTAGATGAAAAGAATGATCACCATAGCTTGAGTTTATCCTTCTACAAATTCTCCCAAAGAACATTTAGGTGAAGTAACTTTCTGTATAAATTAAAATATACCATAACAACATGAACATCCCCTCATAAATTAGACAATAAACTTCACACTTGCATCCAGATGTGATTAGCTAAGCACATGAATATCTTATCTTATTAAAAAATTTCATTGATAAAAATCTTCAAAGCAAGGTTTAAAGTATCAGCCGAAACCAATACAAAAACTGCCAAAACCAACCACCAAAACCCTCCCAAATCCCCCCTGAAACTATAATCATAGGAAGGCTCCGAAACCGAGTTTTTGAAGCTTGGTTTAAAGAAACCTCTAACTGCTTGAAAAGTCCACGACTTCCAAAGAAACTCCAAAGGTTAATTTGCATTGGCAAGAACAAATACTACCAAGTTTGGACAATCAAACCTAACAATGTTCTTACACCAGCAAACAGTCGAGAGAAGTAAATTATACATTAAGTTTCAACCTGTAACAGCGTTTCACATACTACATGGGCTTTAAAGATTTGTCATTCACAATAAATTATTCATGCCAAGTAAAAATTATAGAAAGAAAAGTTTGAGAAGAAACAGCACCTTATCATCTGCATGACCAATGATAGCAGGGCCCCAGGAACCAACATAGTCAATATATTTATTCCCATCCACATCCCACGTGTGAACCTTTAACAGAATAAAAAACAATGGGCTGTCCACCAACTGACTTGAAGGCTCGAACAGGTGAGTTGACACCTCCAGGCATCAGATCCTAACACAACGTTCTTCCATCAGTGCAATTACAAATACTATAAGTACGATTTGCATTAAATAAAGCAAGGATATATATTCACATGTAAGTGTTGCAGTTATAAGCAGGGAAGTCAATTGACATCCCACGAATTCCTGGAAATGGTAATGACTCATATAAGGAGGGCGTCCTCTGGCGCGACGGTAATGCTTTATGCTTGTATCCTGGAGGATGCATGTTCGAGTAATATAAATAACCTATCCATATATATGGGGGTAAGGCTGGGAGCCTCATGGCACTAGGACGCCCTTTCTGGGTAAAGACTCGTATAATTAATGCAGATTACAAATGTGTACGTCTGTCATAGTATCATCAAATATGAAAAGTGTACATGCATATACATCAGATTCGCATCATATGGTAACATCTTTCTAATTCGCCTTGAGTTATAGATAACAGAAACATGAGAAAATGGCTTCAGTTTCTAACCTAAGCATCAACTCAGGAAATGACAAAATAGCATGAATTGCAGCTGCTCTCTAGCAAAAAAACATTTAAATGAAACAATTATATTTTTAAATAAACCATTTAAATTCACTATCTATGCTGGCATCCAAAACTTTTAGCTCTCTACAGTTCTCTAGAAGCTATAAAATTATAGAATGATAAAGTGAAATGATTTATTTGGAGAAAATTTACAAATTTGTAACTACAATCTTCTCGCTCCTTACCCGTGCCTCTAATGATCTGCGTTACACGTCCGAACCACCTAAGACAGTCTTCTCCCATCTTGTCCATAATTGGTGCCACCTGTGACTTCCCACAAGTACACTCATTTTTATCCTCTCTTTTAAATTTAATGTTACAAGTTCATTCTGGGACAACAACACAATTGTCAACTAGCTCTTCAGAAATCATGGAATCACACGTTTTATTCTCTTCTATTTTCCAATTAAGATAATAAAACATACAAATTATAGAATATTAAAACATTGAAAGTAGAATATTGAAGTATAAATATTAAGCATTGTATATACCTTGATTGTAAGTATCTCAAATTCAATCTTGTGTATATATCAATGCCTCTATTGCCAATAGACGAACCGGCTACATTTAGAATCTATAATTTTACCACAGATGTTGAAGGTCGAGTCAGATGATACCACAAATTGTTAAAAGGTCTCGAGCCATTTTGGACAATATAGGATACTTTTTTACTTTGCTTTACCACCGAACCAGAATACTAAAATTTTCATCTTCCATAAGAGGAAATACAGCTTCTTCCAAATAATTTCTTTTGGTAACTTCATCAAACTTTGTAACTAAAACTGATAAAAATCCACATCAATCTTTTTTTCTAGTCTGGAAGAAGTGCTTGACTATCTGCTACTTACCTCACATGCCAATGTTGAAGTAGCTTGATTTGTCTTTGTCTTTGTCTTTGTCTTTGTCTTTGCTTTGTCTTTGAGCATAAATATCTTAAACAAAAGCATGGATGTGATGAACCATTCCTTCACTATCCTAATCATTAAATGCTTGTCTAAAAAACCATTCCATAAATGTTAACTTTGACCGAGGATGTAAAGCAATTGAGACACATAATATTTTATTAAATATTTTACCAATATTTATTAAATTTTCTTTGTATTTCTAATGCCATAGTTTTCACAGACTCATCAAAGCTATCAGCTTCCACAAGCAACAAGTAATAAATGTTCCAAACTTCTTTGAAATACGAATTAGAAACCATAAAATATATAGTTGTCTCAGTAAAATGTTCTAAATTTCTAGAAATAATTTCAACTTTGCACAAATGTTTGGCAATATTCTTATATATATGTTATAAATGTTTCCTTATAGCTTAACCCATTTTAAAGCATATAATATGTGGAATTCCATGTTGTGGGAACATCTAAAATCAACTCTTTTCTTGTAGCCAACCATTTTTGTCCTCTTAACTTCTTTGAAAACTTGCATTCTCGAGGGACTAGTTACCACATGTTTAATAATGTCCCCAATATTTTCAATTGAACTAGGCATTACTTTTTTGTCCATCTTGTATTAGATATTTTTAAAAAGTGTGCACAACATTTAACATAAATATGCACCCTATTAAAGCATTTCTTCTATAAGTGCTCTTTGAATTTACCCATAAAAGTATAATTAATAGTGCAATGGTCAAGTGTTATTGCAAGAACTCTACTATCCAAATTTTGCGATAGAATCAAATATAGTGTAACTATTATGATGATACAACAACAACAAAACATTTATAATTGTTGGGGCCGATTGTTTGAATCATCTTCTTCCATTCAACTCTATAAAGGGTCATGTCCTCTTTAATGCTCACAAGAGCTATATCCAACTTTAACACTTCAAAACCATGTTAGTATAGGCATATCTCTAGTCCTAGTGGTTCAATTAACAACTATATTATCAATTAACTACTATATTGTCGCTTCTCCTTACAGGGACAACTATGGATCTACACTGCATATGTCCAAACTACCTAAGTCAGTTTTTTCTTGTCTTGTCTTCAATTAGAGTCACCTTTAATTTTTTACGAATACACATATTTCTCATCTTATCCTTTAATGTATTGTCACTGAGTCATCTTAGCATTTTTATTTCAGCTATACTAACTTTTTTAACATGTTTATAAATTGCCAACACTTTTTAAAACTGGTAATAATATTCCTCAATAGGAAATCTAACATCTATGTATTTTGCAATGAGGGTCATGTATCCAAGCTATTAGTTTGGTGCCAACAAATTTTTGGTGAAACTAAGACAACAAGTACAAATTGTGTAGTTTTTTTCATTTACTAATCAAACAAACTAGTATATTCGTTTTAATTGCTGAATGGTTTGTATACTAGAATCAAGCTTGAAAGCCCTTTACAAATTCAATAAATAAATGTTACTCCAAGTTCAAGTCCATATCACTATTGATAGAGGACCAAGATTAAATTTGTCTAATTTAGTTTAATTTGTTTGTTAGGATTAAAAAAATAATGAAAATTTTCTCTCTTTGGATTAGTTAGGATTTTCTTATATTTGAACTACTTTAGTTTGAATTTAAAATAGGATATTGATGTAATTTTTCTAGTCCATTATTAGGATTACTTTAAATTATTTGTCACTATCATGTAACCGATTTTATTTTGCTTATATAGTCATGAATAATTGAAGAATGAGAAATTTATTTGAGTTTGTATGGTGTGATGTCAAAATCTTAAAGTGGATCTCTTTATCCTATTTTCTTCTCTGTCTTCAACGTTGACGCCTAGTAATTCGACACCACCCACATTTTATTCTAAAATCGAGTATTCCTAGTTATTATTTTTTGTCTTTCTATTAAAATTGTTTGTGATAAATTTATAATAGTTGATTATTCACGTTTCATTTAAAGCTTTCGTGCCTATCTTATTTCTCCTGGGCCTTCGTCCCGCGTCAAATTTGCTATCAGAGCCTAGGTTTAGGCTTTTTTTATGCATTTATGTAGCCGAATAATTTTTGGTTCAAACATAGAAGAGTAATTTATTTGATAAATTATCTTCATTAATAATAGACTTTAGAAAGCAAATAATAGCTAAATTAAATCCTAAGTTTAATGACTCGATGCTAGGATGGAAACTTTGAATGCTAGAATCAATCAATTAGAAGCGATATATGTCATTGAATAACCCCACCAAAAAGTCATACAAGATTCATCTCATTCGCAAATTGTACAACCGTCATTGAACCAAGCACATCTCTTGAAACAAATTATAATGACGTAAAAATCCTATTGATTTTTTGTCTGAGCCTTTGATACCCTTGAGCTATCATCATTAATACTAAGTAGACCACCTAGTAAGCCTGTTAAAATTGTCGAGTCTGTCAGAACCACAATCTTGCAAGTTTAGTTGGTGTCACAACATACATTTAAGTTGAATCCTCAACACATAATTGCGGACAATTATTATTATATATTTGCTACAAAATAAATTCTACAAGTTGCAGAATTGGACAATTGGACAAAAGATGATTGTTAGGACAAACAAAACACTACATTAGGAGTTGTCGCTTAGTTGAATCGACATCTTTGGAACAATCATACGCCCTTCTATTCCTTCAAGAGAAGCAGTTAACATTGACCTAGGAGTCGTGTTGTTTATTCCTCCACCACGACTATCAATATTAATGTGGTATCCTTCTGAGATTTAAAGATTTCTATGGTTATCATTTTCTTCAGTACTGTCTCCACCCCTCGACCAACCTAGATACAAAATATTTTTGTTCTCAGACTTTCAGCAGTACACAATTATCATGAGATAAATCTTTCGAAGCAGAGAAAAATGATGAAGGATCAAGATTGAATTATTAGTTTTTGTTAGGATTAAAAAAATAATGAAAATTTTATCCTTTTTGATTAGTTAGGTGTTTCTTATATTTGAACTACTTAATTTTGATTTTAAAATAGGATATTGATATAATTTTTCTACTCCATTATTAGGATTAGTTTAAATTCTCTGTCATTATCATGTAACCGACTTTATTATGCATATAATGCCGTGAAATAATTGAAAACTAAAGAAAGAGAAAACAATTTTGAATTTGTATGATGTGAGGCCAAAATCCTAAATGAATCTCTCTATCTTATTTCCTTCTCCGCCTTCGTCGTTGACGTCTAGTGATCTAACACCACCCCACGTCATTCTAAAATCGGATAATCCTAATTATTATTTTTTGTCTTTCTATCAAAATTATTTGTGATAAATTTGTAATAGTTGATTGTTCACGTTTCATTTTAAGCTTCCACACCTAATCCTATTTCCTCTAGGCCTTCATCCCACGTCAACTATATACTATAACTCGAGTTATGATAAAGGTTAAGGTTTAAATATTTATATTATTCGAACAAGCTCCCGCAGGTTAAGGCCCTTCTCTAGCTTTACAGCATCACTCGAACAACCTTCCAGCACTTATGACAGAATTATAGATCCTAAGCATAGATGATTGGATCCATTGCGAATAGTAGCATTGATATGCACGCAAGACTGGATTCTAGGTCACAATCAAGGTAAATACAGTGTTAAGCATTTATACTTCAATCTTTTGTTTGAAAGTGTTTTTACTAATTCTATAATATGTATGTTCTTTTATTGTCATAATTGGAAAAGTATAAACAATGGAAAATGTTATTTTTATAAAGCGCTAATTCACGATTGTGTTGTTGCCATGAATTATTATTGTAAGTTCTAAGTTCATTTTATTTTACATATTTTCCACAATAACATAAATTGATGAAGAGTTATGGTTGAGTGTAAATTACAAGGCATCAGTTTGGAAATGAAGATTGTGTTTTGGGTATATTTTGTGTTAATATGGCATTGACGTGAAGAAGGTATTAGTAACATAAACTTCATTTATTTTGTTGCCACAACTTGCTACTATATTTCTGTGTGGCAAATTTAATTTCATTGTATGTGACTCGTGGACTTTTTATATTGGCAACTTGAAGCAGCTCAACATGGTAAAGCTATTACAGCTTTGGATTTTTGGAGCTTTAGTTTCTGTTAACTATTTAGAAATTTTGAAATTGGACAAATTTAACAGCAACCACGGTATTGAGTTTCATTTTTTATAAATTGATATTAACTTCAGAATAAGAGCAATGATGATTCGTAAAAGGTAACCATGGTGGTGGAAGGTCATTTTGTCTTATGCTCACTCCAAGGTTCAAAATACGGTATCGGATCGGTTTCGGACCCTTCCTATGCATATTGGTATTATGAATTTATAGATATTTAACTTCAACAAATGATAATAGTTACATTATTAATAAGGAATCATGTCGATACACTATAACATTGTCGATATGTACAACTGAATTATTGTGTTGACACTATTTTTTTTTTTTATTCTTCTATCTTTCTTTCATTCAATTTTTCTTTGCCGAATTGATTAGAAAAGAGACCCCCCCCCCCCCACACAAAAAAAAGTTGGTATCAGTAAGTATTGATAGTGATCTTCATCGGATCTAGACATGCCAAAATCGTATTTGTATCGGTTGTATCGTATCGGTATCGGTCATCTCGTATCAATACTTCAAATTATGGCTCACTCACATGTAACAAACGTAAAAATTGTGAATTGTAAGCCCTATAATCGAGCCAATGTATTGTGTGTTTTTACACGAAATATTGTGCCTAGGTTTCAAAGACTAGGGCAGGACTAGTTTTTTTTTATACCGAATATTTATGGACTTGGTTTGGGTAGTGCTCGGCAATACCATTATCAACCCTAAGCCTAGAGCGGGTAATTGGATTGAAAGAGGATAATATAATAGATATTTAGTAAAATACTTGGCTTGCTTATCATTAATGTGGAGCTACATATATAGGAGAGGCTAACCCCTCTCTCTACTACTCTACTCCGTGTGGGACAAACCTTTTAATACTCTCAACATTCCCCCTCAAGATGGACGATAGATATCAAACATCCCCATCTTGTCACATAGTTTAGAAATACTCAATGAATTAAGACCCTTAGTAAGACAATATGTGACTTGATCTTCTGAGCGAACATGATCGAGCTTTAATATCCCTTTCTCTAGCTTCTCGTTGATGAAGAACCGATTGATCTCGATGTGCTTTGTTCTGTCATGCTGAAATGGATTGTTAGCTATACTTAGTGCAGCTTGACTGTCACTCAGAAGGCACATTGGTGTTCCCTGGTCCAGCTTCAACTCTGTCAGCAGTGCTTTTACACACAATAACTCTGACACTCCCAGAGCCATAGTCCCAGAGCCATAGCTCTATATTCTGCTTCATTTGTCGATCGTACTACCACAGACTGTTTTTTGTTTCTCCACAAGACTATGTTACCCCCCACAAAGACATAGTAACCTGAGGTAGACCTTCTGTCGTCCATGCAGCTTGTCCAATCTGCATCGTAGTACCCCTCAACACCCACGTATCCGTAGTTCTTGAACCATAGCCCTCTTTCAGGAGCTCCCTTCAGATATCTCAGAATATGAAAAACTACATTCATGTGGCTCTTCCTTGGATCATGCATGTAACGACTCACTACACTCACAGCAAATGAGAAATCATGACGAGTGTGGCCTAGATAAATTAATCTGCCTACAAGTCTCTGATATCTCTCACGATCAAACGACTCTCCTGCCTCTGCCCCAAACTTATCTTTCTGATCAATTGGAGTGACAGTCGATCGACATCCCAGCATACCAGTTTCTGTGAGCAGATCTAGTACATACTTCCTCTAAGAGAGGACGATCCTATCTCTTCCTTGAGCCACCTCGATCCCGAGAAAATACCTAATCATTCCCAAGTCCTTTACTTCAAATTCATTGGCAAACTTTGACTTCAGCTGGATAATCTCCTCCTCATCACCTGTGATCACTACATCATCTACATATACTGCAAGTATGGTGACGTGGCCTCTCGCATGTTGGAATAAAATCGTGTGATCTACATTGGTCTGACTGTACCCCATGCCTGTGACAGCCTTCCTGAATCTTTCAAACCATGTCCGAGAAGATTGCTTGAGTCCATACGGTGATTTATGTAACGCCCCGCAACCGCTCGGAGCGTTACGCTGAGTCGGATTGAATAAATCAAATGCTGGTTACATTGAAATGTTGGATTTCGGGAAGAAGGATTAATCGAGTTGGTTTCAATGTGCAGATGGCTAGCGGGTTCGATGGAAATCAGGTGTTCGTTCAGAACAGTACTGAATAGCTGGATGGAAGCGATAATGCCGTCTTCCTTAATCCGATCGGTCGGATGATTGGGAGAGCACGGCCTGCTCGCACGGTCATACCAGTTGAGTAGATCGCGCTTGCATCGGACCACGGGTTCAAGGGATTGGCCGTATCGGCAGGACAGGATGCCTAACGGGATCAATCATTGTGAGTAGGCTCTTTCCCTTCTCCTCTACTCCTTCATGCCTAATAATATGAAAAACACGTAAAAGGCTTGAACACTTGGACTGAAACATTGAGAATCACTACACTGAGGCATGCATAGAGTGTACGTCGTTGGCTTGGTAGGATTGTGGCTTGAAATAATTTACGCGTTGGATAGTTGGAGCGATAGTTGGATTATGCATTTGAGGCAGTCGGTTGGATACATTGGGATTATACTTGGACGGTTGGAATGATACATTTGAGGCAATGGGAATATCGGGAATTCGGGCGAGCGAGCGTGCATCCGTGCGCGAGTATCACTTGGTCGCTTTGTCTTGCAAAGCGGGCAGTTGTGGTTTGAAACCGAACAACTGCATCGGCGAGGGCGTTGTGCCACGAACGGGACATCGTGCCACTGAAGCGGCATTGTGCCACGGTTGGGGCATTTGGCCATGGGTTTGTCCCGAGTTGGGGTGTTGCATCCAATATGAAATATTGTGTTGAGAAGAGGCATCGTGCCTATGAAACACTTGATATTTTGGTGCCTTGGACGATATCTTGAGGTCGAGATTTGGATTCCTTGGTTGGATATGTTGGAAGAATGGTTATGGATATTTGGTTGGATATCGGTTGAACGAGTCTAGGATCGCTTGGTGGGGCGAGAATGTTTCGATCCTCTCATCATACCTACTGTGTCTGCATTGTCACGGACAACCTGGGTGGCACAGGGTTTCGTTTCCTGGAACGGGATGAGGCACCGGGGCACCGGGACCGTTCCACCATGGAGGAAACAATGGGCATCGCGCGATTGGACGCAGTGCTGGTAGTCCGATACCACCAGGCGGGAGTAGCTGCCCAACCCTGGATCGAGTAGGATTGCCCAATTGATCTTGGTCCGATCAATGTCCTTCGTGGCTTTTAGCCAGTGACTTCATATAGTATAAGTGATGGCTTGCTTTTCTTTTGTTGGTTTGGCTTTCGTGTAGGCGCGGCCACCTTGCCTCGGCAAGAGTGTGCACTTGAGATTGGAATATATAAACTTTGTTTGAGGATGGATATTGAGGCGAGACTGATGGTTCGATATGTTATCGTGCAAGCGATGGCAATGAGTAAGACGGGTCGGTTATATAAATGCTTGTAGTTTAGTTTGAGATTGAATGCTTGCATGCGTAAACTGCTTTACTGCTTTCCTTAACATGTCATCCATATGCCATGAAACGAATCTAGGATTCAACTAGAAAGATCACCATATAACTGTGTGCATTCACTATTTTACTTAGTGTCGGCTTAGGCGAGTGGGTTACCCCGCTCACCAGTACGGTTGTGTACTGACCCACGTTTGTGGGCAATATTTCAGGTACACAGGCGTAGTGGCGCTGCTTGGATATACGGGACAAGATGTATGAACTGTAAGTACCTTTGTGGGCTAGAGAAAAGAGCAAGAGTTATTTCATCACCTTCGGGGCATCGCCTTTGTGGCATTGTCTTCGGGGCATTTCATTTGGACCCTATCGAGAGCTTCGCTGCGTATTACTCTGATGTGTGCTTGGTACACAAATTGGCTTCCGCTGTAACTTGGTTGTTTCGATGATAACTTTGGTGTTTAACAACATCGCCTTGTATGAGCACAACTCCACGCTCGTACGGTATCACGTCCCGATGAGAACGATTGTCCCGCGGGAGAGCTGCAACGTGGTGATTTCACGTTTAGCAGGGACTATCGAGCTTGCGGGAGATTGGGGCATGACAGATTGGTATCAGAGCGCCTGGTTCATTTCTTCGGACTTGGTCCTTCGCTTCATCACAAACTCTAAATAGCTTCCGCGTGTCGTTTAGCTCTTGACTCTACTCGGTGCCGCATTGGATGTTTCATGCAATAAGTCTATTTATTGCTTGTTGTAGCTGCATGTTATTCTTGGTTGTGTTGCCTTGGTTGGTTTTCGTAGGATCGCTTAGCCTCGTTAGGCGTTGTTGCATTCGTGCAGCAAGTTGGTTGGCGTTGTTGCATTTGTGCAATAAGTTGTGGGCTTTTGTTGGGTTGGGTTGGCTTATCGTTCGGGGAGATTCTGATTGCCTCAATGGATCAGTTGGTTGGCATACGAGATTTGGTTATGCGGCATGTTTTGAGTAGAAACATTCAATGAGAATGAATCCTTGCACGAGTTGCTCGTCTAGCGATTGTGTTGGATATAAGTTAGAATTTCGGCTGTGGCGCATCGGTTGGGCATGTTTGGGTTCAGCTCGGAATATCAGAATAGTTGGCACGAGTTGCTCGTATAACAAATGTGTGGAACCATTGAGTATTGGGCTGGACTACTTGGAAGACAATCATTGCACGATAGCTCGTGTTGAGAAAGTATCAGACGATGGAAATAGTTGGATAATTCAAGCATTGCCTGAGTTTTGTGTCAAACTCGAATTGGGAAAGGCATGATCACACATTTTGGATGGTTCGTACGGATCTTGGATCAGTGCAGGAAATCGTAATGCGAGTAGCGACTCGATTCGGAGTGGTATATGGGATACCACATTGTGAGCAAGGCATTGGAATACTTAAGTTGGACATCAAATGGGAATTGCCTGAACGGACTCGGATATTTGGGAATACAAGTTGGTTGGTGCACGTCGGCTGAGTTGGAAAGAATGATAATGAAGCAAGCGAATATTGAGTTGAGTATATCGAGAACGGACTAATGCAAATAAAAGCATCGTTAGGCTTAAGAGATGGACTAAATCGGAATGAACTGGGATACGCTTGAACGAGCGATGGGTGAATCGAATGATAGCGAGCACGGACTACGATTTTGGGCAACGCATTTGAGCTGTTGGTTGAGCAATGAAACATGAACTTGGCTTGTAGGGCAAAGCGATGGATTCACACAAACTTGAAGATTTTTTGATATTGCTACTCGAGATGTTGACTCAGGTTTGGCAGAAATGGAATTTTTGAGCAAGATGTTGCAACGATAGGAGTCGTGGTGGACGGACGTTTGAAGATAGCTAAATGTAATAGCAACGTCGGAACAAATCACTGTACTACTGGAGTAAGTTGGAAATGCAATGTGAAACATGCAATTCGAAAATTTGATGGATTCAGGACAGAACGACGGATTGATGGAAGACGGTTTCAACAAGCGCGGTTCTCGGATTCGGAAACTTCACTCGGATAGAATGGTTGGATTTTGGTTCGGATTTGGTGATGAGATATAGCATGATTTATAGTAACTGTCCATCGTGATGATTACAATTATCGAGCGTAGCTTCGGGACAGCTGACCCTAGCGACTTGTCCACTGAATCAGATATGAATATGGTAGACCCATAGAACGACCCTTGAGGCGGCGTATTTGGGAATGCGCCGAGGGCAGATGTGAGCAATGAGATTTGGCTTATTGACTGAGAGTTGGATTTGAGAGACCCTTGGGATAGTCTTCAGCTGAAGATGCAGCCAGAAGATCGAAGCGATGGTAGGATTGGCCTAAGTCAACTGATGAGATTCAGTCGCAGATTTTTATCGATGGCATCGCCTCTGACTCATCGTGCCCTAGAAGGGAATAGCATTCATATGAATTGACGACTGTGAAACTAGCTCGTGAAGTTAAAGCAGCGGCTCGTTTAGATCAAATCCTTGCGAATAGAAGGGACAAATTTGCCTCAGATTTACAAGATGTCTCGGAACTTAGTCTGGAAAGCGTGATCGTTCGGGAGGCAAAGGTGATATTCTATGCTTCGAGGCAGTGGAAGCAGCGCGAAGAACTATTCCATGCGCAAGTGTGTCCACGTTGAAATCGTGGCGACACTATCCTTTGGCGTGGCGGCGAGATCTTCGTGGATCACACGAACCTCGATATAGATGATCACCCAGTGAGATATTGAGATGGCAGGAAAAGGTGTTGGACTGAAATGATCTAAGCAAAAAGTTGATATTTGGGTAAGTCGCATAGCTGGGGTAGTATCAGTTGAGATGATCGTTCGATGCATGAGATATATTTGGAGATGTTGCTAGTGCGGATTCAGGAATAGTTGGATGGATCGAGTTAGAACACGAACTGGTTGAGTCGGTGAAAAATCATCATAATCGAGCATAACGCTCGAGCGAATATGTTGGAATGGAAATCGTGATTTGATTCAATTGGGAGTAAAGCAAATGGATGCCTCGAACATAAAGATACCCTTGTAACTTGTTCAAATTTGCTATCGCAAAGCTCGGCTGAAATGCATGTATTTTAAGGACGCCTTAAATATATGTACGATCCAAAACTAAGCGATACGAAGAATTCGTATTGAGCTGCAAGGAGGATGTGAAAATTCGTGAAAATTGTACGAGCGTTCAGCAGAACGAGATGCGGAGTCAGAATCATGAATATGTGAGTTGCATAGAGCAGATCCATGGAATTAGATGGTGGCATATGATAGGAATGAGTACCAGCACGGTTCGTGGACGAACCTGATTCTAAGTGGTATATTATGTAACGCCCCGCAACCGCTCGGAGCGTTACGCTGAGTCGGATTGAATAAATCAAATGCTGGTTACATTGAAATGTTGGATTTCGGGAAGAAGGATTAATCGAGTTGGTTTCAATGTGCAGATGGCTAGCGGGTTCGATGGAAATCAGGTGTTCGTTCAGAACAGTACTGAATAGCTGGATGGAAGCGATAATGCCGTCTTCCTTAATCCGATCGGTCGGATGATTGGGAGAGCACGGCCTGCTCGCACGGTCATACCAGTTGAGTAGATCGCGCTTGCATCGGACCACGGGTTCAAGGGATTGGCCGTATCGGCATGACAGGATGTCTAACGGGATCAATCATTGTGAGTGTGCTCTTTCCCTTCTCCTCTACTCCTTCATGCCTAATAATATGGAAAACACATAAAAGACTTGAATACTTGGGCTGAAACATTGAGAATCACTACACTGAGGCGTGCATAGAGTGTACGTCGTTGGCTTGGTAGGATTGTGGCTTGAAATGATTTACGCGTTGGATAGTTGGAGCGATAGTTGGATTATGCATTTGAGGCAGTCGGTTGGATACATTGGGATTATACTTGGACGGTTGGAATGATACATTTGAGGCAATGGGAATATCGGGAATTCGGGCGAGCGAGCATGCATCCGTGCGCGAGTATCACTTGGTCGATTTGTCTTGCAAAGCGGGCAGTTGTGGTTCGAAACCGAACAACTGCATCGGCGAGGGCGTTGTGCCACGAACGGGGCATCGTGCCACTGAAGCGGCATTGTGCCACGGTTGTGGCATTTGGCCATGGGTTTGTCCCGAGTTGGGGTGTTGCATCCAATATGAAATATTGTGTTGAGAAAAGGCATCGTGCCTATGAAACACTTGATATTTTGGTGCCTTGGGCGATATCTTGAGGTCGAGATTTGGATTCCTTGGTTGGATATGTTGGAAGAATGGTTATGGATATTTGGTTGGATATCGGTTGAACGAGTCTAGGATCGCTTGGTGGGGCGAGAATGTTTCGATCCTCTCATTATACCTACTGTGTCTGCATTGTCACGGACAACCTGGGTGGCACAGGGTTTCGTTTCCTGGAACGGGATGAGGCACCGGGGTACCGGGACCGTTCCACCATGGAGGAAACAATGGGCATCGCGCGATTGGGCGCAGTGCTGGTAGTCCGATACCACCAGGCGGAAGTAGCTGCCCAACCCTGGATCGGGTAGGATTGCCCAATTAATCTTTGTCCGATCAATGTCCTTCGTGGCTTTTAGCCAGTGACTTCATATAGTATAAGTGATGGCTTGCTTTTCTTTTGTTGGTTTGGCTTTCGTGTAGGCGCGGCCACCTTGCCTCGGCAAGAGTGTGCACTTGAGATTGGAACATATAAACTTTGGTTGAGGATGGATATTGAGGCGAGACTGATGGTTCGATATGTTATCGTGCAAGTGATGGCATTGAGTAAGACGGATCGGTTATATAAATGCTTGTCGTTTAGTTTGAGATTGAATGCTTGCATGCGTAAACTGCTTTACTGCTTTCCTTAACATGTCATCCATATGCCATGAAACGAATCTAGGATTCAACTAAAAAGATCACCATATAACTGTGTGCATTCACTATTTTACTTAGTGTCGGCTTAGGCGAGTGGGTTACCCCGCTCACCAGTACGGTTGTGTACTGACCCACGTTTGTGGGCAATATTTCAGGTACACAGGCGTAGTGGCGCTGCTTGGATATACGGGACAAGATGTATGAACTGTAAGTACCTTTGTGGGCTAGAGAAAAGAGCAAAGTTATTTCATCGCCTTCGGGGCATCGCCTTTGTGGCATTGTCTTCGGGGCATTTCATTTGGACCCTATCGAGAGCTTCGCTGCGTATTACTCTGATGTGTGCTTGGTACACAAATTGGCTTCCGCTGTAACTTGGTTGTTTCGATGATAACTTTGGTGTTTAACAACATCGCCTTGTACGAGCGCAACTCCAGGCTCGTACGACATCACGTCCCGATGAGAACGATTGTCCCGCGGGAGAGCTGCAACGTGGTGATTTCACGTTTAGCAGGGACTATCGAGCTTGCGGGAGATTGGGGCGTGACAATTTATTCAGCTTATACACATTTTTTGTTGACTGCTTCGTGCAAAAACCCAGGGGTGTCTCTATATATACTTTCTCTTGTAGATCTCCATGAAAAAAGGCATTCTTCACATCCAATTGATAAAGTTGCTACCCATACTTTGCTGCAAGAGAAATCAGGGTTCTTACAGTGCTCATCTTTGCTACTGGAGCAAATGTCTCATCATAGTCAATGCCATAGGACTGAGTGAATCCATTTACAATCAATCTTGCCTTGTATCGCTCCACCTTTCCTTTTGGCATCTCCTTTACTGTGAAGACCCATTTGCATCCAACTGTTATCTTTTCTTTAGGTAATGAAACAAGTTCTCATGTCCCATTTCTTTCAAGTGCCCCAAGTTTCTCCAACATTGCAGCTTTCCACATTGGATCTTCCTTCGCTTCCTGCCAACACTTAGGCAAAGAGGTGATGTCTAAAGATGCAATGAAAGCTCCATAAGTAGGGGATAGATTTGAGTAGGATAAAAAATAGGCGATGTCATGTCCATAACCTTAACGATTAGGGAATCTTTTCGTATTACTGCAAGAATATCTCCTTAAGGGAATAGGAGAAGGACAAGGAGGAGAGATCATATCATCCGAATCAGAGGGATCCGCATCTGAATCAGAGGGATCCGGTGCGGGAGGTGCATCTTCAGGAGTTGGGACAGGATTAGGCGGGGGACATGGCACAATAGGGGCAATAGGCACAGTAGTGGACTGCTGCTTTCTCCTTCTGTAGACTTGGAGCTCCGTTAATTTTTTTGTAGTCTGTTCCTGCCCCTGTACTGCAGCATCACTTTCTTACTCCTCATTGTGAGCTTCCTCATCACTTTCCTCTCCCTCGCTATCTCCCCCTTGTTCCCTTGGACCAACTTCCATCATTCGACATGAAACTGACCCGACAATCACGCTTAGGCCCATCTCCCTCTCACTCCTAACACCTCATATGTTAGGTGTGTCACCAAATGCGGAGCCTTCACCTGAACCATTGTAGTAGTATGGTTCCATCTCTCTGAATGTAACGTCCATGCACACAAAGAGCATTCGCTCCACAGGACTCCAGCAAGAGTATCCCTTATGAGTCCCTTTGTAGCCAACAAAGACGCACTTCACTGTCCGAGGGTCCATCTTTTCCACCGCAGGCCTATTATCCTTCACAAAGCAGACACATCCAAATACCTTTGGAAAAATAATGTACTTGTTCTCACCTGTAAGCAGCTCAAACGGCGTCTTCCATCCTAACACCTGAGAGGACATCTTGTTGATGAGATATGCAGCCGTCAACACGGCATGTCCCCACAAGTGTTTAGGAACATTCATAGAAAATATCATTGACCATGCCACTTCTAACAGGTGTCTGTTCTTCCGCGCCGCCACGCCATTCTGAGCTGGTGTATAGGCACATGAAGTCTGATGTTGTATCCCATGGGCTGATAAGTATTCTTCAATAGTCTTGTTGGTGTATTCTGTCCAATTGTCAGACCTCAAAGTCATCACCTTAGCATCGTATTGTGTTGTAACCCTACGATAAAATTTTGAAAGCATGCGAATACATCACTCTTACTCTTCATTAGATATACCCAGGTGACACAAATGTAGCAGTCAATAAAGGTGACAAACCACTTAAAACCATTAACAGTAGTTGTAGGACAAGGTTCCCACACATCAGAATGTATCATATCAAAAGCAACTAAACTTCTATTTCCAAAACTCACATATGAGCTTCTGGTATGTTTTTCAAGTTCACAAGCATCACAAACCAACTTTTGCTTAGCCTTTTGATACATAGAAGGATACATCCGACTTAGTAGACTGAATGAAGAGTGTCTCATACGCTGATGTTGGAGTAATAATTTTGCTTCTACAGTCCATCGCGGCTCCTCGTGTTGTGCTTCATCTACCAGTGATGCCAGTGCTACATCCAGCCTCTCTGTCCAAGTACTATAGCCCTTTATGCTAAGTGTCAGTCCCCAACAGTCTCCCCGTTCCCTTCTTCTGAAAAATCACCTTAGAAATGTCAAAGGAAACAACACAATTAAGTTGAAGAACAATGACACTATTGGACAATAAATTAACAGGAAAAGATAGAACATGCAAGACATCAGTAAGAGTCATAGAAGGGGTGCATTCAACTGTCTTTATCCATAATGGGTCTAGCAGTACCATCAGCAGTCTGAATGCTTTCGGGCGTTGCTAGGTGAGTGTAATCTTGGAACTCATCATGGGTACCCGTGACATGGCGGGATGTCCCCGAGTCAATTATCCAATTTAGACTTCCTGGTCTGTGGGTAGATGCAAGGGCATGAGCAGGTATACATGTGCTTGTATGGGCATAGAAGGTGATGTTACCCCCAGAGGTGGTTGGAGTCGATGCCCCAGTGGTTTTGGCTCGACTGTCGTTGGTTCCAAGCTTCATGCTCCTCCACATTTCTAGCATTTCTCTCTCACTAAGGGTCATATCGGATGACTGATTCTCATTTCCCCCATTTGCCAGGTTTGCCTTGTGCCCTCAAGAATAATTACCTCTGCCTCCGCCATAGCCTCCTCTGGCACCCCTACGCCCTCCACGGCTACGTCTGCGGCCGCTGGACTGGCCTCTTAGAGGCTTCGTACAAAATTTGATGAAATGTCCAGGTTCTTCACATTTGTAGCACCCCCCCTCCGGAAGGGTTTGGGTTAAACATTGTTAAAGCTGATTTTTCCTCCGGAGAGCTAGTGGTGCTAGACATTAGCTTCAGTCGTGCCTCTTCTTGTGTCATAGCAGCTATGGCCTCCTCCAGTGATGGTAGTCCAGGTTGTGCAAGTAGGACATTCCTCCTCTGCTCGAATGCTGGGTTGATCCCCTTTAGGAACTTCATCATCCTCAGTCGCAAAACATACTCCATGAACTTCTTATAATGTTTCGCTAATGCCGGTTCCACTTGCTCATCCTCCATGCCAATGGGATCATAGTGGTCGAGATCTGACCAATACTTCTTCAACAGGGCCGCATACTAAGAGATGGTGTGATCTTCTTGGACCACCTCATCAAGTTCATCTTGTAGTTGGAAGACCCTCATAGGGTTGCCCGACCCTGAGTATGTCTCTCAGCGTCATCCAAATGTCACCAACACCCTCCATTGCTTCCACGTTGCCCGACACTTGGTCGGTCAATGAGGCTGTCAACCATCCAACAACAACATTGTTGACGATTTCCAACATAGCAAACTCCCGTGAGGAGTGATCTTCAGGTGCCTTGGTTTGGCCATTCACATAGCCTACCAAGCCTCTTGTCTTTAGAGTCCGCATCGCCTGACGCGACCACTTCAAGTAGTTGGAAGTACCCTCTAACTTTATCTCCAATGTCTCCAACTTTCTCATTTTGTATGGTGAAGGATCCGCATATGTGTGTGCAACACGGAAGCTAGTCTCGGTCAGCCTCCTGGAGAAGAGATCATCCACCAAAGTCTTCATCTCTTAGGCCGTTAGCTTGTCGTAGATCGTCTCCATCTTCTTCTTCTTATCCTCTTCCATCAGCAAGACAGTGGCAGATCTAGATCGTCTCCACCTTTAATCGTCATCCTCTCCATGTTTATTGCTCCTGCTTCAGCGGCAGCGGTGTCCCTGAGAGCCGATACTCATGTCTCGTGCACGACTTCGACCCTAGGTCGCATAGCCTGACGAGAAGGAGAGGGAAGAACCGACATTTGTAGTCGAGATCAGGAGTTCACACAAAAGTTCCCTCACTGATATACCTCGATCCAACTAGCAACTATATAATTTATATTCCGATTACAACTTGCTGCTAGAAAAAAGATAATCAGAAAATTAAACTTCTCGTTCTTCCTTGCAATCGTAGTTACATACAGACAGAACCGATTTACAACTCGCAGAAGAGAAGAAGAAAAAGAAGAAGAGGAGGGAAGGGGGCTGGCCGGCGCAAAGGGGGGGCTGCTGGCCGACGGGGAGAAGGCTGTTGTTCGGCGGCTGCTGGTGACAGAAGAGGGAAATGGGGGGAGGGGGGTGCTTGTCGGCGGCTGCTGGTGGCGGAAGACGGAAAGAGGGGCGGCTGTGGAGGTGGATGGGGAGGGGGGTTGTAGAGGGGGTTAGGATTAGGGTTTGGGAAAAGGGGGGTTGGCTCTGATACCAAATAGATATTTAGTAGAATACTTAGCTTGCTTATTATTGATGTGGAGCTACATATATAGGAGAGGCTAACCCCTCTCTCTCTCTACTATTCTACTCCATGTGGGACTAAAATCCTTTAATACTCTCAACAAATATATTTTTTGAAATTTATATTTCACACCGCTAGTGGAGTTAGTCCCATCGGCGGCTGATGATGGCTTTCATTCCACTAATAGCCAATCTCATGTGCATCACACCCAGCTACGTACACATAGCAGCCATCCTGTAATAGTCGACTGAGTTTTCAGACTCTGCCAATGGTGTATGAAATTCCTCTTTGTATATAAATATTTAGAGGATATAATCTAAACCAGGATCTACTACTCTACTCGTATAAAAAAATTGGTGGATAAACTAAGAGGATGTTTGTTTGTTTTCATAAATATATAGCGCTATGCCACACACAGTATTTTATGGCCCACCGAGGTGGATTAGACGTCCTTTATACATCTTTGTAAATATTTGGCAGCTAGAATTATGTATGGAATATTCATATGACCTAGAATAATTTCTAAAATATTCCATGAAATAATCACTAGAAATATTTCCCTTTTAAGGCATTATAACTAAAGGAGGAGACTCATTTGCTACTCACCACCGAAACTTGTAAACTTTTTTCATATTATTAAAAGTCTTTCAAGTTTCACTCTTGCTCCACTACTCTCTATTTTCTGAGCGATCTAGTTAAGTTCGTTTGGGAAAGCTTGCACGGGTCTTCGAGAAGGAAGTTTGTACGCCGCACAGGTCGAAGTGAAGGAAAAATCACTAAGTTTGTAACAAGTGGTATCAGAGCGAAGGTTGATTGTAGCCATGTCGGCATCCAAGATGGTCATCGACGAACGTCCCGCGTCGCCCAAGGAGAAGGGCAAGAACACCAAGAGGGATAAAAGCAAGGAGCTGAAGTTGGATTAAGCCTTTGGCAAGTTGGTGTCCCGCATGGATCTCTTGGAAAAGGTTGTGATGGGCATAGAGGAGCAAGTGGAGTAAAATCAAGCATCTTACGAAGAGTTCTCTCATGGATTGGAGAGCAATGTCGCCAATGCCATGACGTTGTTCTAAGAGCAACTTCGCGAGATGCAAGCTAGGTTCGAGGAGGAACGACAGGCTATGAAGGCGGAGATTGCTAAACTGCGTGAAGAACTCAAGAATAAGACTGCTATTCTTGAGAAGCCTATCGCCAACGCTGGATCTTCGAGTAGGGAGGCAGCACCAAACGTGAAGTACGCCGAGCCAAAATCCTTCAAAGGTGCTCGAGACGCGAAGGAGGTGGATAACTTCATATGGAACATCGAACGATACCTTAAGGTGATTCGCACCGAAGATGAGGCCGATAAGGTAAATACTGCATCTCTTCATTTTACTGATGATGTTATTCTATGGTGGCGCCGTAGGTGCATCGAAAAAAAGAAGGATTTGTGCTCGATCGAGACTTGGGTGAATCTCAAGAAGGAGATCAAGTCTCAATTCTACCGGAAGAACGTTGAGTTCGTGGCAAGGAGGAGCTTGCGTCAACTCAAGCACACCAGGTCGATCAAGGGCTATGTTGCAGGATTCATTTGCCTCGTGCCAACATGGGTGAAGATGACCGCTATTCTTCTTCCTCGACGTTCTACAACCGTGGGCGGCACAAGATTTGCAGAGGCAGTGTGTCCAAGATTTGAACACGGTCGTCTCAGCAACTAAGAAGCTAATGGAGTATCGACGGAGCAATACGTCCAAGCCCAAGCCAAAGACCACCACCAAGGCCTATAGTTGGGGAGAGAAAAAGGCAACGAAAAGGAGGTCCCGTCGAAGGACAAGCCACATGCGAAGCCACAAACAAAGCGCAAGATAGAGTACTTTGTGTGCAGAGAAAATCACTTTGCTCGCGACTGCAAAAACAAACGCAAGTAAGTGAACGCAGTCTAAGGCGAGGAGGCCGAGGACGAAGGAATGGGAGCTCAGATGAGATCTCTACGCTTGCTCAACGCCTTGAAGAGCAAGTTCGTCGCGACCAAAGCCCCAAGTTGGAAACTTATGTACATAGACGTGAAGATCAACGGCCAAAGCACGAGGGCAATGGTTGATACGGGGACAACGCATAACTTCATCTTGGATGCGAAGGTCCAATTCTTAGGTCTGGTGCTAGAGAATGACTCGAGAAAGATGAAGCCGATCAACTCAGCAGCTCGCCTTGTGCGGGGGTAGCCAAGGGAGTGAAGATAAAGGTGGAAGACTGGACGAGAGTCACCAGTCTCACGACCGCACCACTCGACGACTTCAAGATGATCCTCGGTATGTACTTCCTTATTTGGGCAAAAGCTATTCCAATGCCACACTTAGGACTCGTCGGGCTCATGGACGAGGGCTCGTCGTCATGGAGAATGTTGCACGAGGCGAGTCCACGAAGGGGAAAGCTCTCCGCCATACAACTCAAGAAGGGTGTGAAGCACGGAGAGATGACCGATTTAGCGGTGCTTAAGACGGAGGAGGCACCCGCACAGGAAGATCTTCCACCCGAGATTAAAGATGTCCTCACAAAGTTTGAGAATTTCATGCCACAAGAGCTTCCGAAGAGGCCACCTCTACGGAGGGAGGTGGACCACACCATCGAGTTAGAGTCGGACACAAAACCACCCGATATGACCCACACTGCATGGCCCCGCCAGAGCCCGATAAGTTGAAGAAGCAACTAAAGGATCTGCTCGATGAGGGGCCATCCAATGCCCCGTTCAATGCAGCAGTGTTGTTCCAAAAGAAGGATGGAAGCTTTCATTTGTACATCAACTAAAGTGCACTCAACAAGGTGACCGTCAAGAACAAATGTCCTATCTCGTTGGTGGCAGACTTGTTCGATCAATTGGAAGGTGCGAGGTACTTCTACAAGCTAGATCTGCGCTCGGGATATTATTTGATGCAGATAGCCGAAGGAGATGAGACCAAGACTGTGTGCGTCATGAGGTATGGAGCTTACGAGTTCTTAGTTATGCATTTTGGTCAAACAAATACTCCTGCAACGTTTTGTACTTTAGGTGAACAAGCTTTTCTATCCTTATCTCGACCGGTTCGTCGTGGTATATCTCGACGATATCGTCGCGTACTCAAACACGATGGAGGAGCACATCGAGCACTTGAAGCAGGTTTTCCAGGTGCTAAGGGAAAACCAACTCTTCGTCAAGCGGAAGAAATGCTCTTTTGCCCAAGAGGTATCATTCTTGGGACATTGGATCGGGCATAACAAGATATGGATGGACGAGACAAAGGTCCAAGCCATACGGGAGTAGGAGTCTCCCATCAGGCCGATGGATCTGCGATCATTCTTATGTCTGGCGAACTACTATTGACGGTTCATCCGAGGATACTCCGTCATAGCCGTACCACTCAGATTTGTTGTGGAAGGATCGTGCATGGAGTTGGATGTCCAAATGCGAGGAGGCATTTGATGCACTAAAGAGGGTCGTGACGGAGAAACCGGTCTTGCATTGTCGAATTACTCCAAGCCGTTCGAAAGGTATACTGACACATTCGACTTAACCATTTGTGGGGTGTTGTTGCAAGAAGGCCGCCACATCGGATTCGAGAGCCGCAAGTTGAATGACACAGAACGGCGTTATACGATGCAAGAGGAGATGACTGCAGTAGTGCATTGCTTGCGGGTGTGGCATCATTATCTCATTAGCACCAGGTTAGTGGTGATGATGGACAATGTTACCACGAGCTTCTTCAAGACAAAGAAGTTGTCCCCCAAGCAAGCGAGATGGCAAGACTTCTTCGCCGAGTTTGACACAAGAAGAAACATGTGGCCGATGCACTCAACACGAAGGCTGAGCTAGCAACAGTGTGCTTGCTCAAGGGCGACATACTCGGGTGTGTAAAGATGGGTATGGCCGAGGACCCTTTGACACGGGCCTTGGTGAAGCTCGCTTGTGAAGGTAAAACACAAAGGTTTTGACTAAGGAACAAGCTTCTCTACACGAAGGGCGACAAGGTGGTCATGCCCAAGTGGGGTGGCTTGCGCAGACAGCTACACAAAGAATGCCATGACACAAAATGGGCTGGACATCCAAGTTAAAAGAGGACATTGGCGTTATTTGAGGCCACCTACTATTGGCCTCGCATGCACGAGGATGTGCATAACTTTGTGCACACTTGTCTTGTGTGCCAGCAAGACAAGGTGGATCATCAGCGACCTGGGGCCTGCTTGAGCCTCTCCCCGTACCGAGTCGACCATAGGAGAGCATTTCGATGGAATTCATCTCTGCCTTGCCTAAGGTGGGGATACTTGGGTCTATCCTTGTAGGGTTACACCAATTTTCAAAGTACGGGACGTTCATAGCTACACCGACGGACTGCACTGCAAAGGAGGCCGCGCGCTTGTATATTTCCCATGTGGCAAAGTTTTGGGGTATCCCGGAAAGCATTATTAGAGACCGAGACCCCCACTTCATGGAAAAGTTTTGGACGAAGGTGTTCAAGATCCTTGGGACGGATTTACACTTCTTGACTAGTTTTCTTCCACATACGGACGGACAGCCATAGCGGGTTAATTCTCTACTCGATGAGTACTTGCGGCACTTTGTGAGTGCCAACCAGCAGAATTGGGTGTATCACTTGGACGTTGCCCAGTTCTGCGACAATCTCCAAAGGAGCAAGTCGTCCCACAGCATTTCTTTCTAGTTGGTAATGGGTCGACATTCGCTCGCCCCGCACACGCTGAGTACGGGGTCATCTGGCAAAAGTCCCGCGGTTCACGAGTTTATCTCAGACTTCAAGGAGAAGACAGATATCGCTAAGGCATTTCTGGAGAAAGCTGCACACAAGATGAAAAAATGGACCGACGCCAAGCGAAGGCCTGTCGAGTATAAGGGGACTTGGTGATGAACAAGCTTCAACCACAACAGTTCAAAGTATTCCGAAAGGTGAACAAGAGACTGATTCGCAAGTATGAAGGCCCCTTCCCGGTTCTTAAGAAGGTGGGCAAAGTTACCTATAAGCTCGAACTCCCTGCAAAGCTGATGATTCATCCCGTCTTACATGTGAATTGCCTCAAGTCTTATCATGCAGACTTGGAGGACCCTCAGCAAGGAGTTTCGAAGTGACCTACAGCGACCATGACTACGTCATTCGACAAAGAAGTGGATGTTGTGCTTGACTCAAGGACCATTCGCCAACGAGATGTTTCCCCATATGTGGAGTATCTCATCAAGTGGAAGAAAATACCGCACGGCGAGTCCAGCTGGGAATACGCTGATACGTTGCAGCAGTTCGAGGACAAGATCCAAAAAAAATTCAGCAAAATGTGTGACGAAGACATCAACACAATAGGTGGGAGAAAATATCACGCACAATATTTTGTGCCTACTGAGGTGGATTAGATGCTCTTTAGACATCTTTGTAAATATTTGGCAGCTAAAATTATGCATGGAATATTTCTAGAACATTATCAATAAAGAAAAATTTTCTTCATTTCAATATGTGATGTTCTATTTGCGTACTTTGTTGCGTATTTTTCAAAGTATATCATTATGCCTAGGCCTTGTGCGGGCGCGCCTTACGCTCGCGTGGCATCACGTCCGGGGGACGATTATTGATTTGATAGAAATCGGGGAATGACACTGACAAGAAGAGTGCTCAGCACCTGAAGACCCGCAGGACATGGGTTGCAAAGGCCGTTGTGCCTCACCCAACTGCTCCGAGTGATGCCCGGGGGAGGACACTTCGTATGCCGTGGTTGTTTCCCTCACTTTACGCTTATGATTGATCACGTTGCACTAGTCGAGCAAGGACTAATTCACCTTTGCACTCCCCTTATGAGTCCGGGTAGACCGAGCACACGGGTGCGCAGGCGTTGATTTTGCTTCTTGACCTGGGGTTCGTATAAGAACTTGTCCCAAGTTGCCAACGGAAGACTCTTTAGACCAACCCTGTCTGATTGCCACTGTAGGCTAGACTCACGGGCCAGTTTTGTACGACTTTCCGTCAGGGGGCCGCATAGTAAGCGATGCCTGCCGACGGTCGGTCAAATGAGCAATTGCTTGAGCTTGGCGAGCTCGCATTGCCCTAGACTTCTTCGTCCTAGCATGCGTCGGTGAGTAGTATGAAGAGTCCAAGTTTATATCTTCCCCTTTTTCAGCAAGGTGCATAGAGTCAACGCTGTGTGAAATTCGGTCGAAGACGGAACTTTGGTGGCTGTTTTGGCCGCACGTAGCCATCTGCTTACGGCTGCCAAGCGGTACCGCATAGTCCTCTTTATGCGGCTTTTGACGAGGCCGCATGGAACGTGTCATAGTGCTCGAACTCCTGGCATTGTAGTGTTTTCCTCTGCCAGAGCTCACTTGCTGAGCACTTTCCTTGTCCGAGGAGGCTGCCGCATGAGAGGTGGACGCATGATATGCGGACTCTGCGGCCGAGAGAGAGACATAAAGAGCATGCTCCGCAGTTGGGTGAGGCACAGCGGCCTTTGCAACCCATGTCCTGCGGGTCTTCAGGTGTTGAGCACTCTTCTTGTTGTGTCACGTTTCAATTTCTATCAAATTGATAATCGTCCCTCAGACGTGATGCCGTGCGAGCATAAAGCACGTCCGCACAAGACCTAGGCATAATGATATACTTTGAAACATATGCATCAGAGTACGCAAATGGAACATCACACATTGAAATAAAAAAAAGTTCTCTTTATTGATAATGAACATTTTTGTTACAAACTCTTGACTTTAAAAGTAAAGGGGTGTCGCGTGGTGTTTCAACTTCGTAACAGTCCACTTCATGGGAGTTCCTGCGAAACCGCACGTATTATGGAGAGTAATTCCCCGGTTTTAATGTCCTTCATGGATAGTTATGGATGCAAGATGTTGAATTTGTGGACCGCAATTTGGGGGTCCAGTCCCAGCATGTCTTCATAACTCCAGGCAAAGACATCGATGTATTCCCTGACGAGCTATGACGAGCTATAACAGGGATTCTCGATCCTCATTGGACACTCTTGCTGATGAATATAATTTAGGAAAGAATTCGTCGCCCAGATCGATTTGTACGACTTCGTCCTCAGTGGGAGGTTATCGTTGTTCGAACCGTATCTCCCATTGTGCGTCTTGGCGTTGGGCCCACGGTTCTACTTCAAATAGTTCAGATGGATCCTCGTCGTCTTCCTCAGGGTCAGCTGACACCATGTGGCAGACAATGTTTGTTTAAGCATCTCCCCGATACTGATATCGGAGTCCCAAGCGGAAGATTCTGATGAATGAGAGTATAACTCATCTTCTTCATCCGAGCCTTCGGGGGTTGTGGGAGACATGACGTACCCTAAGCCATGCTTGATCTTATGGTAGTAATCATCAGGCTTGCCTGCAGGAGCCTGCAGACGCAGAGGTAGCCGTCGGCATTTGCCGTAGTTCAAGCCCCTAGTGGCTTTCAGATCGTACCCCATCTTCTGGAATATAGCTCGTTGAGATGTGCAACATTCGAGTAGTTCAAAGATAGCCCTTTATTGATAAAATAAGGTATCTCGTCTTCCGGAATTACATCGTCGAGAGAAGGGACGTTAGCATAAGCGGCTACGTACTCCTCCAGTTCTTCTTTCCCGAGATCTACCCACAGTGCGGGCGACGGCTTTGGAGGTCTCATGCTCAGCTTTACCACTAGAGGTTCGGAAGTCGTAGTAGGTGCCGAATCTTCCTTCAGTGATCGACTCGGTCTACGGAGGCGAACGACCAGAGGCTCAGGTGCTTTCCTGAACAGTTTCACCCTGAGGGGAGGAGCTGTGTCGGAACGCATGCTTTGAGATGGACCCTCAAGGGCTCGTCCGATGTTGTCCCAGTCTCTACCTCATCGTCAACATCATTGCCAACTTCCTCTTGGTGGACTTGCTTGTAAAGGATCGAGTCATAGTAGGCCTCGACCCCTTTAAATGGATCAACGTCGGCAAATTTCGCCTTGACTACGTGATCGTCCACGTACTTCAAGCACTGGTGCAAGGTTGACGGTACGATCATATACTGATGTATCCATGGACGTCCCAACAGGACGTTGTAGGATACGTCTACGTCTATCACGTAGCATGTGACCTCTGTTTTCAAGTCGTCGATCTGATACTTCAAGCGAATCTTGCCCAGAGAGTAGCTCCTCCCTGCATTGAAGCCACTGATGGCAGTATTGGTTGCTGCCAGGCGATGCATCGGGATGCCCAGAGTCTGAAGCAGACTTCGCGGGATGATTTTGATTGATGAGCCGGGATCGACGTGCATCCGGTCTACCTTGATGGCGCTGATGTACCCTGTGTAATACAGAGGATGCTCGTGCCGATTGTTCTTCAACAACATGTCTTGTTGTGAGAACGTAATGTTGGGTATCGCCTCCATCACATTAATGCAGTAGGGGCATGCGGCAGGATCCTCAGCTGTTAAAGACTGGACGGCGTTCATCATAAGCATTGTCAACGCTGAGAAGAAGGTCAAGGACGTCCGGCTCTTGGGAATACATATTCTTGTTGCCGATGATAGGAGAAAACGTCCCAACAACAACAACAGCCGCGATGATAGGGAAAAATGTCCCAACAACAACAACAACAACGGCAACACCAGAGGAGAAGGAGCTACCATTCGTCCCATGCTACTCTACTCGGAAGGACCCTTCTACCGTGCGAGGAAGGAAGCCCAGCACCTCCAGTCCGTCACTCTCAACCAGCGCATTGAGAAGGTGACTACCAGGAGGACCAGCAGCGGGACCTGCGGAAAGTGTTTTCCAAGGTACCCGCTCGAAGAAAAAGCTATCAGCCGATGGGGGTAGTTCCTCTTCAGGACCCCTGGGGTTACACAAGCTGGAGGTAGTAATCCCTCGGACCTATACAACAACCCGGCGTTCCGTAAAGGCGGTGATTCCCAAGGAACAGACTACGATATCCCTGGGGGTGGCCACCCTCGTCAAGATGACAAGAGTTAGAAGCACTCGATGAGAAGTGACTCTTAGCTCAACAGTGCATTGAGCTGTACCAAGCGCGCTTTTCAAGAGCCTTTAACAAACGAGTTAAGAAGAGGACTTACCAAGTGGGTGACCTCGTCCTGACAGTAAGAAAGCCGATAATTATGACCCACAAGACGGCCTGCAAGTTCCAACCCAAATGGAAAGACATATTCGTCGTAGAATCTGTATTCTCCAACGGCGCCTACCGACTGGCAAAACCTAATGGCGACTTGCTTATGATGCCCATCAACGACAAGTTCCTAAAAAAGTACTATGTCTAAGGCAAGACTTGTACTTCTCTCTATCCCCATCAGGACAACAAAAGTGTACAGGGTTCCCACTTTTTGTTGTTCATCCCCAGTGAGTGCTTATGCACGACATTACCCTTCCTCAACAAGCCATTATCGGTATTCAGGAGGCCTGGATACTCAACGGATAATGGATCCTCAAAAGTTCCTAGCGGAGCAGTCCTCAGGTCAATCTGCACACTCCCGCAGGGACCACCCAAAAACCAGTCTCGTTAGATACTAGCCATGTCCATATTACCTCTGAGCTATCGGCCTAACGATCTCTCTAACGGAGTAACCCTCATGTCTATCTACATTCCCGGATAGACCACACTCAGCAAACCACTCCTCGGTGAGTTTTCCGGACATTGGTTCACTTCCATATTACCTCTAAACCACTGCCCTAACATTTCTTTCCGGCCGAGTTTGTCATGTCCATATTACCTCTGAGCAAACATTCCGGATTTGGCTATCAATTATCACGTCCACATTTATCTCTGATATCGATTATCTCAACTTATCACTCGTACTTAACTCTAAGTACGTCAGCGGTGTTAAGTCCACAAAACCTGTCACGTCCATATTACCTCTGGCAGGGCTTGTCTCAAACCTATTACTTGCACTCAGGTGCGCAAGAAGTAATGGATCCACAAAACCTATCACGTCAATATTACCTCTGATAGGGTTTCATCTCGAACTTACTACTTGTACCCTCGTGTGCAAAAAATAATAAGTCTACTAAAAGATTTCCCAGTGGGATGTCCTCGATGGAAGCAAACAGTTTACGTCCATATTACCTCTGAACTATGAACTGTCCATCTTCCCCATCCAAAAAAAAATAGCCACGTCCATATTACCTCTGGTTTGTTTCCTTTTCCTTCCACAAAAATACCAGGATTGTACCGAACCTCTCGGTACGACTATCGATTAGCTCACGTCCACGTTACCTCTTAGCTATCATCATCACATCCTCCCAGTAGGGTTTGCCATGTCCTTACCTCTGAGCAAACCTTCCTACTTGACTATCGATTATCATGTCCATATTACCTCTGATATCAATCGTCGTCTAAACTTAGCACCCATACTTAACTCTAAGTACGCCAAAGGTGTTAAGTCCACAAAACATGTCACGTCCATATCACCTCTGGCAAGGCTTGTTTCGAATCTATTACTTGCACTCAAGTGCACAAGAAGTAATAAGTCCAATAAAGATCCCCCAGTGGGATGTCCGTGAAAGACTACGGTGTTGTACTACGTCCATATTATCTCTAGTAAAATACCTAAAGTTCACAACATATAATGTGACAAATACAAAAAAGAAATTCTGAAAAAGGAAAAACTTTATCGATTAATATTCAAGATCATGAGTACATATGATGGAAATCCATTACATTCAAGGAATTTTCATTAATATTCAAGGTCATGAGTACATATAATGGAGACACATTCTAAGGGTTTTCATAAAGTCTCGCTGATGCGAACCTTTTTCATCAGAGGCGCCCCTCCGTGTTGTCGCTGCTACTGACAGAAGTCGAGCCCGCAGCAAACTCAATGCTTTTTGGATCATCCCTCCACAGTGCAAACCTCAGTATATGGAAAAGAATTCATACTGATGGATAGCAAGGGAGGAGCAGGAGAAGGCGCTCTACAACCATACGGGAAGACCGAAGACAAGAATGGTAATTAATCAAAATCCTGTCATCGACGTCGCAGGCCCCCGGCCGATAGCAAATCACATAAAGGGGAGAAACGCAGCTAGCACGCTGCATAAACAGGGACAACTCCGCACATGACGCAGCATGTTCATCCTTGTCTCCTGGATCAATTCTTGGCGAACCATCATCGTCTTTTGGATCAGTTCTAGACGAGAAACAGCTGCATAAGGTTGGCATTCTCTTCGAATGACGGATTCTATGATATCCTTCCATGTTCCATCTTAGGCACCGCGAAAGGTGGTAAAACCTGCATAAGGAGAACACACATCAGTCACCAACGAAGATTGCAAAAATGTACAACGGCAGCATGCTACTTCCAAAGTCGCAGTCACGCGCAGGAGGGGACACCTCGAGATAGCCAAGGCCACACGCATGAGCGAGAGAAATTCTAAGCCATGCGGCCAAACCGCAGATGGTCTGATTCCTCATCCATACAGCCAAGCCACAGATAGGCTCTGCGCGCATGTTGCGGTTGACTGCACAGCTATACAGCAAAACTCCTTAGGGGCGAGGCATGCGCGTGTTATAGATAATTTTCCATCCACGCTGTGAAGCCGTGTACTTGTGTCTCTGTGTGTGTGTCCCTGCCACCATGACACATTCTCTTACCTCCAAAGAGAACGCCAGCATCAGGGAGCCACGGATCGACGCCGCTCCTGACAAACTCCTCGACAAGATGAACAGTAGCCCTCGGTATCTTCTTTCACAAAAAGATGGGGAAGCCGAGAGACAAAAGTTATCTCTTCTCCTCCCTAACCTGCTTATTTATAGGCTCCTTGGATGCGTGGGAAGATCGAAACGATGAACCAGGCAGTTATGAGGATGAACCGGAAGCCTCGATTTGCGTAATCCATATTTATTTCCTCGAAAACTGTCGTTGACTCAGAGTCCCAAGAAATCTCCTCGAGAGTCGAGCCAAATCCTACATTAAATAGAGATTTGACAGCCTGACGAAAGACTTGTCCATGCGACCCGCCATTCATGCGCCCAAAGTCATCTCCTCCATGTTTCTTATTCAAAGTATCCCAAACTTATCAGTTTGAAAACTTTGAAGGAGGTCTTGTAGAAGCATAAAAATTCTAAATCCATGCGCTCAACAAACATGCGTCCCACGGTCGACTAAGAAAAAACCAGGCCGCAGGATTTAAATTATCCTCGGATTCTGCAAAATCGGTTATAAATTGTAAGACAAAAGTAAGAAAAAAATCTACCAATTTGAGAGGATTTAAATTTCTTACCACTACATTCATCCGTAACCTCTAAACGAATTCTCGATGGTCATCTCATACATAGTTACCAGGAACATGGTACGGGTTCTAGAACGTGGGGGGTAGGCTGAGCCGATTTGCCAATTGGTTTACGATACGCGTCCATGTTGCCGTGTCCGATACGTATATTCGGTGTCGGACACGACACGAGCACTAATATGGTGCCGTGTCATAGTAAACTAAAAAAAAAGTAGTTTCACCTTGGCGGCGTTGAAGATTTCTTCCGATTTCTCGAGCAAGAAGATCTCCTCCTCCTCCTCCTCCTCCTCCAAAGAAATGGCACTCTTGACGACGACGACAACATAGGAAGAGGAGGAGGAGTTGACGCTGCGTGTGGAAAGGCAAGATGGGTTGGAAGGAGAGGGGAGGAGGGAGAGGTTGGAGCTCCATGACAGCCCAACTGCTGCCAGTGCCATCTCTTCTACTTTTCTCTCTCTCCTGCTTCTGCTTTGTAAAAAAGACAAGAAATTTAGAACGGTTTTTCCTCTGCTTAATAAATAATTTTTTAAGGAAAGCTATGGGGGCGGCCTATAGATGTGGACTAACTTCAAATCAAATTTTGGTTTGGGCATTTTCTTATTCTTTTTCTACCAATGTTTAATATTGATTTTCAAATTTGTCATTAATGTCTACAGAGTTAATTTTCTCCGGCTATTAGTTAAAGTTACATTTGACAGCTACGCTCTAAGTCCAACAAGGTTAAAAGACTTCATTAAAGTAGCAATGTGACGAGTGGGTCGGACTCACCATGTAACAGTGATGAAGGGTAAATCGGTCCAATAATATAATTACAAATGTCTAATATATAGTCAACATGATAGATTTAATTAAGCACATGGATGATTTATAGAAATTAAAAAGGAAATATGAGCATTATTGTTGCAGCTCTAATTAACTAAATTAAAACATTCAAAATAAATATTAGACATGTGTCATTATATGATTGGACCGTCTCTCCATTTACCTTTGCCACGTGGTGAGTCCGGCCGACTAAATGATTTCTCCAATGTGGCACTGAACTGTCACAACATTGGAGAAAAGATTATAAGGCAATGAGACTTGAAACGGATGTGATGACATCAATCATCGAGACAAAGAGTAGCAGTTGTACTGGCAGGCTCAGCCCATGGCAGAGGCGAGGTGGGCGATCGCCCTGGCCTCCGATTTTAGAAGGCCCTATAGTTTGGATAAAATATCTCAAAAAAATTGAAACGTCAGTTAATACCCACTCTCCAGGGCCGCCTCTTCCTCTTCTCTCTCTTAAAAAAAAAAATGAAACGTCTCTTTAGTCTCCCTCCCTCAACAAATGTGCTCATCAACTTGCTTAAGTATCATCTCAATTCTCTTTATTTGCTAATATCATCTCTATCTCTATTTCGTCTCATCAATCTCTGCTCCCCCGCCCCTGCCTCTCCTCGTCACTCTCCTTCGTGAGTCCTTGGCCCACAATAACGAGCTGTCGAGTCAGGGTGGCAGGTTGGCATCCAATTCGGTCTCGAGGGATAGCTCCTCTGGGTCGGTGGAAGCTCCAGTTTTCGAATTCTATAGCTAAAAGAAAAGACCCATTTTCTCTCCAATTGTTGGTGATGCTAATTATTACTTGTTTGTATTTTGTTGCTCGTGGAGACTTTAATTAAGGTTTACTAGATTGATTGAAATTTATGATTACATGGGTTGGTTATTGTCAGTTATGATTTTGTTGTTGCCAAGATTGTGTCTTTTGTTGAGGTAGGATATTGTGATCGATAGGAATTTGGGCTTGTTTCTAATTTGTTGCTCATAGAAGATTTTTTTTAGAAAATTTAATGATAATTAGTATTTATTGGTAGTTTTGTTATTGATGTAATTTACTACCAAATATTGTCCAAATAGTGATGCTTTTAGCGACGTTATTATAAAACGTCGCTATTTTTTAATTTAGCGACGTTAATATATAACGTCGCAGATAGTCGCTAATAGCGACGTTTGGCGTCCTTTAGCGACATGTTTTAGTAAAATAGAAATCGATGTCGCTGGAGCGCCACTAAACGTCGCTAATATTTTAATCATTGCGACTTTTACCGATGTTTATTTATTCAAGTCGCAATATATTAATATATTAGCTACATTTAGTGACGTCTATTTAAGACGTCGCTAAATTATTTCATATAGGGTTCAGGATTTTATTTTTTCTCATTCTCTCGATCCAATCCCCAAAATTTTAAACCCCCCGTCGAAGTCACCCCCCCCCCCCCCCCGGGCGTCCTCCTCCCTCCGACGAAGTCCCCCCCTCGCGCGGCTCCTCTCCTCTATCACATCTGCTCCCTTCCTCGTCCTCTCCTCTCTCCGACGTGGTCCTCTTCCCCACTTCCCTCCGGCGCTTCTCCTCCCCTCCGGCTAGACTTCTCCCCTCCGACGTGGTCCCCTACGTCGACCCCTCCCTCAGGCTCTCTTCCTCCCCTCCTCCCCGCTCGATAAATCCTAACCCTGACCCGAAAACAACTATGACACACATAGGGACACACACAGACACACACACACACACACACACACATGGACACAAAGACACACAGGGACACAGACACACACAGATACACGAACACACATGGACACACACACAAGGACACATACATACTTCGGTTATGGATGGGT
This sequence comes from Iris macrosiphon, assembly GCA_036927795.1. Lineage (NCBI taxonomy): Eukaryota > Viridiplantae > Streptophyta > Magnoliopsida > Asparagales > Iridaceae > Iris > Iris macrosiphon. Next base: position 118,316,129 of record JAYESA010000001.1, read on the forward strand.
AAAGAAATAAATTAATTCATGATGACACGGACACACACGGGCGCACACAATCGACATGGTCATTATATATATGTTTTGTATGATGGGTTAGATAGCTAGGAATCTAGATTTTATGTGTCATTTGGATTCAAATCCATCTTATTCTCATATTATCTTTAGACTTTTTTCGATATAAATTTACGATTGTTTGTATTATACCAATTAGGATAATAATCTTTTCGATTGGTTACATGTGATAGATAAGTTTTAAATTTTTGGTATCGGAAAGCAATTAATTATGATTGTTTGTATTATTCCTATGAGTATCGGTATTGGCGGTGTCGGTTGTATTGATGGTTTCTGATCGGAGTATATGAATTTTTGTTATAAAAAATCAATTAATTATTAACAAATTATGGATATTTATAAAATATATTTTATACATTTAGGTTATACCATTGTGATCATTTCATTCCTAGTAGTTGTGTCCGAGTAACATTTTTAGCGACTCCAATACCAAACGTGGGTGGAACTCGAACACGCACACACACACACACACACACACACAAACCCTATCATATATATCAGTGAGTGTGTCGTGTGTGGAATTGGATTGGAGGTTAGTATTAAGTATAGTGTTTATGGGTGTAACTTGAGATTGAATACGTGACGTCACACATATCCTTTATTAGTGTTCACATGTGTATCCATCTTTGCATCCATTTGGATAATATACTTGAACGATGTCTATTCATCTTTTCAGAAGTATCTAGAAATGGATCTGAATTACTACATGCATCATCGTTCGTGGATGTACAACCGTCATCCTGATGACATGTACGGTGTGCGGGATGAATTCATACAGGGGGTGTAATATTTTCTGCAGTTCGTCAAGGCGTTCCCTCAGTACATGGACGGTACCAAAATTAAGTGTCTGTGTGTGAGATGTCTTAACTTGAAATATTAATCAGAAGTGGATGTGACATATCATTTATACTCAAGGAGTTTTATGCAGAATTACTATCAGTGGACCTCACACGGAGAACTTGTGTCTTTAGCATTGGAGCCGGAGACTTACGTGGAGCCGTATATGGGTGTCCATGACCACGCTGATTACGATGAAGGGTGCATGAACATGGTTTTCGATGCTGCCAGGCCTATTCTCGATCCGGATAATCATGATGTAGTTGAGGAGGCACCGAATGTCGATGCTGTAAAGTTTATCGAGTTACTGGAGAATGCAAGAACTCCATTATATCTTGGTTGTGAGAATCATTCACCGTTGGAGGTAGTTACAAGACTGTTGAGCATCAAGTCTGATTTTAACATGTCGTAAGAATGCTACAACCGACTGATGGAGTTAATTATAGAGATCTTGTCGGTGGGTGCTAAGTTACCTAAAGACTTCTACCGGTCTAAGATGATGGTAAGATCGCTCTGGATGGGATACGAGAAAATTGATGCATGTTGCAAGGGGTGCATGCTGAACTACAAAGACGACAAGGATGAAGATGTGTACAGATTTTGTGGTGCTGATTGCTACAAGACAACTCGTACAGGAAGGTTTGTCGGTGCAAGGAAGCCGACCGATTCGATGCACTACTTGCCTTTAACTTCGCGGTTGTAGAGGTTGTTTATGGTGAATGAGACTGCCGAAAATATGAGTTGGTACAGATGAGAACAAATTGAAGAGTATTGGATCACCCATCCGATGGAGAAGCATGGAAGCACTTCGATCGAGAGTATCCCAATTTTTCTTTGATCACCCATCCACAATCTGTGCCGTAGACGAACGATGCGACGATTATCGCACATTTTGATTCGCTCGAATATAGCCTTATGGAGATCAGGACTCTGAGCCATATGATAGAGCATAGCCTTATGGAGCTCAGGACTATGGGCCAAACGACAGAGCTCATCTTGGCAACTCTGGCTGCGTCTATGGAGCACAGACAGACGGAGCTGGAGGGGTCGCATATGGCCATGAGCGACTCATTTGCGAGGATCCATGCGGCGCAGGATTTGGTGAGTCGGTCGGTGGCGGAGAACACTTAGAGGGTGGTATCTTCCATGGATTGATACAATGCCCGACTGCTAGCAATAGAGCAAATTGTCCTCCTGGTCCGCCGGCATCGACACCGCCTCAACCACTGCATCCTCCATCGGTATCGGTGACGCTTTCACAAGAGTAGTATAAGTTTCTTCTATCCCATATGCGCGGCGGTGCTCCTCCTGATCAGTAGTAGTCCATGTTTGGACAGATTTTAGTGTGTTTGTGTGTATTGGCCCATTCTTGGGTCTTTGATGTATTTATTTCATACTTTTTATTACATTCTGAGACGCATGTGACACTTATTTTAAATTTATTTATCTACTTCTTGGGACATATTTTGTAAACACCCTGATTTTTTCAGAATATTTTAATATAATTTTTCCCAATTTTTTGGTATTTTTTGGAATTAAAACTTAGGAATTTGTGCTTAAAAGATTTTTATATGTTATTAATTGATGATAAAATATTATAAAAAAAATATTTTATGGTGTAAAATGGAAAACCGGACATAGGGTAATTTTCTGCGAATTTATTGGACTCTGGAATCATTTTTAAAGCCCTAAAGACCGAGGTAGAACTAAACCGAGTTAAAACTGAATGAACCCGGTTCACTTGAACCAAAATAAACCAACCACAGTGAACCAAACCGCTCCACTGAACCAACCCAGCTTAACGGGTCGGTCGGGTCGGATCCATGAAACCCGGACCCGAAACTCGCCAAAAACCCTAACCCACCGGATTCACTGTAGCGGCTATATAGAGCCCTCGTAAAGCGTGCCCAGCCGCCCGACACCCTCACGCGCCGCCGCCTCCTTTCTCCAGCCGCTCTCCACCGCTCCGGTAGCCACCCCGAACTATCTCCCCCAACGCCTACGGCTCTCTCCCGTCTTCGACCCGCAGACCCCTCGAGCCCAGCCCCTCGTCGATCTCGCCCACCAGTGCACCCGACTCCGGCGCTGCATCTCTCCCCCGACTCGACCAACCACCGCCCAGCTCCACCCTAGCCCAGCATCGACTTCCTCCCCCGACTCCTCACCGCCTCCACAGCCTCCCCCGCACCCTTCTCCGCCATTCTCCTCCCATCTCCGCCGACCCGAACTCCACAGCCACCCCCGCAGCCCGACCCACTCCGACAACAGCCGCCCGACCTCGCCCCCACACCCTCGTCTCCCTCGACCGCTGCCCTAGCTGTCGACGGCCTCCGCCGACCAGAACGCCCACTCCCAGAGACCCGGACACAGCCGCCATAGCACGGACACAGTAGCTCTCGACCCGACCAAACCCTAACCAGGACACGAAGCAGACACTCAGACATGAGGAATTCTTGTTTCATGGAGCCCTGTTCAGGTAGCATTTTCTCTCTCCTCATTATTCCGTTTTTCGTTCCGTTAGTTGTGTCGCGTAGACTGTATAACCCTCTCGATGCCCGTGCAACCCGCTCGGTGTGTCGCGTCCTGTGGTGATCGCAAACCGCGATCCAAAAACAGGAAAACTAATACCCTGTTTCACCCCGAAACTGAGTGCGCCCCGCCAAACGGGACGACTTGGTCGCACATGGTCTTTACCGAAATATGCGCGTTGTTGATACGGACGTACGAGATTTCGCAGAAGTTGATTTGGATGTGCGTGCACACCGAAATCAACGCGTATCCGCCGACAACGCCCGTATCCGCCTATTCTGGAACACGCTGTAACTTTGTGTACACACGTCGGATCGAGACAAAACTTATGCCATCAGACTCGTAGCAATACGCTGGTCTTGTGACCCAAGTTTGGTTCAATTCTGAGAACGTTGACAAAATCGTGTATCGTGGGCCCCACAGGCTCCACTTGACGGGCGATTTTGTGATCGGCTCATCGGAATCCAATTCTAGAAGATCCGTTGAGTTCATATCATCGTTCCTGACTTGTTGATACTAAGTTGGACGAAATTGGAAACCTTTGACCCTAACACGCTTTTCGGTGCAAAGTGGCCCACATGTGGACCCCGCTTTGACCCGAAAATATCATTTTTGCCCCTGTGTCCAAATTGGACTTAAGGACAGGCGTTTCTAGCTATTTGATATTTTCTGAGACTGTTGGTGATGTTTATTACAGCTTTTGGAGGAGTACCTGCATGATCCACTGATACAGGGACAACTATTGGTATTCAAACCCCAGGCAAGTGTACCTTGCCAAACTTGCAGTATATTGATTCATATTATTCTCTTATTTTATTCCTGTGATTGTTGTGCATGCTTGACCTAGGACCGAGTGACTTACTTAGCGTCCGATTATTAATCGGGTGCCAACCCTGTATGCAGAGTTGGGTAACGTCACCTAGATATGGATATTCGTGACCCTTTATATTCTCGTACTTGTCTTATCAAGTACACTATGACCCAGGACACTTGACACTATTCATGAGATAGAGTCTTCCTGAGATATTCATGGTGATTCTGTATAGGATACAGGTTTATGACATAGACATTATATTCCTAGATACTCTATGACTTGCTGCATTAGCTATGATCTTGCGTGCCATGTACATGAGACGTTATGGACATGAGACGTGTGGTTACATTGGGTGGGGAGAGACACACAGGCTACAAGCTATTTTATATATATATCTACTACTATTGTGAGGTCGTAGACTCTCGAGCAGAGCTAGACACATTACCGGTTATTACCGCTACCCGGCTCCCCGACACAGAGCTTGTAGTGGCTCATCCTGAGCACTCGTGATGCTCTCATCTTGCATTTTACTTAGATGGTTACATACTTACCTTATTTTTTTCATTTATTTTCTGCACTGCATTTATTTTGGCTTGTATTATCTGTACCTTGCTATGTCCCCTGAGGACCTGGATCCGGATTATGTCCCCAGGATTTGCAGACGAGATCTATCCCGAGGTATACGGGACCGCAGCAGGAGCTGATACAGGAGCTGTACCGACACCCGAGGATGAGGTGTTAGCTGAAGACTTTTCCTAAGCATCCACGTTTCATGCTCAGTATTTATTTTATTCAGTCATTTATATTCTGGTCTGTTGAACCATTGTATTAGATTTTTATCGGGTTGTTCCTCGAAGCACTTTGTTGAGACTGGTTGATGATTTACATTTCTTATATCTGTGGATCATATTTTATCTTGTGTGGATGAGATTAGTTGTGCCATGTTATCATAGACTTTATTTTACAGCTTAAGTATGCCCTGATGGATCCATTAAATTGGGTTTGTCCATCGGTGCGTGCTGCTGGCCATTGCCATGTGTCCAGTCCCTCGGTATTTTGGGACTGGGACGTGACATGGTTTTTGTGGTGGCCCATGCAGGTCTATGACTAAATCGTTCGGTTTCAACTAAGGATAGGATAAGTTATAGGATCTCATCCATTATTTGAACCATATTTGAACTCTATATCGAACTCGAACTAATTACTTGATTTGCATCCTATGTTGATTCCTCTGAGCGTTCTTATAGTTTATCTTTTGGTTGCAGAGTAATGGATCCCAGGAACGGAAATGAGAATCCCTTGGATACGCCACACGACGCTGTGGTTACTTTTATAGACAGAGTGACACCAGGGAATGGAGGACAAACATCGCAAAGCAATCAAATCAACCAGCCTAATCCAAGGTTCCGGCGTGATAACATCCCACCTCCGCCACAGTTCACTCCACAGATGCCAGTTTTCCCGCCAGGGCAAGCCATGGACGGGCAACAGATGTTTCAGATGATGTATGCCATGATGCAAGCCCAGCAGCAGGTTCAGCATGAGGCTCAGCGTCACGAGGTAGAGTATTTAAGAACCAGCCTAGTATCAGCAATGGAGCAGGCAAACCCACCAGCGAGGCGATCAGCAACGGGATCTATCACCGATTTTCATCAGTTCAAGCCTCGTACCTTTTCTGATAAAGAGGAGCCAACAGAAGTTCACGAATGGCTCACTAACATACAGCACCAGTTGGAAGCAGCTGAACTTTCGAGAGAGAAATGGATGACTGCGGTCAGAATGCAGTTGACTGAAAATGCACATCATTGGTGGTTATCAGAAGAGAGGAGGCTCGGACAGGACCGAGTCACTTGGGAAGAGTTCTCCAGACTCTTCCAAGAGATGTATATCCCAGCAGTAGCACGGTCGGAGCTCAGAGACAAATTCAACCGCCTTATCCAAGGCAATATGTCAGTGGAAGAATACAACGCAGAATTTATTCGTCTAAGTCGCTTCGCCCCAACCTTGATTTCGACAGAGAAAGAGAAAGCTGAGAAGTTCTTTGACGGACTGAAGTTCGAGCTCCAGGGGTTGATTGGATCGGTCGCACCTACATCATATACCGACGTCCTTGCAGCAGCACGACGCATGGAGCGCGTCACTAGAAGGGAGTCAAATCTGAAGAGGCCAATCACATCAGCACCATCCAGGACATCACAGGGGGATTCTATAAAATGGTCCCAGAGGAGTATGCTAGAGAGAACAACACACAGGGCCATATCCCTTCCTACTTGTCACTACTACGGCAAGGTAGGACACATTGAGAGAGAGTGCAGGCGTAAGTTGGGACTATATCTGAGCTGCGGATCCAACCAGCATCTATCCAGGGACTGTTCTGAACACAGAGAAGGAGCACCGAGACTAGCTTTACCTGCACCACGACCATCTTATCCAGCAGTAGGAGCACCGTAGACAGGAGTTGGAGGAGTCAGACCACCAGCTCTAGGAGGATACCAGCAGAGACCACCACTGGCACCACAGGCAGCTCTATTTCAGCAGGCTCAGCAGCAGAGAGGTCCAGCTCAGGGACGAGGATAGGCATTTGCATTGATTGTTGAGGAGGAAGCTACTGTAGGAGAGGTTATCGCAGGTACTATTTTAGTAGCTTCATTACCATCTGTAGCTTGATTTGATTCTGGAGCATCGCATTCATTTATAGCAGCTAGCTTTGTAGCCACCCATAGAGTAGCTACCGCACCCCTTCCGAAGATAAAGAGAATTCTTATGGGAGGTAGAATTATCCCAGTCAGTGACGTATGTAGATCATGTTCTGTAGTAGTCTGTGGAAGAGAGATGCGAGCTCAATTTCTAATCTTTTCTATGCCGGATTATGATGTTGTACTTGGTATGGACTGATTAAGTCAGTACCATACGACTCTTGATTGCCGACTTGGGCGGGTTATATTTAGACCGCCTGGACATCCAGAATTTGAGTTTCTTCGGGGAGCAGTAGAGCAAGGAGTTCAGCCTACTCTTAGGGTACTATCTGCAGAAGGGGAGACAGGTTACCCAAGAGTCATATTAGAGTTTGTGGATGTATTTCCTGATGATCTTCCAGGTTTACCGCCTGATCGGGAAATAAAATTCACAATAGACTTAACTCCAGGAGTAGAGCCTATCACTTCATCAGTATATCGGCTAGGACCTAAGGAGTTAGTGGAGTTGAAGGAAAAAGTTGATGATCTTTTGGAGAAGGGTTTTATCCGGCCTAGTGTTTTACCTTGGGGAGCACTCATACTATTTGTACCGAAGAAGGATAGAACAGTACGGTTGTGCATTGACTACAGGGCACTAAATGCTGTGACCATCAAGAACAGGTATCCCTTACCACGCATTGATGATCTATTTGATCAATTGAGTGGTGCTAGGGTATTCTCGAAGATTGACCTTAGATCCGGCTATCATCAGATCAAAGTAAGGAAGGAGGATATACCGAAGACAGTTTTCAGGACCAAGTATGGATATTATGAGTTCTTGGTAATGCCGTTTGGTTTAACCAACGCGCCAGCAGTGTTTATGAGTTTGATGAACAGAGTCTTTCATCAGTTCTTGGATAAATTTGTGGTTTTGTTCATTGATGACATTCTAGTGTATTCCAAGAGCCCCGAAGAGCACGAGGAGCATCTCAGAATTGTGTTAGAGACATTGAGGCAGGAGAAGTTATATGCCAAACTTAGTAAGTGTGAGTTTTGCATGGATAAAGTACCTTTTTTGGGACATATCATCTCAGGAGAAGGACTTTCAGTTGATCCAAAGAAAGTTGCGACAATAGAGACTTGGCCTACACCCACATCAGTTGCAGAAGTGAGAAGTTTTCTCAGACTTGCGGGATATTACCAAAGGTTTGTAAAAAAAATTCAAGGATTGCGGAGCCGATGACGAAGTTGACACGTAAGGACCAGGAGTTTACATGGACAGAAGACTGCCAGAAGGCTTTTGAAGAATTAAAGAGAAGATTAACAACAGCACCTGTCTTGACTCTTCCTTCGGGTCAGGAGGTTTTGTTGTTTACAGTGATGCATCAGGTAGTGGATTATGATGTGTTTTGATGCAACATGGCAAAGTTATTGCTTATGCATCGAGACAGTTGAAGGTCCATGAGAAGAACTACCCAACACACGATTTGGAGCTAGCAGCAGTTATATTTGCACTGAAGATTTGGAGGCACTATCTTTATGGGGAAAAGGTAGAAATCTTTACTGATCACAAGAGTCTGAAGTATGTATATACTCAGAAGGAGCTCAACATGAGACAGAGACATTGGCTGGAGTTGATGGTAGACTTTGATATAGATCTGCAGTACCATTTGGGAAAGGCGAATGTCGTAGCAGATGCTCTCAACAGGAAGCCTACGGCTTATTTCTTGACGATACAGTCCGAGTTATTGAGAGATCTACAGGAGCTTCAGATAGAGGTTGTTTTACCAGGACAGAGTGGCTTGATGGCTAATCTTGAAGTTAAGTCGGTACTTGTGGAAAGGATTAAAGAGGCATTGCCCACCGATGCTAGATTCTGAAGACTTAAAGAGAGGACAGAAGCAGGCATGCAAACAGGACTTCGCATACATGAAGACAGAACATTAAGGTGTGGAAATCGCCTGTATGTTCCAAATGGAGAACTAAGACAGGAGTTAATGACTGAAGCACATAGTTCTATGTACTCTGTTCACCCAGGAGGAACCAAGATGTACCGAGACTTGAGGTAGTATTATTGGTGGCATGGAATGAAAAGGAAGATTGCAAGATTTGTGGCTAAATGTTTAGTATGTCAGCAAGTAAAGGCCGAGCATCAGAGGACTGTAGGTATGTTACAGCCGCTTCCTATACCAGAATAGAAGTGAAAACATATTACAATGGATTTTGTCACAGGATTTCCAAGGAGCACCAGCGGAAAAGATGCGGTATGGGTTATCATGGATAGACTCACTAAATCGGCACACTTCTTGCCATTTAGAGTTGGACAGTCCACAGAGGTACTAGCCGACATGTATATGCGACAAATCGTAAGGTTACATGGAGTGCCGGTTATTATTGTATCGGATCGAGATTCGAGATTCATATCCCATTTCTAGCGAAGCATGCAAGAGAGTCTGGGCACCAGACTCAAATTCAGCACAGCTTACCACCCACAGACAGATGGTCAATCGAAGCGCACGATTCAGATCTTGGAGGATATGTTGCGATCGTATATGCTAGACTTCGGAGAATCTTGGGAAGATCATTTGCACTTGGTGGAGTTCTCCTACAATAATAGTTATCAGGCCAACATTCAGATGGCACCATTCGAGGCATTATACGGAAGGAAGTGCAGATCGCCAATATGTTGGAGTGACATTGGTGAACGTCAAATACTGGGTCCAGAATTGGTCATGCAGACAGTGAAGAAGGTAAAACAAATTCAGAATCATCTTCGAACAGCTCAGGACAGACAGAAGCATTGGGCTGATACTCACAGACGTCCCCTAGAGTTCAAAGAAGGAGAGCACGTATTCTTGAGGATTTCGCCCACTCGAGGTACTATCAGATTTGGGAGCAGAGGCAAGTTGAGCCCACGGTATATCGGGCCATTTGATATTCTAGAGCGCATTGGTGAGGTGGCTTATCGTCTTGCATTACCTCCATCCTTAGAGGGAATGCATGACATATTCTACGTCTCACAGCTGAGAAGGTACGTGACCGACCCAAGTCACGTAGTCGATCATTCAGAGATCACCGTGGGCCCAAGCTTGAGATATGAAGAACAACCTGTTGGAATTCTAGACATCAGTGAGAAGACATTGCGAGGATAGATAATTAGACTGGTCTGTGTAGCTTGGAAACATTATTCTCCTGGCGAATCGACCTGGGAACGGGAGGATAGTATGCGCCAGCGTTATCCTCACTTATTCGCGGATACAGTTATCACATAAGCATTCTTGTAATTTCCATAGTTCTTCCTTTAGTAGTATTATTTGATTGCGAGGACGCAATCCTCTTAAGGGGGGTAGATTGTAAATACCCTGATTTTTTCAAAATATTTTAATATAATTTTTCCCAATTTTTTGGTATTTTTCTGGAATTAAAACTTAAGAATTTATGATTAAAAGATTTTTATATGCTGTTAATTGATGATAAAATATTATGAAAATAATATTTTATGGTGTAAAATAGAAAACCGGAATAGGATAATTTTTTGCGAATTTATTGGACTCCGGAATTATTTTTAAAGCCCTACAGATCGAGGTAGAACTAAACCGAGTTAAACCTGAATGAACCCGGTTCACTTGAACCAAAATAAACCAACCACAGTGAACCAAACCGCTCCACTGAACCAACCCAGCTTAACGGGTCGGTTGGGTCGGATCCATAAAACCCGGACCCGAAACCCGCCAAAAACCATAACCCACCGGATTCACTGTAGCGGCTATATAGAGCCCTCGTAAAGCGTGCCCAGCCACCCGACACCCTCACACGCCGCCGCCTCCTTTCTCCAGCCGCTCTCCGCCGTTCCGGTAGCCACCCCGAGCCATCTCCCCCAACGCCTCCGGCTCTCTCCCGTCTCCGACCCGCAGACCCCTCGAGCCCAGCCCCTCGTCGACCTCGCCCACCAGTGCACCCGACTCCGGCGCTGCATCTCTCCCCTGACTGGACCAACCACCGCCCAGCTCCGCCCTAGCCCAGTATCGACTTCCTCCCCCGACTCCTCACCGCCTCCACAGCCTCCCCTGCACCCTTCTCCGTCATCCGCCTCCCATCTCCGCCGACCCGAACTCCACAGCCACCCTCGCAGCCCGACCCACTCCGACAGCAGCCGCCCGACCTTGCCCCCGCACCCTCGTCTCCCTCGACCGCTGCCCAAGCCGTCGACGGCCTCCACCGACCAGAACGCCCACTCCCAGAGACCCAGACACAGCCGCCATAGCACGGACACAGGAGCTCTCGACCCGACCAAACCCTAACCAGGACACGAAGTAGACACTCGTACACGAGAAATTCTCGTTTCACGGAGCCCTGTTCAGGTAGCATTTTCTCTTTCCTCGTTATTTCGTTTTTCGTTTCGTCAGTTTTGTCGCATAGACTGTATAACCCTCTCGATATCCGTGCAACCCGCTCGGTGCGTCGCGTCCTGTGGTGATCGCAAACCGCGATCCAAAAATAGGAAAACCAACGCCCTGTTTCACCCCGGAACTGAGTGCGCTCCGCCAAACGGGACGACTTGGTCGCACGCGGTGTTTACCGAAACATGCGCGTCGTTGATACGGACGTGCAGGATTTCGCAGAAGTTGATTTGGATGTGCGTGCACACCGGAATCAATGCGTATCCGCCGACAACGCCCCGTATCCTTCTATTCTGGAACACGCTGTAACTTTGTGAACACATGTCGGATCGAGACAAAACTTGCGCCATCGGACTCGTAGCAATACGCTGGTCCTGTGACCCAAGTTTGGTTCGATTATGAGAAAGTTGACAAAATTGCGTATCGTGGGCCCCACAGGCTCCACTTGACGAGCGATTTTGTGATCGGCTCATCGGAATCCAATTCTAGAAGATCCGTTGAGTTCGTATAATCGTTTCTGACTTGTTGACACTAAGTTGGACAAAATTGGAGACCTTTGACCCTGACACGCTTTTTGGTGCAAAGTGGCCCACATGTGGACCCCGCTTTGACCCAAAAATGTCATTTTTGCCCCTGTGTCCAAATTGGACTTAAGGACAGGCGTTTCTAGCTATTTGATATTTTCTGAGACTGTTGGTGATGTTTATTACAGCTTTTGGAGGAGTACCTGCAGGATCCACTAATACAGGGACAACTGTTGGTATTCAAACCCCAAGCAAGTGTACCTTGCCAAACTTGCAGTATATTGATTCATATTATTCTCTTGTTTTATTCCTGTGATTGTTGTGCATGCTTGACCTAGGACCGAGTGACTTACTTAGCATCTGATTATTAGTCGGGTGCCAATCCTGTACGCAGAGTTGGGTAACGTCACATAGAGATGGACATTCTTGACCCTTTATATTCTCGTACTTGTCTTATCAAGTATACTATGACCTAGGATACTTGATACTATTCATGAGACAGAGTCTTCCTGAGATATTCATGGTGATTCTGTATAGGATACAGGTTTATGACATAGACATTATATTCCTAGATACTCTATGACTTGCTGCATTAGCTATGATCTTACGTGCCATGTACATGAGACGTTATGGACATGAGACGTGTGGTTACATTAGGTTGGGAAAGACACACAGGCTACAGGCTATTTTTATATATATCTACTACTATTGTGAGGTCGTAGACTCTCGAGCAGAGCTAGACACATTACCGGTTATTACCGCTACCGGCTCCCCGACACAGAGCTTATAGTGGCTCAGCCTGAGTACTCGTGATACTCTCATCTTGCATTTCACTTAGATGGTTACATACTTACCCTATTTATTTCATTTATTTTCTGTACTGTATTTATTTTGGCTTGTATTATCTGTACCTTGCTATGTCCCCTGAGGACCTGGATCCGGATTATGTCCCCAGGATTTGCAGACGAGATCTCTCCCGAGGTATACGGGACCGTAGCAGGAGCTGATACAGGAGCTGTACCGACACCCGAGGACGAGGTGTTAGCTGAAGACTTTTTCTGAGCATCCATGTTTCATGCTCAGTATTTATTTTATTCAGTCATTTATATTCTGGTCTGTTGAACCATTGTATTAGATTTTTATCGGGTTGTTCCCCGAAGCACTTTGTTGAGACTGGTTGATGATTTATATTTCTTATATCTGTGGATCATATTTTATCTTGTGTGGATGAGATTAGTTGTGCCATGTTGTCGTGGACTTTATTTTACAGCTTAAGTACACCCTGATGGATCCATTAAATTGGGTTTGTCCATCGGTGCGTGCTGCTGGCCATTGCTATGTGTCCAGTCCCTCGGTATTTTGGGACTGGGGCGTGACATATTTAGTGTAATATAACTTTGTAGATTTCTTTCTATGTTAGTTTAGTTTATTGTTCATATTAATTGTACACACAAATTTCCGGGTGTTGAGTGTTCTACTGAAGGGGTCGGCAAACCCAGGAAATTTAACGAAGGGTTACTCCAGATCTATTTATATAAACTGTGATTTTATAACTGCAAGTAGAGTTTTGTTGGAAAATATTTTATAAACTACATTTTTTTAATTTTTTTTTAATTTAGCGACATGTTGCGAAGTATTACGATATTCCGTGACGTACATTTACGTCGCTAAAAAGTATCAGAACGTCGCTACCTGATACCAAGGACGTCGTTAGTATGTCGCTAATGTAGTAATATTTTGCAACCAAATATTACGTCGCCATTTTAACGACTCGTATATTCTGCGATGTCATGTCGTCGCGAATATGCGTCGCTACAGCGACGACTAGCGACATTTTTGTTGTCAGCGACCATGAAATACGCGATACCGTAAAAACGTCGCTAAATTATTTTAGCGACGTTAGTTTACCTATTAGCGACTTTTTTAGGCATCACTAATATGTGTTATTCTGGTAGTGATTTAGTATGTTGATGGAACACTCAATACTCTGTTGGGAATGAAATGCGAAAAATGTTCTCCCAAACCAATAGACTGTGAGATAACATAAGAAAAAATACACAAAAACACCTTGCCAAAATCACAAAAGAAGCCAAACGAAAGCACAATCAATTTTGACGTTAAAAACTCTTACGAAAAAATCATGGGATTATCAGAGTTTAATCCTGGAAAAACATTCACTAAAAAATTGGAAGAATACCCCTTCTATAAACTTTTCCATCGATCCAAACGGATTACCACAACTACTCAAAGTAATGAAAACGGATTACAAGAGGTTATCAAATATGGAGATAATGAGAACAAATCACTGGAACCGATCTTTCTTCAAAATAGCAAACAATCCCTACTTTTTCTTATTTGAAAGTTGCAAACTTGATACTCTCTCCTTGATCTTCACAATGATAGATTAGATTGGGATTAGGGTTAGGAACAACCTATGTAAAGCCCCTAAATCCTACAGCAATTTAGACCGTTGATCAGAGCCAATAGTGTTAATAAAACACCAATGTTCGGCTTGAGCCCCGACACCATATACAAGCGGTATATTGGTATCTGTATACCGATGATATAACGATATCGGTATATCGGCAGTATACCAAAAAATTGGTGTCTCGAGTTAAAACATTTATGGAACGAACAACATCGAATTTGATATATCGGTAATACACTGGTAAGGGTGTACCAGCGGTATACTGCTAAAATGGCTACTAATTTTTAATATTTTAATATGCACTCAAATCGAGACACCTTTGTCGTCTTCTACTTTTTGAGCTTCTCTGACACACAAATGGTACTCGTCGCACTCCTAGGTATTCTCCATATAGGTTGGAAACCCCAGCTTATACCAACACATCTTCCCCTTTCCAACTAGGTGGAGGAGCTCTCCATTCCGACGATCCTCCTATAGTACTCAATTTTTTTCCTTGGCAGAACCTTTGTGAACATATCTACTATAATGTCCTTCGTATGAACCTTCTCAAGCATCTCGTCATTCTCCTCAAGCACATCTCATTTCCATTGATACCAAGTTGCAATATGCTTGGATCGACTATAAAATTTTGGGTTCTTTCCCAAGGTGAATAGCATTCTGGCTATAAGAAAGCAAAACTTATTGCTCTTACTTAATGTAATATCTGTGCCAGGTCGTGACACTTAAACTATGTTTTATGTATAAATTTCTTCATCCATAACAACTCTTTTCAAGGCTCCGTCGCCACAATAAAGTATGCTTTTGTTGTAGATAATTCAACACACTTTTCCAACCACTGCCATAAAACTACTCCATTAAATAACATCATAACATAGCCCAAAGTCGATCACCTGGTATTCACATTTTCAGGCATACCAGCATCGGTATACCCAACCAGCTTCGACTCATCACTTCTGAATAAAAGCTTTCAATCAGAAGTTCCTTGAAGATATCAAAGAATCCACTAGACCATACTACAATGTACCCTTCCTTTATTGGAAAGACACCTGCTAACTACATCAAATGTGTGAGCAATATCTGGCCGTGTACACATCATAGCATAAATGAGACTCCTCATTGCTGAAACATACAGAACTCCCTCCATATCTTCTTTTTCATCCTAGGTAGATGGATAGTGCTCCATAGTGAGCTTAAAGTAAGTCCAAGGGTGTTATGTTGTGTATCCATAAATAATTTGGTATCGATACGATATATATATATATATATATATATATATATATATATATATATATATATATATATATATATATATATATATATATAATTTAAATTTTTTTAATAATTTTACTTGAAGAATTACTATTTAATTTTATTTAGAAATTGATTTCTAAGTTTAATTACTCTTTTCCCTTAAAAAAAAAATTCTTTTAACCCCTAGTTAATTCTTGAAATTACAAAAAAAATTCTAACACCTCACATATCCATGTGTCATCATATATGGATAGGGAGAATATTTTGGTCATTTCACTAAGAAAACCTCATTATGATGTTTTCTTGATTTAAAATAGAGAGTTTATATGAGTATTAAGGGTCAGAGGTATTTCTCTTAACCATTTCCTCTCTCTCTCTTAGACTCCCGATCGGTCATGCCTCTCATACCCTCTCTACCTCCTAACTCCCTTCCCACCATTTTATCTTCCCTCCATACACATCCGGGCCCGATCCCCTTTATTGTTGCCACTGCCCAGTATTGTTGTAGTAGCTGTTGTGTTTGGCTGCTCCTGTCATCATCGTTGACTTCGTCGTCGGTCGAAGTTTACCACCCTCTTCTCATTTTTTTCATCATCAACCCAAGGCAAGCTCTCTTTCCCTTTTGTCTTCAATTTTTTTATATCATTTCATTTTTTTTTCAAATTTTAGATAAATGAGATTTATATTGTATAATTTTAATTTTGCTAAGACTAGTATATTATGCTAGGGTTAAGGCATAATTTTTTATGATATTGTCTAGAACACATGTTGACACAATAACTAAGACACGAGGAAGGGCACGTTCTTGAAATAAATTATTATATTATATTAGAGTGTAGATGTATAATTACATATTTTTGTTTAACATAAAAAATGGTCATTATATATATATATATATATATATATATATAGCGAAGAATAGCGACAAATTTGGTGTCAATGACCATGGATTACGCGACAACACCAAAACGTCGCAAATTATGTCGCTAATTTTTTAGCGACATTTTTTTAAGTATTAGCAACATTTTTTTGCATCGCTAATTTGTATTATTTTGGTGTGTGTGTGTGCACACACACACACCAAAATAATACAAATTAGCGATGCAAAAAAATGTTGCTAATACTTAAAAAAATGTCGCTAAAAAATTAGCGACATAATTTGCGACGTTTTGGTGTTGTCGCGTAATCCATGGTCATTGACACCAAATTTGTCGCTATTCTTCGCTATAGCGACGTACATTTGTGACGCGTCCACATCATTGATTATTTTGTTATTAGCAACGTCCAGTGACACGACGTCGGTATATCAGCGACAGTGCATATTGTCGCGTAACGTCGCTAAATCAACGATATTACTAGTGACGTTTAGCTACATCAATGCTGACATGGCAGCAATTGCTATGTCAGCTCTTTAGCGACGTATAGCGACATTTTGACACAGGTTAGTGACTTGTAGCGACATTTTGACACAGGTTAGCGACGTACTGTCACGTCGGTAGATGTCGGTAAACGTCGTGGAACGTCACTAATTTTTTATAAAAAATCAGAAAAAAGCATGCAGTTTCAAAAAATATTTTCCAACAAAAGTCTTCCTGCAGATATAAAATTACAGTTTATATAAGTAGACCCGGAGCAACCCTCCGTTGAATTTTTTGGGTTCGCCGACTCCCTTGGTGGAACACTCAACACTTGTTCATACACAAACACGTCAAGAATATCGAAACACGCAGGAATATTCCAATAAGTAAATAATGCATCTAAAATATTGTCACTTCCATCTCATCTAAATAATCCATGAGAAAAGTATGAAATAAGTATATCAAAGACCCAAGAATGGGCCAATAGACACAAACATACAAAAAAATGTCCCAATAAGAACTACTAAGGATCATGAGGAGGAGAAACTATACCGTGCATCTGGGATAAGAGGAAGCCATACTGCTCCTGGGAAAGCATCACCAGTCTCGATATAGGAGGTAGTGGAATCGATGGAGTTGGTGTCGATGCCGACGGACCAGGAGGACGTATCTGCTACAATGCTAGCAGTCGACCATTGTATGAATCCATGGAAGATACCACCCTCGAAGTATTCTCCGCCACCGACCGACTCAATAAATCATGCGCCCCATGTATCCTCGCAAGTGAGTCGCTCATGGCCGTATGCGACCCTTCTAGCTCCATCTGTCTGCGCTCTGTAGACGCGACCGGAGTAATATATACAATTGAGCAGCCCTTAGCTCATCGTCATTCATATATCTCTTCATCATTTTGTCCGAAGGCTTACCAAAAGCATTGAACACTTTCAGTATTACATCATTAGATTCACGATATTCGTCATCGTTTCTCGGAGCTCTTGTTCTACTAGTAGCAACATTTGGCTTGAAATACATCGAACAAAAGTTTGTAATCTCCTCAAGAACATAGGTTTCATAAATTGAACCTTCGACCCTTGCCTTATTTTTTACCTTTCTCTTTAGGTAGTTGACTTGAAGCTTTAATGGGTACATCAACTGATAACCGACAGGCCCACCAACACGTGCCTCGTAGAAAAAATGAATTGGCAAATGCTCTATGGAGTCAAAAAGTCCAAGAGGGAGCACTCTTTCAAGCTTGCACAGTGTTACCACAATATTATTCTCTTTCTTTTCTAGACGACCGACAACCAACTTGGTAGAACAAAGATCTCTGAAGAATATGCTAAGCTCTGTCAATGGATCCAAAACTACATGCGGTAAGAATTCTCAAAATACAATCGGAATTAACCTCTCCATGAATACGTAATAGTCATGCGTCACGCCCCTAGTCCCAAAATACCTGGGACCCGGCCACGTGACAATGGCCAGCTAATACGACTCCGTGGGATTACCCAATTTAATGGACCCGACGAAACGTACTACGCTGTCCTAAAATACTAACATACAACAGGTAATGTCTAATCTCATCCACAATATAAACAAGAAGTACTGAAATAAACACTAGAAAAATAAGTGCAAGTCTGAAATATCGTAGTACAATCCAGAATATGTCTGATGGGAACAAACCCACTACTATGATTGTCACGCCCCGATCTCCCGCAGGCAATCGGCCGTTCCCGCTAGGCGGGAATCACCCTCGCCAGCGCTTCCGCGGAACGATCGCTTAACCCATCTGGGCGTGATGCCGCACGAGCGTGACCCACGCCCGTGCAAGGCCATGGTTTATTGGCTGGCGGCAAGAGTTCTAAGCCACAGAGTCGCACAGATTGTCCGAGTGCAGTGGAGTCATGAACGCATAGGCGATCGATAACAGGTTCACTGAGTCGACAATATAGCGGAAGCATTGAAACATAAGTTTGAAGTAAAGCAACTTATTTATTGATATGAACATGTGTTACAGGCGGCGTATAGCCAAGATTACAAGTCGCTCAAGCCTCTCTCTCTGAAACATAAAGCGTGCCAAGTGGCTACAACTGTGAAATGATTGTACAAGCGATGGTCAGGCGACGCTCCAACATTATGTCTTGTATATGTGCTTCAGTCCCGGACGCACCGTTGCAAGGCTTCAGAGGGAACTCCTGGCCTTAACACGCACGAAGGAGGTGTCCGCACCGAACGAGGTTCTCCCGCACCCTGCATATCAAACTGGTGGATTATCAGTACATTGAATGCACTGGTGGGGAAGCTACTCGCCCACTCGACAAATCCAAACACGTAATACAGGTTCCGTGCACAACTATTAAGTTGTCTTTCTAGTTGCCTTAGGATCAGTTTCATGCAAACATTGAATATCCTAACGTGTCGGGCAGTGCGCCGTGCGATGTTAGAGGAAACACGGCGAAACTTACCAACTTACCATCTCCTTCCCTGTCCAAGGCAAATATTGTTAAATCAAGCACGAAAAAGTATAACATTCAGGAGGCATAGCATATGCAAACACGAGGGTCATTTTAACATGATCGTTCAGGTATTCAGTTGTTCATTAATGCGATGCAGTGACTCGCACGCAGATAGCCGCTAAGCGAGGATGACTTATCTATATGAACATAATGTCGCTGGCATAGCCATAAAGGACAGTTTAGTCTCAGGGCAAAGTGACGTACAACGCGGGTGGCGAGCCCCATCGCATAACACTTGCCGAGTAACATACGACTAACATACGTCCCGTCCGGATCGGATCGGTCCCAGTGCCCTGGTGACCGTCCGCGGAACTCAACATAACATACCTTGTGCACACAAGTTGTCCGCGACAATGCAGGTCAGGGTCTATCCATATTCCATAGCTTGACATGATAATCATGAAACTTAAACTTAATCTGAACGAGCATATTGCTCCACGAGCTGGGATTCCATCAGTACATAACACGATCCTCGTTCAGATGCATACTTAGCATGATTATCATTCAAGTGTGATTCACGTTCAGTATTCATTCTTGCTTAATGCATTCCCCTGGTTCGGGGATATGCCTTGGTGACCTAACGGTCCCGGATACTTGCAGGTTCATTCAGGCACGGAACGACTACGTAGTAGTCTCCCGGGGTTTGGATGAAAATACGGTAACATTCAAGCAGACAAGCATGCGTTTCTAAGGAACATAAGCAGGCACGTTTGCTCGGACCCGAAGGTAAGCCGAGAGATGAAACCGTTAAGGGACTTAGCATGCGAGGGTCTGAACATATAAGTAGTATTTCATTTATTTCCATATTCTAGCATAGCAATACAAGTTGGGATTATTCCCTTAGCTAGGTGCGTTGGATTTATTAGCATGCAGGGGGTTATTCACCTAGCGACTAGCATGAACATTCCATATTTTATGTGTGCTGGCTAAGCAAAGACAAGTTTACCGTAGCCACCCACCTTAGCGATGATTCGCCTCGGTAGAGCGATACGTCTGAGCGAGCCTCTGAAAGCCTAAGCCGGATTCCTGTAGGGACAAGTCTGGATATCCTTTGCATTCTCTTTGAGGCAAAGCGGGTCGGGACAGCTGCACGATTGTCGATTGAGACGGCAGTCCGCTTGAGCGGAACGGGGTGTTACATCCTACCCAACTTAGAAAAAGTCTCGTCCTCGAGACTTACTAAGGATAAGCAGTGATCTAGGGCTGAGGCAATCCTAGACAAGTCGTTGTACTTGTTCATTTGGATATTCACTTGCACAAGCGTCAAAATCAGCATATCGCTTAGACTGGATCGTGCGCACCTTCGACATGCATTTCTAGTATGAGCACATCAACCAGCTTAGTGATAGCGAAGTCTCAGCACTCGAGTTTCACCTTTTCTTAAGTCTTGGATGGTGCACTAGTTCAAGGCGTCCCTCGAATAGATGTATTCAACCAAACTTAGGGTTAGTGAAAATCGGACAAGCTACTAGCGATACTCTCAAGGGTTCGCACAGGTTGGCACAAAGGCCACTCGCAGCATACAACCAGGCAAGCAAGCATAACATTCAAAATGCATTTTGAAAGTATTTAGACTTATTGTTGGAACATCCTATCGAGGCATTGAGAGAGAGCGTACACATAACCCACGAACGAGCTTTCGAAACAGAGATATCGAATCGAAGTCCAAAGGCGTAGAAGCCAGGCTCTGATACCAACATGTCACGCCCCGATCTCCCACAAGCAATCGGTCGTTCCCGCTAGGCGGGAATCACCCTCGCCAGCGCTTCCGTGGAACGATCGCTTAACCCATCTGGGCGTGATGCCGCACGAGCGTGACCCACGCCCGTGCAAGGCCATTGTTCATTGGCTGGCAGCAAGAGTTCTAAGCCACAGAGTCGCACAAATTGTCCGAGTACAGTGGAGTCATGAACGCATAGGCGATCGATAACAGGTTCACTGAGTCGACAATATAGCGGAAGCATTAAAACATAAGTTTGAAGTAAAGCAACTTATTTATTGATATGAACATGTGTTACAGGCGGCGTATAGCCAAGATTACAAGTCGCTCAAGCCTCTCTCTCTGAAACATAAACCGTGCCAAGTGGCTACAACTATGGAATGATTGTACAGGCGATGGTCAGGCGACGCTCCAACATTATGTCTTGTATATGTGCTTCAGTCCCGGACGCACCGTTGCAAGGCTTTAGAGGGAACTCCTGGCCTTAGCACGCATGAAGGAGGCGTCCGTACCGAACGAGGTTCTCCCGCACCCTGCATATCAAACTGGTAGATTATCAGTACATTGAATGCACTGGTGGGGAAGCTACTCGCCCGCTCGACAAATCCAAACACGTAATACAGGTTCCGTGCACAACTATTAAGTTATCTTTCTAGTTGCCTTAGGATCAGTTTCATGCAAACATTGAATAGCCTAACGTGTCGGGCAGTGCGTCGTACGATGTTAGAGGAAACACGACGAGACTTACCAACTTACCATCTCCTTCCCTGTCCAAGGCAAACATTGTTAAATCAAGCACGGAAAAGTATAACATTCAGGAGGCATAGCATATGCAAACACGAGGGTCATTTTAACATGATCGTTCAGGTATTCAGTTGTTCATTAATGCGATGCAGTGACTCACACGCGGATAGCCGCTAAGCGAGGATGACTTATCTATATAAATATAATGTCGCTGGCATAGCCATAAAGGATAGTTTAGTCCCAGGACGAAGTGACGTACAACGCGGGTGGCGAGCCCCATCGTATAACACTTGCCGGGTAACATACGACTAACATACGTCCCGTCCGGATCGGATCGGTCCCAGTGCCCTGGTGACCGTCCGCGGAACTCAACATAACATACCTTGTGCACACAAGTTGTCCGCGACAATGCAGGTCAGGGTCTATCCATATTCCATAGCTTGACATGATAATCATGAAACTTAAACTTAATCTGAACGAGCATATTGCTCCACGAGCTGGGATTCCATCAGTACATAACACGATCCTCGTTCAGATGCATACTTAGCATGATTATCATTCAAGTGTGATTCACGTTCAGTATTCATTCTTGCTTAATGCATTGCCCTGGTTCGGGGATATGCCTTGGTGACCTAACGGTCCCGGATACTTGCAGGTTCATTCAGGCACGGAACGACTACGTAGTAGTCTCCCGGGGTTTGGATGAAAATACGGTAACATTCAAGCAGACAAGCATGCGTTTCTAAGGAACATAAGCAGGCACGTTTGCTCGGACCCGAAGGTAAGCCGAGAGATGAAACCGTTAAGGGACTTAGCATGCGAGGGTCTGAACATATAAGCAGTATTTCATTTATTTCCATATTCTAGCATAGCAATACAAGTTGGGATTATTCCCTTAGCTAGGTGCGTTGGATTTATTAGCATGCAGGGGGTTATTCACCTAGCGACTAGCATGAACATTCCATATTTTATGTGTGCTGGCTAAGCAAAGACAAGTTCACCGTAGCCACCCACCTTAGCGATGATTCGCCTCGGTAGAGCGATACGTCTGAGCGAGCCTCTGAAAGCCTAAGCCGGATTCCTGTAGGGACAAGTCTGGATATCCTTTGCATTCTCTTTGAGGCAAAGCGGGTCGGGACAGCTGCACGATTGCCGATTGAGACGGCAGTCCGCTTGAGCAGAACGGGGTGTTACATCCTACCCAACTTAGAAAAAGTCTCGTCCTCGAGACTTACTAAGGATAAGCAGTGATCTAGGGCTGAGGCAATCCTAGACAAGTCGTTGTACTTGTTCATTTGGATATTCACTTGCACAAGCGTCAAAATCAGCATATCGCTTAGACTGGATCGTGCGCACCTTCGACATGCATTTCTAGTATGAGCACGTCAACCAGCTTAGTGATAGCGAAGTCTCAGCACTCGAGTTTCACCTTTTCTTAAGTCTTGGATGGTGCACTAGTTCAAGGCGTCCCTCGAATAGATGTATTCAACCAAACTTAGGGTTAGTGAAAATCGGACAAGCTACTAGCGATACTCTCAAGGGTTCGCACAGGTTGGCACAAAGGCCACTCGCAGCATACAACCAGGCAAACAAGCATAACATTCAAAATGCATTTTGAAAGTATTTAGACTTATTGTTGGAACATCCTATCGAGGCATTGAGAGAGAGCGTACACATAACCCACGAACGAGCTTTCAAAACAGAGATATCGAATCGAAGTCCAAAGGCGTAGAAGCCAGGCTCTGATACCAACATGTCACGCCCCGATCTCCCACAAGCAATCGGCCGTTCCCGCTAGGCGGGAATCACCCTCGCCAGCGCTTCCGTGGAACGATCGCTTAACCCATCTGGGCGTGATGCCGCACGAGCGTGACCCACGCCCGTGCAAGGCCATTGTTCATTGGCTGGCAGCAAGAGTTCTAAGCCACAGAGTCGCACAAATTGTCCGAGTACAGTGGAGTCATGAACGCATAGGCGATCGATAACAGGTTCACTGAGTCGACAATATAGCGGAAGCATTAAAACATAAGTTTGAAGTAAAGCAACTTATTTATTGATATGAACATGTGTTACAGGCGGCGTATAGCCAAGATTACAAGTCGCTCAAGCCTCTCTCTCTGAAACATAAACCGTGCCAAGTGGCTACAACTATGGAATGATTGTACAGGCGATGGTCAGGCGACGCTCCAACATTATGTCTTGTATATGTGCTTCAGTCCCGGACGCACCGTTACAAGGCTTCAGAGGGAACTCCTGGCCTTAGCACGCATGAAGGAGGCGTCCGTACCGAACGAGGTTCTCCCGTACCCTGCATATCAAACTGGTAGATTATCAGTACATTGAATGCACTGGTGGGGAAGCTACTCGCCCGCTCGACAAATCCAAACACGTAATACAGGTTCCGTGCACAACTATTAAGTTATCTTTCTAGTTGCCTTAGGATCAGTTTCATGCAAACATTGAATAGCCTAACGTGTCGGGCAGTGCGTCGTACGATGTTAGAGGAAACACGATGAGACTTACCAACTTACCATCTCCTTCCCTGTCCAAGGCAAACATTGTTAAATCAAGCACGGAAAAGTATAACATTCAGGAGGCATAGCATATGCAAACACGAGGGTCATTTTAACATGATCGTTCAGGTATTCAGTTGTTCATTAATGCGATGCAGTAACTCACACGCGGATAGCCGCTAAGCGAGGATGACTTATCTATATGAATATAATGTCGCTGGCATAGCCATAAAGGATAGTTTAGTCCCAGGGCGAAGTGACGTACAACGCGGGTGGCGAGCCCCATCGCATAACACTTGCCGGGTAACATACGACTAACATACGTCCCGTCCGGATCGGATCGGTCCCAGTGCCCTGGTGACCGTCCGCGGAACTCAACATAACATACCTTGTGCACACAAGTTGTCCGCGACAATGCAGGTCAGGGTCTATCCATATTCCATAGCTTGACATGATAATCATGAAACTTAAACTTAATCTGAACGAGCATATTGCTCCACGAGCTGGGATTCCATCAGTACATAACACGATCCTCGTTCAGATGCATACTTAGCATGATTATCATTCAAGTGTGATTCACGTTCAGTATTTATTCTTGCTTAATGCATTCCCCTGGTTCGGGGATATGCCTTGGTGACCTAACGGTCCCGGATACTTGCAGGTTCATTCAGGCACGGAACGACTACGTAGTAGTCTCCCGGGGTTTGGATGAAAATACGGTAACATTCAAGCAGACAAGCATGCGTTTCTAAGGAACATAAGCAGGCACGTTTGCTCGGACCCGAAGGTAAGCCGAGAGATGAAACCGTTAAGGGACTTAGCATGCGAGGGTCTGAACATATAAGCAGTATTTCATTTATTTTCATATTCTAGCATAGCAATACAAGTTGGGATTATTCCCTTAGCTAGGTGCGTTGGATTTATTAGCATGCAGGGGGTTATTCACCTAGCGACTAGCATGAACATTCCATATTTTATGTGTGCTGGCTAAGCAAAGACAAGTTCACCGTAGCCACCCACCTTAGCGATGATTCACCTCGGTAGAGCGATACGTCTGAGCGAGCCTCTGAAAGCCTAAGCCGGATTCCTGTAGGGACAAGTCTGGATATCCTTTTCATTCTCTTTAAGGCAAAGCGGGTCGGGACAGCTGCACGATTGCCGATTGAGACGGCAGTCCGCTTGAGCGGAACGGGGTATTACAATGATGAAATAAAAGTACTGAAAGACGGATAAGAGAATACGACTAGAGCATCGGCTAACTAGATAAGGATGCTCCAGTCCTAGGCGGAAGGCCTACTAATGATCATGGGAAATCTGATGGAAGCACCTCTAGCTTCTCCTCGGATGCGTACCTCGTCTCCTGCCCAGGTCCGTACACAGTAGGATAATATGCCTCGTCCAAATCTGGAAGAAAACTAGGTCCTTAGAGGGACGTAACAAGATACAAAAATACATGCCATATATAAATACTGAATAAAATAAAGGGGTGTGCTAACCATCTATGTGAATGCAATGTGAGAATAATATTGGTACGTATGGGTGGGTGTAGGCATAACGTCCATACTCCGAAGAGCGTGGTATCTGTACATGTAACATCTATCATTCCGAAGAATGAGGTATCTACAAATATATACGTCTGTATCGCTCCGAAGAACGAGGTATCTGTATAAAGGAAGTCATTGGATCTGTGGCTCCTCTGGATACTACGGAGTCCAATGTGTGTATGCCATATGCCTACTAGTTGTCCTCCCCGCCCAATGCAGATATACAAGTCAAATACACGACATGCATACCACGTAACTACATGCCAAGTCTCAACTAATTATACAATACTGATTACGTACTAAACCGTGATGCATGTCACACGCACCGATAGCTAGTCGGGTACGCGAACCCGCATCCCAACATGAGTTTATCACCGTGATACGTGTACAAGTGTTGGGGTCTAGGAAGATATCAGGATATCCTCACAATAGTGGGTGAGACTGCTAGTGACTAGGTCAAGTACACTACTCATCGACGCATTCGTCGACTGCACCCGAGTCAATCTCGGACGCGCACAGTTATATGAAATAATACAACAAGATATCATACAACATTGCATAATTTAAATTAAACAGTAAATATGGCAAGGTATACTTGTCTGGGTCCTCAAGCTATGAGTGCCAATAACCTGCTCCTGAAGTCTCATCTGCACGGTCCAGCGACCCTATACATATAATATAATATAGTAGTATTATCATCAGCCACTAAAATAATACGCACAGGAACACTACGCTTCTCTTAGGAACTGATGCAAAGGTCACAACGAGTCAACTAACAGGGTCGCGTGTGCACGCAACTAAGTCATACACGTGTCCTGTCCTCAGTTATCGTGTATACCAAGACAATGAAATATCAGAATACGCTACCCAACTAAAGACGTATAATACTAAATTATAAGTCCTAACTAGCATGTTATAGGGTTACATGCACAAGGCTAGTTGTCCAAACTCTAGGTCAATATAGTATTTTTTCATTAATGAATCATTTATTATTTGAGCAATTACTTAACATCAATTACTAATTAGCAATAAACACACACACACACAAACATATATTACGCTTATGGATTCACGTTATCCATGTCCGTTCAACGACACGTTGACACCTCGACTTATGAAGGAAAGGATGAAATATACATGTACCTAGTTGTGGCTAAGCGGGGGGGGGGGTCTGTTCTCGTCAACGGCCTGTTCTCCGGCGAGGGGGCGGAGCTCCGGCGTTGCACGGGGAAACAGCAGCAGCAGCAGTTACAGCAACTGCAGCCTCGGTAGCACTTGCAACAGCGGCAGTTGGCGGGTGCTGGCAGTGGGGCTGGCTGTGGGGGATGGTGGTCAGGGTATGGTGACGAGGGCGGGGGTGGTCGGTACGTGGAGGGGGTGTTGGTGATGGAGATGTGGGTGTTGGTGATGGTATCGGGTTAGTAATAGGTGGAGATGGTGGAGGAGATGGTGGCTTCGGATGGTGGTGCTGGGGACGGGGACGAAGGTGATGATGTCGGCGGTGGAGGTGGCTACGGTGGAGGGGACGATGGAGGGGTGTTGGTGATAAAGGGGGATGAGAATAGGGTTCGGCTAGGGTTTTATATAGGGTTGGGTTTGGAGAGAGAAGTTATATATATATAGGAGAGAGAGAGAAAGGGGTCCTCCTAAGGAATTGGGCCGGCTAGGGTTTCTTGGGGCGAGGAACATGTTGACATGACGGAATGTAGGATGTAAATGGGCTAGGTTGGGTCTAGTTTTGGGTGAGGTTGTTCTTCACACTAATTTAAATAAGAATTAGTGCAAGTGATGCTTTTCAATTAATTGAGATTATATGGGATTAAAATTTTGTGGAACATAGTCAACATGGACATGGTAGACTCAGAATAAAATAATGTCCTAATTTGGGTTGTATGAAAATGGGTTGGGTTAGTGTCTCCAATCTCGATTGGAACGGACAATTATGCAAGGTTGGATTTATTGGGATTTAAAACTAGACGTTTGTAACAATTATTGTGCGACTAAAATAAAGCACAATATAGAGTATTTAAGAGTTACACAAGGGTCAGAATGGAAGGTTGGCACGTCTAGGAAAAGTGTATAAAACTTGTTTGAAGGTAAATGCTAGTGTAGGGCTCCAAATATCGAAGCAACGATAAGGTGTACTAAGTGATATAAATATCGCATAATAATTCTAAAGCACTGTGTTCTAATTCTAATTGTATCCAATTTAACCCTAGTCTCTCTATCTGAGATAAGTAGGCCTAAATTTGGTCAAGGGGGTTTACAATCTACCCTCCTTAGAGCATTTCGTCCTCGAAATTAAAACAAACATATGGTAAAAACTATTGACTGGAATTAAATGCTACTACATACCTAGGCCTTCGAAGAGATGGGGATAACTCTGTCGAATCTCATCCTCTCTTTCCTAAGTTGACTCGCCTGGCGCATGATGCCTCCATGAGACACGAACTAGAGGGATAGTCTGTCCTCGCAATACCTTCTCGCTTTTGTCCAAAATCTCTGCAGGCTCCTCTTGATATGATAAACTCGGCCTGACTATGATCTCTGAATGGTCAAGCACATGACTCGGATCTGGTATGTACCTCCTTAACTGAGATACATGGAAGACGTCATAAACTCCTTCTAGTGTCTGTGGCAATGCTAACCGGTAAGCAACCTCTCCGATGCGCTCTAATACATCGAATGGTCCGTTGTACCTCGGACTCAGCTTTCCTTTGCCTCCAAACCTGATGGTTCCTCGGGTAGGCGAGATTTTCAGAAACATATGATCTCCAACCTGGAACTCTATGGGTCGTCGATGCGCATTTGCCCAATGCTTCTGTCTATCCTGTGCTGCTCGTAGGTGCCCTTGGATCTTCTTCACCTTCTCTACTGTACGAACAACCAACTCTGGTCCAATAATCTGCCTCTCGTCCACATCGCTCCAACATACTGGAGAACGACTCTTTCTGCCATAAAACGCTTCATAGGGAGCCATCTGAATGCTCGCTTGATAGCTATTATTGTAGAAAAATTTGACCAAATATAAATGGTCCCCCCATGATCCATTGAAATCAAGTATGCATGCCTTCAACATGTCTTCCAGCGTCTGAATGGTGCGCTCGGACTGGCCATCTGTCTGCGGGTGATACGATGTGCTGAACTTTAGGCGGGTACCTAGACTCTCTTGCATACTCCGCCAAAAGTAAGACATGAACCTCGTATCCCTGTCAGATACTATACTGACTGGCACTTCATGCAATCGCATGATCTTCTTCATATACATATCTGCTAAGACCTTTGTAGACTGCCCAACTCTGAAGGGTAAAAAGTGAGCGGACTTGGTGAGTCTATCCACGGTTACCCATACTGTATTGCGACCACTAGGACTCCTCGAAAAGCCTGTAATAAAGTACATAGTGACGTGCTTCCATTTCCACCCAGGTATTGGGAGCGACTGAAGTAAACCGGCAGACCTCTGATGCTCTGCCTTGACCTGCTGACACACTAGGCACTTTGCCACAAAGCGGGCTATCTCCCTCTTTATTCCATGCCACCAATAGTACTGTCTCAAGTCTTTATACATCTTCGTGCCTCCTGGATGAATAGAGTATGTTGAACTGTGCACCTCTGACATCAGCTTATGACGAAGTTCTCCATTCAGAACATAGAGATGATCTCCACATCTCAAAGTCCCATCCTCGTGTATGCGCAATCCTCTCTGTATCCCGGTCTCTGTCCTCTGTTGAAGCCTCTGGAATCTTGCATCTGTTGGCAAGGCAGTGTCACGTCCCAGTCCCAAAATATACGGGACTAAGTCACGTGGCAATAGCCAGCTGTCACATCTCCGAGGATATCCCAATTTAATGGATCCTAACGAAGAGTGCTACGCTGTCCTAAAATACTGACATGTCTAATATCAGTCAATCAAACGGTAAACTAATCTCATCCATTATATAAACAGCAAAAAGTACTAAATAAAATGCTGGAAGATAAGCACCAGTCTTAAGATGTCATAGTACAACCAATAATGTCTGGTGGGGACAAACCCACTACTATGACAAAATAAAGTACTGAAATGATAGATAAAAGGTAATGACTAGTGCATCGGCTGACTAGGTAATGATGCACCCAATCCTAGGCAGAAGGCCTACCAAGTGATCACGGAAACTCTGACTGCTGCACCTCTAACTCCTCTACGGTAGCGAACCTCGTCTCCTGTCCTGGCCCGTATACCGTGGGGTAGTAAGCCTCGTCCAAATCTGGAAAGGTACCAGGTCCTCAGAGGGACGTAACAAGATACATAGAAGCATGCCATATATAAATACTGAATATAATAAATGCAATAAAGGGGTGTGCTAGCCATCTAAGTGAATGCAATATGAGGATAACTTTGGTACGTATGAGTAGGTGTAGGCATAAAGTCCATACCGCTCCGAAGAACAGAGAATCTGTAAGTATATATACGTTCATACCGCTCCGAAGAACGGAGAATCTGAATAATATAACGTCCATACCGCTCCGAAGAACGAGGAATCTGCCAGTATATATAACGTCCATACCGCTCCGAAGAACGGGGAATCTGCCAGTATATATAACGTCCATACCGCTCCGAAGAATGGGGAATCTGCATAAAGGGAGTCATTAGATCCGTGGCTCCTCCGAATACTACGGATTCCAGTGGGTGTATCCCATACTCCTACTAGTGGTCCTCCCCGCCCAATGTAGATACACAAATCGAATACTCGACGTTCATACCACGTATCTATATGCCAGTCTCTATGAATAAAAGTAGCCCTGAGTTACATACTAACCGTGATGCATGTCACACGTACTGATAGCTAGTCGAGTACGCGGACCCGCATCCCAATATAAATATGTCACAGTGAAACGTGTAAGAGTGTCAGGTCTCGGAAGATATCAGGGTATCCTCAAATGGGGTGAGTCAACTAGTGTCTAGGTCAAGTATACTAATCATCGACGCATCCGTCGACTGCACCCGAATCAATCTCGGACGCACACAGTTGTATAAAATAAAAGCAACAAGGATACAATACAACATATGCATAATTTAATTTAGACAGTAAATATGGCAAGGTATCTTGCCTGAGTCCTCGAGCTGTGAATGCCAATAGCCGGCTCCTGCGGTGTCTCCTGGCTGATCCAATGATCCTAAATACACCAATATAATATAGCAATCCATCATCAGACACTAAGTAATATATACACTACGTTCCTCTTCGGTACAGACGCAAGGATCACGTCGATCGAATACAGAGTTGCGGGTGCATGTAGCTAAGAGACACACTTACCCTGTCTTCAGTCATCGTGTATCCCACGACAGTAAAAATACTAAGGTCACAAGGCACCAACTAATTATGTTTAGTATAATTAATGGTCCTTATCATCCCTATTAAGCATATTGTCGATGTCCAGGTTTTATTGATACTTTCAAGTCTTTAATAACAATTTCTGCTACAAGGACATTCACTAAGTTATTGATTACTAACTTATTAGTCATTAAGCAACTAATTAGGCATGCATATATTCACAATTAGGGTTTCCAAATTAACCATCTTGTGTCCATGCCAAGACACGACACGACGATACGACGCTACGTGTACGATGATATCAAGAGGAAGAGGGGAATGTGGGTGGTTACCTCGACGTGGCTGACTGGAGAGGGCCTGTGCTCGTCGAGGGGGTGTACTCCGGCGAGGGGACGACTCTGGTCGACGGCCAGCAGTAAATAGCGGGGGTGGCAGCAACTGCGGCCGGCAGTAACAGCAGCTGCAGTCATCGCATTGGCGGCTGCACAGGTCTGGCGGCGGCGGCAGGCGGTTGAGAGGGTGCCTGGGGGTGGCCGGGTTATGGGGGGGCGTCGTGGTCGGCCGGCCAATGGCGGTTGGGGTAGTCGGCAGCGGCTAAGGAGTCGGCTCCATTGGGAAGTCGGGGATGGTGAAGTAGATGGCGGCGCGGGTGGTTGTGTTGGGTGGTCAGGTAGCTGAGACTGTCCGGTCGGGGAGGGCAATGCCGGCAGCGTCAGGCGGCTGGGACGGTGGCTTGGCTATCGGGTGGGGGTGATCTCGGCGGGGAGTAGGGTTGCGGCCAGGGGTTTCTTAGGTGGTGGAGAGAATAGGGTTTTTAGGGTTTCCTATGAGGAAATATGTATATTTATATGGTGATGGGGTTTGTAGGCTGGCCTCGGGGTTTGGGAGTGGGGCTGGTCCACATAAAAGTGTTCATGGGCTACGTCAGGTCCTATTTGAGGTAAATTTGGCCCTAAACTAATTAAATTAATAGTTAATGCATAAGGCAAAGTTAATGGACATTGCGTAGCTATGGTGAGACAAAATGGCGAGTATTTATGGTCGTACAAGGGTCAGGGGGTAGTCTGTCATGTCCAAGAGATGTTCGTGGTCTTGGGTGAAAGATAACTACTGATGTGGTGCTCCAATCCTCGAAGCAACGTCAGGGTATATTAAGACGTATAATGGACGTACATTAATCCTAATTAATTCCAAAATAATCCTAGTCTCTTGATTTACTTCAAATTAACCCTCAATTGGTCGAGGGGGTTTACAATCTACCCTCCTTAGAGCATTTCGTCTTCGAAATTAAAACATACGCATGGTAAGAAATACTGACTAAAATTTAAAAATGCTAAAACGTACCTGGTCCTTCGAAGAGATGGGGATAGCGCTGTCTAATATCCTCCTCGCGTTCCCAAGTCAACTCTCTTAGTGCATGATATTTCCATGCGACGCGGACTAGGGGAATAGTCTGACCTTGCAATACTTTCTCGCTTCTGTCTAAAATCTCCACAGGCTCTTCTTTGTATGCTAAGCTCGGGCCGACTGTGATCTCTGAGTGGTTAAGTACATGACTCGGATCTGGTATGTACCTCCTCAGCTGAGATACATGGAAGACGTCATGGACTCCTTCCAAAGTCTGCGGCAAGGCTAATCTGTAAGCAACCTCTCCGACGCGTTCTAACACATCGAATGGTCCGATGTACCTCGGACTCAGCTTTCCTCTGCCTCCAAATCTGATAGTCCCCCGAGTAGGCAAGATATTTAGAAATACGTGATCTCCCACTTGGAACTCTAAGGGTCGTCGACGCGCATTCGCCCAATGCTTCTGTCTGTCCTGTGCTGCTCGTAGGTGTCCTTGGATCTTCTTCACCTTCTCCACTGTACGAACAACCAACTCTGGTCGGAGAATCTGTCGCTCGCCTATATCGCTCCAACATACTGGGAAACGACACTTCCTTCCATACAACGCTTTATAGGGAGCCATCTGGATACTCGCTTGATAGCTGTTATTGTAGAAAAACTCGACCAAATGCAAATGGTCCTCCCATGATCCTCCGAAGTCAAGCATGCATGCTCTTAACATGTCCTCTAATGTCTGAATAGTGTGCTCCGACTGGCCATCTGTTTGTGGGTGATACGCTGTGCTAAACTTCAGGCGAGTACTGAGACTATCTTGCATACTCTGCCAAAAGTAAGATATGAACCTTGTATCCCTGTCAGACACGATGCTAACTGGCACTCCATGTAGGCGCACAATCTCTCTCATGTACATGTCTGCTAAGAACTCCGTCGATTGTCCAACTCTGAAGGGTAAAAAGTAGGCGGACTTGGTGAGTCTATCTACGATTATCCATACTGCATTTCGACCACTATGACTCCTTGGAAAGCCCATAACAAAGTCCATAGTGATGTGCTCCCATTTCTATTCCGATATCGAAAGCGGTTGAAGTAATCCTGCAGATCTCTGATGCTCAGCCTTGACTTGCTGACACACCAGGCACTTTGCCACAAAACGTGCTATCTCTCTCTTCATTCCATGCCACCAGTAGTATTGTCTCAAGTCTCTATACATCTTCGTGCCTCCTGGGTGAATAGAGTAGGTCGAACTGT
This sequence comes from Iris macrosiphon, assembly GCA_036927795.1. Taxonomy (NCBI): domain Eukaryota; kingdom Viridiplantae; phylum Streptophyta; class Magnoliopsida; order Asparagales; family Iridaceae; genus Iris; species Iris macrosiphon. The sequence continues at coordinate 118,349,955 of JAYESA010000001.1, forward strand.
GTGCCTCTGTCATCAACTCCTGCCGAAGTTCTCTATTTGGAACATAGAGACGATCTCCACATCTCAAGGTTCCGTCTTCATGTATACGCAGTCCTGTCTGTAATCCAGCCTCTTTCCTCTGTCTAAGCCTCTGAAATTTGGCATCTGTCGGCAAAGCAGCCTTGATTCTCTCCACTAATGTCGACTGCAACTGGAAACTTAACAACTGTCCGTCTATTCCGGGCATAACGACTTCTATACCCATCTGCTCTAGGTCTCTCAACAGATGTTGTTGGGTAGTCAAGAAAAATGCCATGGGTCTTTTGCTCTACGCGTCAGCTACTACGTTGGCCTTTCCCGGATGGTACTACAGCTCAATTTTGAAGTCTGTCATCACCTCAAGCCAACGTCTCTGCCTCTGATGCAGGTCCTTCTGAGTGTAGACGTACTTCAGGCTCTTATGATCAATGAATATCTCCACTCTTTTTCTATATAGGTAGTGCCTCCAAAGTTTCAAAGCAAAGATCACTGCTGCAAGATCTAAGTCATGGGTGGGATAGTTCTTCTCATGTGTCCTCAACTGCCTAGAGGCGTAAGCCACAACCTTTCCATGCTGCATCAAGACACATCCTAATCCTTTCCTGGATGCATCGCTATAGATCACGAATCCTCCGGGTCCAGAAGGTATGGTCAAGATAGGTGCTGTAGTTAAATGCTTCTTCAGCTCGTCGAATGCCTTCTGACACTCCTCTGTCCAGGTGAACTCCTACTCCTTACGGGTCAAGCGGGTCATCGGCTCCGCAATCTTTGTGAAGTTCTCTACGAACCTCCGGTAATATCCGGCAAGTCCCAGAAAACTCCTCACTTCTGAGACATTGGTAGGGGTCGGCCATGTCTCTACCGATGAAATCTTCGTCGGATCTACTTAGATGCCCTCTCCTGAGATAACATGTCCAAGGAAAGCGACACGATCAAGAAGAAACTAACACTTGCTCAGTTTGGCATAAAGCCTCTCTCTCCTCAGCGTCTCTAACACTAGTCTCAAGTGCTCTTCGTGCTCCTCGTGGCTCTTCGAATACACCAAAATGTCGTCGATGAAGACTACTACGAACTGGTCCAAGTATTGGTGGAAGACCCTGTTCATCAAGTTCATAATACAGCCGGTCCATTTGTCAGTCCAAAAGGCATCACTAAGAACTCGTAGTGACCATAACGAGTCCTGAATGCTGTCTTTTGAATGTCTTTCCTTCGTACCTTCACTTGATGATAACCCGATCTTAAGTCGATCTTTGTGAACACTACTGCTCCTGTCAACTGGTCGAATAAATCATCAATTCGCGGCAGGGGGACTTGTTCTTGATAGTCAAAGCATTAAGGGCTCTGTAATTAATGCACATGCGTACTATTCCATCTTTCTTAGGTACAAACAACACTGGTGATCCCCAGGGTGATGCACTAGGACGGATAAATCCCTTGCTCTGCAATTCCTCCAATTGTAGCTTCAGCTCATCTAACTCCTTCTTCGCCAATCGGTACACATTAGAAGATACTGGTACTGCTCCGGGTACTAGTTCAATGGTGAATTCTACGTCTCTATCTGGCGGTAAGCCTGGCAATTCTTCTGGAAGCACATCCTCGAATTCTGCAACTATTGGTGGGGGTGTAATCTCTATAGCCATGCAAGTTCTAGCTGTCTGTCCTATTCCTTGCTCGACGGTCCCTCGTATGTACTCGAACTCCGGTTGATCTGGCGGTCTAAAAGTGACGCTACCCTTTCGACAATTCAGTACGATATTATACTGGCTCAACCAGTCCATGCCTAGCACCACATCAAAGTACGACATGGGTAATACCAATAATCGTGCTCTCATCTCTCTACCACATACGACTACCGAATACGTTCTAATAGTGCTGGTAACCGACACGATACCTCCTTCGGTAAGAATCTTCTAACTCTTAGGTAAGGGGGAAGTAGCTATTCTATGCATTGCTACGAATATACTAGATATAAACGATAATGTAGCTCCAGAATCAAACAATGCAGTTGCAGGTAATGATGCAACTAAAATGGTACCTGTGATAGCTTTTCCTTCAGTTTCCTCCTCAATAGCTGCTAAGGCAAAGACCTGTCCCTGTCTCTGTCCTCCGATCTGCTGTCGGGCTCGATCGAACTGTGCCTGCTGTGGGGCCAAGGGTGGTCCCCTCTGAAATCCTCCAGGTATTGGTGGACGCTATCCTCCTAGCGGGGGTAGTATCCTCGGAACTAGTGCTGCTGGTCTCTGTCCTGTCTGCGGTGCTATGTCTCTGCGCTGTGGGCAGTCTCGGGCATAGTGCTGGCTCACTCCACAAATCATGCATATTCCTAGTCTCTTTCGGCAGTCCTTCTGGTAATGTCCTCTCTTACCACAGTAGTTGTAGGACGAAAGCTTATTTTGCTGGTATGGTGCTATCCTCTACTGTGTCTGCACTCCGGGACGGCGGATTGGTCCTCCTGCTCCGGGCTGGGCTCTGGCTGGCGGGGTCGTGCTGGGACGTCTAGTTCCTCTGACAATGGCCTCCTGGATCCTCGCTTCTGCAAGAACCTCCTCGTAAGAAATCCTCGCCTGTGTGGTGGTATACCTTTGTAGCTCAAAATTGAGGCCGTGATGGAATCTCTGGGCTTTCTCTAGATTATTGGGTATCAAGACGTCACCAAATCTGCTAAGACGGCTGAACTCTGCGTCATATGCGTCCACAGTCATATTCCCTTGTTATAGATGTAGAAATTGGGAGTACAGGGCATTCCTAACTGTGGTTGGAAAGTACTTCGCATTGAAGTATTCTAAGAACTGTTCCCAAGTCTGGTTCTTGCCTATACTACGCTTAATAGAATCCCACCAGTGATGGGCGTTGCCTTTTAGTTGGGCCCTCACTGCAGTCATCCAAAGGTCTGGGTGCAATTATGACACCTCTAGCAGCATCTTCGTATTGGCGACCCAATCGGAGATCTGTTCTGCAGTCTCATTGCCTGAGAAAGTATCTGGTCCCATCTGCCGGAACCATCTAACAGTGCCACCTGTCTGGGCTGGTGGAGGTGCTGGTACGGGTGTTGGGACAGGTGTCCTCTCTAGTACTGCCATCAAACTCTGTCTTAATGTCTTAGTCTGATGCCACTGTGCCTACATCATAGTCTGAAAAAACTATAGTATCTGTGGCTGTCTATCTAGATGTGGCATCTGGGGTGTGTAGGGTGGAGGTGGTAGTAATGGAACCTCTAGCTGTGCAGTAGGCGTCTCCTCAGATGTCGGCCTCTCGGTCTACGGCATCGGTGTAGCTTATGAAGTCTGGCCCTCACAATGCTGCGTGGGGATCGTCTGGGAAGTCTGTCCCTCGTTCTGTGGTGTAGGATCGCCTTGAGAAGTCTCGTACCAATGTATCAGCGGGGTCTATAGCGGGGGTTGCCCTTGGGGTACCTCTTCTCTTTGAGTGGTGTTGCTTGGCACCACGGCACTGGGTGCTCCTCGTCCACTGCGTAAGTTCATCTTGCTGCAAGAGATAGGACTTCATTAAAAAGAGTACGGAATCAAACAAACATGATGCAAATTTTTAGAAGTAATACGAAGGAAGTTCAAAAACGTAATCAGAGTGGATGAGACCTAGTAATTTCTATCCTATAGCAGGCTCGCTGGGCACGTTAACATACCCTAAGCGAATAAGTAGACCTGTATGGGCCACCACTAAAACCATGTCACGCCCCAGTCCCAAAATACACGGGACTAAGTCACGTGGCAATAGCCAGTTGTCATATCTCCGAGGATATCCCAATTTAATGGATCCTAACGAAGAGTGCTACGCTGTCCTAAAATACTAACATGTCCAATATCAGTCAATCAACAGGTAAACTAATCTCATCCACAATATAAACAGCAAGAAGTACTAAATAAACTGCTGGAAGATAAGCACCAGTCTCAAGATATCATAGTACAACCAATAATGTCTAGTGGGGACAAACCCACTACTATGACAAAATAAAGTACTGAAATGATAGATAAAAGATAATGACTAGGGCATCGGCTGACTAGGTAATGATGCACCCAATCCTAGGCAGAAGGCCTACCAAATGATCACGAAAACTCTGACGGCTACACCTCTAACTCCTCTGCGATAGCGAACCTCGTCTCCTGTCCTGGCCCGTATACTGTGGGGTAGTAAGCCTCATCCAAATCTGGAAAGGTACCAGGTCCTCAGAGGGACGTAACAAGATACATAGAAGCATGCCATATATAAATACTGAATATAATAAATACAATAAAGGGGTGTGCTAGCCATCTAAGTGAATGTAATATGAGGACAACTTTGGTACGTATGAGTAGGTGTAGGCATAACGTCCATACCGCTCTGAAGAACGGAGAATCTGTAAGTATATATACGTCCATACCGCTCCGAAGAACGGGGAATCTGAATAATATAACGTCCATACCGCTCCGAAGAACGGGGAATCTGCCAGTATATATAACGTCTATACCACTCCGAAGAACGGGGAATCTGCATAAAGGGAGTCATTGGATCCGTGGCTCCTCCGGATACTACGGATTCTAATGGGTGTATCCCATACGCCTACTAGTGGTCCTCCCCGCCCAATGTAGATACACAAATCGAATACTCGACGTGCATACCACGTATCTATATGCCAGTCTCTATGAATAAAAGTAGCCCTGAGTTATGTATTAACCGTGATGCATGTCACACGCACTGATAGCTAGTCGAGTACGCGGACCCGTATCCCAATATGAATATGTCACAGTGAAACGTGTAAGAGTGTCAGGTCTCGGAAGATATCAGGGTATCCTCAAATGGGGTGAGTCAACTAGTGTCTAGGTCAAGTATACTAATCATCGACGCATCCGTCGACTGCACCCGAATCAATCTCGGACGCACACAGTTATATAAAATAAAAGCAACAAGGATATAATACAACATATGCATAATTTAATTTAGATAGTAAATATGGCAAGGTATCTTGCCTGAGTCCTCGAGCTGTGAATGCCAATAGCCGGCTCCTGCGGTGTCTCCTGGCTGATCCAATGATCCTAAACACACCAATATAATATAGCAATCCATCATCAGACACTAAGTAATATATACACTACGTTGCTCTTCGGTACTGACGCAAGGATCACGTCGATCGAATACAGAGTCGCGGGTGCATGTAGCTAAGATACACACGTACCCTGTCTTCAGTCATCGTGTATCCCACGACAGTAAAAATACTAAGGTCACAAGGCACCAACTAATTATGTTTAGTATAATTAATGGTCCTTATCATCCCTATTAAGCATATTGTCGATGTCCAGGTTTTATTGATACTTTCAAGTCTTTAATAACTATTTCTGCTATAAGGACGTTCACTAAGTTATTGATTACTAACTTATTAGTCATTAAGCAACTGATTAGGCATGCATATATTCACAATTAGGGTTTCCAAATTAACCATCTCGTGTCCATGCCAAGACACGACACGACGACACGACGCTACGCGTATGATAATATCAAGAGGAAGAAGGAAATGTGGGTGGTTACCTCGACGTGGCTGACTGTAGAGGGCCTGTGCTCGTCGAGGGGGTGTACCCCGGCGAGGGGACGACTTTGGTCGGCGGCTAGCAGTGAACAGCGGCGGTGGCAGCAACTGCGACCGACAGTAACAGCAGCTACAGTCGTCGCAGCGGCAGCTGCAGAGGTCTGGCGGCGGCGGCAGGTGGTTGGGAGGGTGCCTAGGGGTGGCCAGGTTGTGGGGGGGGGGGGGCGTCGTGGTCGGCTGGCCAATGGCAGTTGGGGTAGTCGACAACGGCTAAGGAGACGGCTCTAATGGAAGTCGGGGATGGTGAAGGAGATTATGGCGCAGGCAGTTGTGTTGGGTGGTCAGGCGGCTGGGACTGTTCGGTCGGGGAGGGCAGTTCCGACGGCGTCAGGCGGCTGGGACGGTGGCTTGGCTATCGGGTTGGGGTAATCTCGGCGGGGAGTAGGGTTGCGGCTAAGGTTTTCTTAGGTGGTGGAGAGAATAGGGTTTTTAGGGTTTCCTATGAGAAAATATGTATATTTATATGGTGATGGGGTTTGTGGGCTGGCCTCGGGGTTTAGGAGTGGGGGCTGGTCCACATGAAAGTGTCCATGGGCTGGGTCAGGTCCTGCTTGAGGTGAATTTGGCCCTAAACTAATTAAATTAATAATTAATGCACAAGGCGAAGTTAACGGATATTGCGTAGCTATGGTGAGACGAAATGGCGAGTATCTATGGTCGTACAAGGGTCAGGGGGTAGTCTGGCATGTCCAAGAGATGTTCGTGGTCTGGGGTAAAAGATAACTACTGATGTGGTGCTCCAATCCTTGAAGCAACGTCAGGGTATATTAAGACGTATAATAGACGTACATTAATCCTAATTAATTCCAAAATAATCCTAGTCTCTTGATTTACTTCAAATTAACCCTGAATTGGTCGACGGGGTTTACAGGCAGCCTTGATCCTCTCAACCAATGTCGATTGTAACTGAAAACTCGACAACTGGCCGTCTACTCCGGGCATAATGACCTCTATATCCAACTACTCTAGATATCTCAACAAGTGTTGTTGGGTAGTCAAAAAGAATGCCATGGGTATTTTGCTCAATGCGTCAGCTACTACGTTGGCCTTTCCCTGATGGTACTGTAGCTCAATCTCAAAGTCTGTCATCACCTCGAGCCAACGTCTTTGTCTCTAGTTTAGGTCCTTCTGTGTATAGACATACTTCAAGCTTTTGTGATCTGTGAATATCTCTACTCGTTCTTCGTATAGGTAATGCCCCCAAAGCTTTAAGGCAAAGATCACTACGGCAAGCTCCAAGTCGTGAGTGGGATAGTTCTTCTCATGGGTCCTCAGCTGCCTAGAGGCATAGGCCACAATCTTCCCATGATGCATCAAGACGCATCCTAATCCTTTCCCAAACGCATCGCTGTAGAACACGAATCCTCCGGGTCCATAAGGTATGGTCAAGATAGGTGCCATATTCAGACGCTTCTTCAGCTCATCGAACGCTGTCTGACACTCCTCTGTCCAGGTGAACTCTTGTTCCTTGCGGGTCAAGCGGGTCATAGACTCTGCAATCTTTGCAAAGTTCTCTACGAACCTCCGGTAATATCCAACGATTCCTAGGAAACTTCTCACCTCCGAGACGTTAGTAGGGGTCGGCCACGTCTTTACTGACGAAATCTTCGCTGGATCTACCGAAATACCATCTTCTGAGATAACGTGTCCGAAAAAAGCAACACGATCTAGGAGGAACTCACACTTGCTCAACTTGGCATAAAGCCTCTCATGCCTCAGCGTCTCTAACACTAGCCTAAAGTGCTCTCCGTGCTCCTCGTGGCTCTTTGAATACACCAAGATGTCGTCGATGAAGACTACCATGAACTGGTCCAGATATTGGTGGAAGACCCTGTTAATCAGGTTCATAAATACGGCAGGCGCATTCGTCAGTCCAAAAGGCATCACTAAGAATTCATAGTGACCATAACGAGTCCTGAATGCCGTCTTTGGAATGTCTTCTCTCCGCACCTTTACCTGATGATAACCCGATCTCAAGTCGATCTTCGTGAATACTACTGCTCCTGTCAGCTGGTCGAACAAATCATCAATCCACGACAGGGGGTACTTGTTCTCGATAGTCAAAGCATTAAGGGCTCTGTAATCAATGCACATATGGACTGTCCCATACTTCTTTGGTACAAACAATACTAATGCTCCCCAGGGTGATGCACTAGGATGGACAAATCCCTTGATCTGCAACTCCTCTAACTGTAGCTTCAGCTCATTCAGTTCCTTCTTTGCTAACCGGTACACATTTGAAGATACCGACGCTGCTTCGGGCACTAACTCAATAGTGAACTCTACCTCTCTATCAGGCGGTAGGTCTGGCAACTCCTCCGGGAATACATCCTCGAACTCTGCAACAAACGATGGGGGTTCCATCTCCATAGACATGTAAGCTCCAGCTATCTGTCCTACTCCTTGCTCGATGGTCCCTCGCATGTACTCAAACTCCGGGTGATCTAGCGGTCTAAAAATGACGCTACCCTTTCGGCAATCCAGTACGAAATTGTACTGGCTTAACCAGTCCATGCCTAACACAACGTCAAAGTTTGGCATCGGGAATACCAAAAATTATGCTCTTATCTCCCTACCACACACGACTACTGAGCACGTTCTAATAGTACTGGTAACCGGCACGATGCCTCCTCCGGTAAGAATCTTCTAACTCTTAGGTAAGGGGGAAGTAGCTACTCTATGCATAGCTACAAAATTACTAGATATGAAAGATAGTGTAGCACCAGAATCAAATAATGTAGTCACAGGTAATGATTCAACTAAAATGGTACCTGTGATAGCTTCCCTTCTGTTTCTTTCTCAGTCGCTGCTAGTGCAAAGGCTTGTTCGTGCCTCTGTCCTCCGGCCTGCTGTCTGGCTCGATCAAAGTGTGCCTCCTGTAGGGCCAAGGGTGGTCCCCTCTGATATCCTCCGGGTGCTAGTAGACATTGACCTCCTGGCGGGGGTAGTATCCTCAGGGCTGGTGCTGCTGGCCTCTGTCTTGTCTGCGGTGCTGCATCTCTGCGCTACGGGCAATCTCTGGCAAGGTATTGACTTGCTCCACATATCATGCACAATCCAAGATTCTTTCGGCAATCTCTGACAATGTGTCCCTTCTTGCCGCAATGATGACAAGTTAGAAGCTCCTTGTGCTGGTATGGAACGGTCCTCTGCTATGTCTGCTCTCCCGGACGACGGATCGGTCCTCTTGCTTCGGGCTGGGTTCTGGCTGGTATAGTCGTGCTGGAACGCCTCGCTCCTCTACCAATGTCCTCCTGGATCCTCGCCTCTGAAAGAACCTCCTCATAAAAGATTATCGCCTGGGTGGTTGTGTACCTCTGCAGCTCGAAAGTCAAGCCGTGGTGGAATCTTTTGGCCTTCTCCAGGTTATTGGGTATCAAGACGGCACCAAATCTGCTAAGTCGGCTAAACTCCGCATCGTATGTGTCTACGGTCATATTCCCTTGTTCTAGATGCAGGAACTGGGAGTACGCGACATTTCTGACTATAGCCGGGAAATACTTCGCATTGAAGTACTCTAAAAACTGCGCCCACGTTTGGGTCTTGCCGACGATGCGCTCTATGGAATCCCACCAGTGATGGGCGTTGCCTTTCAGTTGGGCCCTCACTGCGGTCATCCAAAGGTCTGGATCTAGCTGAGAAGCCTCTAGTAGCATCTCTGTATTAGTGACCCAATCGGAGATCTCCTCTGCAGTTTCGTTGCCCGAAAAAGTATCCGGGCCCATATGGCGGAACCCTCGTACAGTACCAACTGTCTGAACTGGTGTAGGTGCTGGTACGGGTGCTGGGGTAGGTGTCCTCTCCAGAACTGCCATCAAGCTCTATCTCAAGGTCTAGGTCTGATGCCACTGCGCCTGTATCATAGTCTGGAAGAACTAAAATATCTGCGACTGTCCCTCCGGATGTGGCATCGAAGGTGGATAGGGTGGAGGTGGTGGCAATGGGACCTCCGGCTATGCTGTAGGTGTCTCCTCAGATGTCGGCCTCTCGGGTTGCGACATCGGTGTAGCCCCCGAAGTCTGGCCCTCGAAATGCTGTGTTGGGATTGTCTGTGAAGTCTGACCCTCGTGTTGCTGCGTCGGGTCGTCAGGAGAAGTCTGGGGCCAAGGTATCAGCGGGGCCTGTGGGATCACCGGGGCCTATGGTGGTGGCTGCTCCTCGGGTGGTCCCTGGGACGTCTCCTCACTCGGTGCGGTGGTGGATGGCACTATGGCACCGTATGCCCCGCATCCGCTGCGCAAGTTTATCTCGCTGCAAGGGATAGAACTTCATTAAAAGAGTACGGAACAAGCAAACATGATGCAGTTTATTTAGAAATAATACGAAGGAGGTTCAAAGGCATAATAAAAGTGGATAAGACTTAGTAATTCCTATCTTATTGCAGGCTCGCTGGGCATGTTACCATACCACAAGCGATAATCAAGACCTACATGGGCCACCACTAAAACCATGTCACGCCCCTAGTCCCAAAATACACGGGACCCGGCCACGTGGCAATAGTCAGCTAATACGACTCTGTGGGATTACCTAATTTAATGGACCCGAAGAAACATACTATGTTGTCCTAAAATACTAACATACAACAGGTAATGTCTAATCATCCACAATATAAACAAGAAGTACTGAAATAAATATTGGAAAAATAAGTGCAAGTCTGAAATGTCATAGTACAATTCAGAATATGTCTGATGGGATCAAACCCACTAATATGACGAAATAAAAGTACTGAAAGACAGATACGAGAATACGGTTAGAGCATCGGCTAACTAGATAAGGATGCTCCAATCCTAGGCGAAGGCCTACCAATGATAAAGGGAACTCTGATGGAAGCACCTCTAGCTCCTCCTCGGATGCGTACCTCGTCTCCTGCCCAGGTATGTACACAGTAGGATAATATGCCCCGTCCAAATCTGGAAGGGAACCAGGTCCTCAGAGGGACGTAATAAGATATAAAAATACATGCCATATATAAATACTGAATAAAATAAAGGGGTATGCTAACCATCTATGTGAATGCAATGTGAGGACAATATTGGTACGTATGGGTGGGTGTAGGCATAACGTCCATACTCCGAAGAACATGATATCTGTACATGTAATGTCCATCATTTCGAAGAATGAGGTATCTGTAAATATATACGTCTGTATCGCTCCGAAGAATGCGGTATCTGTATAAAGAAAGTCATTGGATCCGTGGCTCCTCTGGATACTACGGAGTCCAATGTGTGTATCTCATACGCCTACTAGTTGTCCTCCCCGCCCAATACAGATATACAAGTCGAATACACAACGTGCATACCACTAACTACATGCCAAGTCTCAACTAATTATATAACACTGATTACGTACTAAACCGTGATGCATGTCACACGCACCGATATCTAGTCGGGTATGCAAACTCGCATCCCAATATGAGTTTGTCACCGTGATACGTGTACAAGTATTGGGGTCTAGAAAGATATCAGGATATCCTCACAATAGTGGGTGAGACTGCTAGTGACTAGGTCAAGTACACTACTCATCGACGCATTCGTCGACTGTACCCGAGTCAATCTCGGATGCGCACAGTTATATGAAATAATACAACAAGATATCATACAACATTGTATAATTTAAATTAAACATTAAATATGGCAAGGTATACTTGCCTGGGTCCTCAAGTTGCGAGTGTCAATAACCTGCTCCTAAAGTCTCACATGCACGGTCCAGCGATCCTATACATATAATATAGTATAGTAATACTATCATTAGTTACTTAAATAATATGCACAGGAATACTACGCTGCTCTTAGGAATTGATACAAGGGTCACAACTGGTCAACTAACAGGGTCGCGTGTGCACGCAACTAAGTCATACACGTGTCCTATCCTCAGTTATCGTATACACCAAGATAATAAAATATTTGAATACGCTACCCAACTAAAGATGTATAATACTAAATTATAAGTCCTAACTAGCATGTTATAGGGTTACATGCACAAGGCTAGTTGTCCAAACTCTAGGTCAACATAGTATTTTCTCATTAATGAATCATTTATTATTTGAGTAATTACTTAACATCAATTACTAATTAACAATAAATACACACACACACACACACACACACACACACACACACATACATATATTACGCTTATGGATTCACGTTACCCGTATCCGTTCAACGACACGTTGACACCTCGACTTATGAAGGAAAGGATGAAATACACATGTACCTAGTTGTGGCTGAGCGGAGGGGGGGTCTATTCTCGTCGACGGCCTGTTCTCCCACGAGGGGGAGGAGCTCCAGCGTTGCATGAAAAAATAGCAGTAGCAGCAGTTACAGCAACGACAGTCTCGGCAGCAGTTGCAGCAGCGGCAGTTGGCGGGTGCTGGCGGTGGGGCTGGCCGTGGGGGATGGTGGTCAGGGTATGGTGAAGAGGGCGGTGGTGGTCGGGACGTATAGGGGGTGATGCAAGGGGTTTTGGTGATGGAGATGTGGGTATTGGTGATGGTATCGGGTTAGCAATAGGCGAAGATGGTGGAAGAGATGGTGGCTGCGGATGGTGGTGCTGGGGACGTGGACGGAGGTGATAATGTCGGCGGTGGAGGTGGCTACGGTAGAGGGGACGATGAAGGGGTGTTGGTGATAAAGGGGGATGTGAATAGGGTTCGGCTAGGGTTTTGTGTAGGGTTGGGTTTGGAGAGAGAAGTTATATATATATAGGAGAGAGAGAAAGGGGGTCCTCCTAGGGAATTGGGCCGGCTAGGGTTTCTTGGGACGGGGAACATGTTAACATGACAGAATGTAGGGTGTAGATGGGCTAGGTTGGGTCTAGTTTTGGGTGAGGTTGGTCTTCACACTAATTTAAATAAAAATTAGTGCAAGTGATGCTTTTCAATTAATTAGGATTAGATGGAATTAAAATTTTATGGAACGCAGTTATCATGGACATGGCAGACTCAGAATAAAATAATATCCTAATTTAGGTTGTATAAAAATGGGTTGGGTTAGTGTCTCCAATCTCGATTGGAACGGACAATTATGCAAGGTTTGTAACAATTATTGTGCGACTAAAATAAAGCACAATATAGAGTATTTAAGAGTTATACAAGGATCAGAATGGAAGGTTGGCACGTCTAGGAAAAGCGTATGAAACTTGTTTGAAGGTAAATGCTAGTGTAGTGCTCCAAATATCGAAGCAACGATAAGGTGTACTAAGTGATATAAATATCGCACAATAATTCTAAAGCACTGTGTTCTAATTCTAATTGTATCCAATTTAATCCTAGTCACTCTATCTGAGCTAAGTAGGCCTAAATTTGGTCAATGGGGTTTATATCATGGCTCTTCATACCTGTCAGTTTGTTCTTCTTCGGGTCGACGCATATTCTCAGATTTGACACGTACTAGTCTAAAAATTGTAGTCCTTGAATCCACCCACAAAGTCTCCCTTTATCCTCCTTGTCCAGTGAGAAAATTTTCTTAGGCTACTTATACTTCTCATTCCCTTCTTCTGTCAAATACAATGCATGGTGTCTGCATATTTCTTCCAAGTCCAACTTGGCCTTGGAATTGTCTTTCATCTTCCCCTTTACGTCCATCATAATATTAATTATATTGTCAAACACATTCTTCTTGATATGCATGACATCAAGGTTATATCTGATCAGATTGGTGTTCCAATATGGAAGGTCCTAAAATATGCTCCTCTTCGTCTAGTTATGAGTGTGACCAAATATATCGCACTTGTACCCATTAGTAGGCTCTTTGATAGAACTTGGTAAATCTTTAACTAACTCCCATATCGTATCTCCGGGCCACCTTGGAGGTGGATTTGCCTTCTCCATAATGCCGAAATAAAATGCATTCATGTTCCTCTGGAACGGATGATCGACAGCATAAATTTTTGATGACAATCGAAGAAGCACAATTTTCCTCCGTATTTCAAACGGAAAGCCTTAGTATGGTCCATGCAATACGGACATGAGAGACAATAATGACTACTCCATCCTGATAATATGTTAAAAGCCAGAAAGTTGTTGATGGTCCACATAAGTGTTGCCCTTATTTGAAAATTCTGCTTTTTTGAAACATCGTACGTGTTGGCGCCTACTTCCCACAGTTGATTCAACTCATCTATCAACGGTTGCAAGTACACATCGATGTTTCTCTTTAGATTATTCGGACCCAGGATAATGACGGTTAAGAACATAATCAGAGTCTTCATGCATATCCAAGGCGGTTAGTTGTACAGGGTGACGATCACAGGCCAACAAGAATACTGGGAGCCCAAAAGTTCGAATGGGGTAAACCGTCGGAGGGGAGCCCCAATCTTACATTACGCGGATCCGAAGCAAAATTGGGATAATCTCGATCGAAGTACTTCCATGCTTCTCAATCGGATGGGTAATCCAACACTCGTTCAATCTGTTCTCGCCTATGCCAAATCATGTTTTTGATAGTCTCATTCACCATAAACAACCTCTGCAAATGCGATATTAAAGGCAAGTAGTGCATGGAATCAATCGGCTTCCTTGTACCGATAGACCATTCGGTGCCAGTTGCCTTATAGCGATCAGCACCACAAAATCTGCACACGTCTTCATCCCTATCGTCTTTGTAGTCCAGCATGCACTCGTTGCGACATGCATCAATTTTCTCATATCCCATCCAGAGCGACCTCATCATCCTCTTAGACGGGTAGAAGTCTTTAGGGAACTTAGCACCTACCAGCAAGATCTCTATAATCAACTCTATCAGTCGGTTGTAGTATTCTTACAACATGTTAAAATTGGACTTGATGCTCAACGGTATTGTAACCACCTCCAACGGTGAATGATCCTCACAAACAGGATATAGTGGAGTCCTTGGATTCTACAGTAACTCCATAAACTTTACAGCATTGGCATTCGGTGCATGCTCAACTGCATCATGATTGTTTTGATCGAAACTAGGCCTGATGGCATCGAAAACCATGTTCACACATCCGTCGTCATAATCAGCGTGGTCATGGACATCCATATACGGCTCCATATAAGGCTCTGGCTTCGATGCCAAAGACACAAGTCTCGAGTACAAATGATGTCACATCCACTTCTGAGTGATATTATAAGTTGTGACATGTCACACACGGACATTTAATTTTGGTGTCGTCCATGTACTGAGGGAACGTCTTGGCGAACTGCATGAATTATTTTACCCCCTGTATGAATTTATCCCACACACCGCACATATCATTAGGATGACAGTTGTACATCCATGAACGATGACATAGGTAGTAATTCAGATATATTTCAAGATACTTCTGCAAAGATGAATATACATCGTTCAAGTATATTATCCAAATGGATAAAAAAATGGATACACATATTCATCAAAGTAACAACTCTTATTGATGCATGAGTATTCGAGTTGTGATGCATGAGTATCCATATCGTGGTTCATGAGTATCCATTTTATAATTCGTGGCTATCTGAAAACTAGTAGACATGGGGACAACTCCGATTTCAAACCCTATTAAATAGGTATCATCACGTGTTCATTGTCAGTCATCCTCTGTAAAGTAAATTTGTATTTTTAAGCCTTTTTGATACTTTTCGAGTTCTACCAAATTTCTGAAAAATCTGACATCGATACCTTGACGCATTCTTTGTCTTTTCTACGATTTTTCGAATATTGGTAGAACTCTAAAAGTCTAAAAAAGGCTTACAGATATAAATTTACTTCTTAGAGAAGGGTTGACATGGACACTTGACTTCGGGCTGATCTGGATACTTGACATAGGTATTGATAACACTATAGTTATTTGTGTATCATGTGGATGTCACATACCATGGTACACAATATCACATTGATACTCTCTTATATCTTGACACTGGGATACAATTCAAATATCCATGACACTAACTATACTTGACACTTAGTATCTTGGTACCAATATGGACTCTAGGCCACTCACTCTTGACAATAAACACATATTTATACCTACTTCTACAACTGTATATTTCTATACCCTTATATATGTATATATATATAGATAGATTATTAACCCTCACTAGCTCACTCATCCCCCACTCAAACATATATACATACACACCTCTCACTTGGACACTCCCATACACTTAACACACACACACACACACACACACACACATGAACACACACACAATGCACTGTCTACATAGAAGGGTCTCGACATTGAAGGATCACAATGTCTTTGGGGTCTAATATTGCCTTGGTATTATTGGTGATGTGGTTACTTATTGAGCTTCTATTTTCTCATTCTCATCAACATACATGAGAACTATCCTTCATACTAGCCTACTTTGCAAAAATATGCAGAAATCAAACAAAACAAGCTTGGGGGTCGCCGGAATACTAGCCATAACCCTAGTTTCGTATTAGTGTCAATTTTTGTGTGTCCGTGTTGTGTCTGTGTTTGTGTCAGTTTTTGTATGTTCATGTCATATCTGTGTTTATTTGTCCTTCATACTAGCCTTAACCCTAGTTTTATGTCAGTATTTGTGTGTCCAGGTCGTGTCTATGTTTGCATGTCCGTGTCATGTCAGTTTACTAAGAGGGAGAGATAGGGTTAGGGTTTACCTGACCGGGGAGGGGGTTGACCGAGGAGGGAAAGTCTGTGGAGAGAAAAACTGGCCGGAGAGAGCGGCGCCTAGGCGAGGGGGGGGGGCTTCGGGGTCGTCAGGATCTCGGGTGGGGGGGGAAGGGTGGTCGGAGAGGCCTGCACTGACTAGCGACTGGGGCCGGTTCGGAGAGGGCAGTGTCGGGGCGGGAGGGTTCGGGAGGTCACCGGAGTAGCGGGGAGGAGGAGGGGAGAGGGTTTTGTGAATGGGGGAAGAGGGTTCAGGTTCTGTGAATATTTTGGATAGGGTTTTGTGAATGGGGGAAAAATGAAAAATTAAACCCTAAATTAACATTATTAGTGATGTGACGTGGCTAAACGTCGCTAATAGTTTTAATATCCTGCGACGTAGAAGATACGACGTCGCTATATGCTGCTATGTAAAAAACTTAGCGACGTACAGCGACCTTGACCGTCGTTTATTTCAATAATACTAATGCTAGTCACTTGGTGTCGGGGAACGTCGCAAATCAAAGACGTATTGATACATTTTATGTAGATGTCACTAAAGTCTTAATATTTAGCGACGTCTAAGCTTGATGTCCCTAAAAACATCGCTAATATAAGTTATTTTGGTAGTGTATATACCCAAGATTCATAAACTTGCTAGATATAGGATAACTATGAACATTAAAGTATGTGTTTGTGCATGTTAGAAGGATATAATTATTTGATGACACATACATAGTTGCATGACATATCTAGGTTTATAAATTAGTTAGAGGTTTAAATTTTAGTTAGCCAAATATTGAATGCAAGTGTTTAATATCAAAATTTTGGTTTATAACTTAACTTATGGAATTTCTTAATAAAATTTAGAAATTGTTAGTGAATACAAATAATCGAAGGAATGTGCTGCTATTCGAAAGATTAATTAATTCTAGTAGAAGATATTAGAAAGTATTATAAGCAAATTTGAGACATATTTGGGTTAAAGTTTGCTCAAGTAGCTTGGTTGGCATTTCCAAGTGATACATGGCCGTATCGGCTGTAGAAGGTAAAATTTATAAATTTTATTTTGAATTCATAGTTTAGACAAATTTGTATCATTGATAGATGATTGAGTTTGACTTTCCAAACTATTAGTTTCCATTTAAAATTCTTAAGCGGGAGATATAGTACACTATATCTATTAATGATCAATATCTTACAATACAATTGAATGTATTTAGAGATAGAGTAATTATATTCATACCTCCAAAGTGTCTATCCAAACCATCCCTACTTATGTGGTAGTTAACGTGGCATGTTAAATAACATAATTTGGCATCTAACATGGCTGTTGTCATGACAAATTTTAATCCAAAAAATATCCAAAATTTTAATATTAATCTTAATGTTAATATAAATATAAATATTAATTTTATTGTTAATTTCAGTGTTAATTTTAATGTTACTTTCAATTTTAAATTTGCCATATCATCTGTCACATTAACCGTCAGTCAGGTGCTACATAAGGAGGGATGGTGTCATGACCCGCACCCAGATGAATCGGGCACTGGTTCATGAGTACGTCCAGCCTACGCCGTAGTGTCGACGGTAGTACGCTGTCTAGATCATATTCACAGGTAATTTAAAATCTAGCTCATCCACAAGAATAAATAGGCAAGGATAATAACAGGAAATAGAAATGCTAAGATTTTATAAAACAAATTGTGACAAACAAATCCACAGTTTATTACAGAACCAGAAGATAAATCGGGGACAAACCCGATTACTATGCTGAAAGAAAATACTAGCTAACTGGCTAACTACTCCTCAAAAGTAGTCTCCTGAGTAGGAACCGGCTCCTCAAATGTATCATCTGCTACGTCATATGGGCCATAAAAGGTGGGGACATAGTCCTCATCATCGCCTAATATCAACGGATCCAGTCAGGAAAGGAGCAAAGTACCAATACACAACAAAGCTTAAACTAAATATTTATGACAACTAGTAAAAACTGACTAAGCATCACGATAAGAATATGCATAATAAGTAGTAAAATTAACTAAGGTTAAGCACTAAAAATCAGGAATATAAGTAAAACAGGGTTATAATGAGACAAGAAAATGGAACTGCAACAAGACAAAGAAACTATGTGTGTGTGATTGTGTATTTAGAATACATAGTTGGCATGTAGGGGTTATAAGGCTAATCCGGCACGTCATAGACGGCTATTAGTCAGGAATAATCGAGTATCCGGCTGATGGTACAGTCGCGTACCAACAGCTATTAGTCAGGACAGGGGGAAGGGTAAACTACATGCCTCCTAGTATTCTCCCACTCGATACGAAAAACAAGACATGAAATCCAAATCCTAACACTAAGTGTAATGATCCAATGGTACTAGTAAAGCAAGGAACTAGTTATCATAATATAAAGAATAAACTTGAAGTGCAGGTACTTGCCTGATGTTTGGATTCCAACTACGGTTCTGTCCTCGAGAAATTTCCAGATATGTCTCCGGATGCTGAAATAATCATTACCATCATGCTCAGAAGATATCAAATAGCTAGAAACGCCTGTCCTTGAGTCCAATTCGGAGACAAGGGCAAAAACGGCAATTTCGGGTCAAAACGGGGTCCACATGTGGGCCCGCTTTGCACCGAAAAATGTGTCAGGGTCAAAGGTCTCCAAATTTACCAAACTTAGTGTCAACAGGTCAGGAACGATGATACGAACCCAACAGAACTTCCAGAATTGGATTCCGATGAGCCGATCACAAAATCGCCCGTCGAGTGGAGCCTATGGGGCCCACAACACGAGATTTCGTCAACGTTCTCAGAATCGAACCAAACTTGGCTCACAGGACCAGCGTATCGCTACGAGTCCGATGGTACAAGTTTTGTTTCAATCCGATGTGTGTACACAAAGTTAGGGCACGATCCATAAAAGTCGAATACGGGACGTTGTCCGCGGATACGTGTTGATCCCGGTGTGCATGCACACCAGAATCGGCTTCTGCGAAATCCCACATATCCGTATCGATGGCGCGCATGTATCTGTGAAGACCGCGCACGACCAAGTCATCCCGTTTGGCGGAGCGTACCCAGTTCCGGGGTAAATCGGGTCATTGTTTTTCCTGTTTTTGGACCGCGGTTCGCGATCACCACAGGACGCGATGCACCGAGCGGTTTGCCCGGGCACCGAGGGGGTTATGTAGGCTACGCGTTGCAAAAGACGGAATCAGAAACGGGGTTACGAGCAGAAAGATACGCGTACCTGAACAGGGTCCGCAAAACCCGAATTTACTGTGTCCGACACGTGTCCGACACAAATACCTAGGGTTTTAGGGTTTGCTGGCCGGAGGACGGCGAGGGGAAGGCCGGAGGCGGTCGAGGGCGGCTGGGAGCGGCGCCGGCGAGGCTGGGCAGAGGCGGCCCTGCGGGCACGGCGGCCGGAGGCGGTCGGGGCGGCTGAACCGAGCGGGGAGAAGGAGGAGAAAGGGGAGCTGCGGCGGGGCCTCGCGGGGGTGTTGCCGGTGGTCGACTGGCGGAGGGCAGGCACGGCGCGGCGGCGCTGGGGTGGCACGGCGGCGTGCGGCGAGGAGTTCTGGCGAGGTGGCGGAGGAGTTAAGGTGGCCGAAGAGGCTCGGGGGAGAGGGGTTTAAGTAGGGGAAGAGGCGTGGCCGGGCTAGGCGGCGGGTGAGGCGGAGGAGGGGGTCGTGGCCCGAGGGGGAGGCGTGGCCGCAGGCGGGGCGCGGCGGACGCGGCGGATGCGGCGGTGAACACGGGTCAGGGGAGAGGGGCGACTGGGTCAGGGGAGAGGGGAAACGGGTCGGGCGGCGGATCGGGTTCGGTCGGGCGGACCCGACCCGACCCGTTAAGGCGGGTGGGCTGGGCCGGACCGAGGTTAGGTGGGCTGGGCCGGGCTGAGGGTTTGGGCCGGGTTAGGTTTATTAGGATTTAATTAAATAATTAAATAAATAAATAGATAAATAAATAAATAATTAAATAAATAAATGTTTTTAGGTATTTTAAAAATAGGTCCGGGGCTCAATAAATTCCAGAAAAATTATCCTAAGTCCAGTTTTTAATTCTACACCATAAAATATTATTTCCATAATATTTTAATATTATTTATTATCAATTAAAAATCATTTAATAATTAAAACTCTGATTTTAATTACAGAAAAATTTCCAGAAAATTCTAGAAAATTGTGAAAAATCCAAGTTTAATATTTTTGAAAAATCAGGGGATTTACAATCTACCCAACTTATAAAAATTTTGTCCTCAAAATTAAAATATGGTAGGGTTCTCTCTATCCAATCTCACTTGAGTACAGTCTAAGGATTCCTCTCAAGTGAACATTGCGGTCTCTACCCAACTTAAAATTTACCCATCTATCATCTAAGGCTATACATCTAATAAGGCTATGTCCCAACTTATTTAATCATGGTATTGAATCCTTAAGTCTTTAACACCAAACACATCACCTATGGTATTCACTTAATCATGTATAAAAGGGTCATCATTAATGCGACCGGCCCGTGGGGTATATCTAGTACTGTCTATATATCAAACTTATACCAAGCACGAGATTTCGTCTTTCCGAAATAAGGGAAGACGAAGATCAATAATAAAGAGTTCAAGGATGGGGTGATAGAATAGAAGTATCGGGATCAAGGCATTTAAAGAATTCAAATAGGAATTATCAAGCAGTGGTGGATTAAAATCCTATTCTGGTAATCATTTGTTCGCATGCTCGTATTAGTACAGTTATGTAACTGATACGATATGCTCAGACATATTTAGAGGGCAAGCATACTAGCCAACTATATATCTCAATCCACGTAAAGTAGTCGTGCGAACCAAAATGCACTAAGGTTGATCAGACCGTAATACACTGATTCTGAATAGACACTTGTATTAGTGGGGTTGATCAGGCCCCAAATAACACATATGTCATGAACAAGCCCGATAAAGAGTAAACTTGCAAAACTAGGCTATAGAATAGCAGCATAAGTCAAGTACAGAAAAATTAAGTGCGCTAGATGATGATGAAAGGAGGTACAAATTACTCAAGTTCACAAAACAACACACAATAAGTACAATAACAAAAGACTCTACAATCTCTACAGTTATCAAATATAAAAGCATACCAGGTTATTAGCAAGTTCAAAATTACTAGGTTGGGGCTGAGGTCACGAACCAATAGGCACGAGCTAAAACAAGACTAGAAACGACAGCTACAAATCACTTACGTGCATTAGCTACTCCAAGAGTCTGCACGTTCTCCACGGTCATTGCGAAAGCTTGTCCGCGTCCTTGTGGTGGATTCCTCTGCTGCTGCTGGGCCTGTTGGAAGAGTGCTGCTTGTGGTACCAAGGGTGGTCTCGGTTCGGGTGCTGGTAGAGCTTGTTGGTTTATCACAGCATCTCGTGGTGATCTTGTAGAAATCTCGTCGCTTGCTGGTAGGTCCATTACTCTGCATCCAAAATAAACGATAAGATGCACACAGGAATCAAGGCAGGATGCAAGTCAAGGAATTAATTCGAATCCGAGATAGATGTCAAGAACGATTCAAGCAAGTGGATGAGATCCTAAAAACTTATCCTATTCTTAC
This sequence comes from Iris macrosiphon, assembly GCA_036927795.1. Classification (NCBI taxonomy): domain Eukaryota; kingdom Viridiplantae; phylum Streptophyta; class Magnoliopsida; order Asparagales; family Iridaceae; genus Iris; species Iris macrosiphon. The sequence continues at coordinate 118,371,725 of JAYESA010000001.1, forward strand.
TGCAGGATTGTTCGGTCCCTAAGTTGAAACCGAACAATTTAGTCGTTGACTTGCATGGGCCACCATAAAAATGTGTCACGACCCGCACCCAGATGAATCGGGCACCGGTTCGTGAGTACGTCCAGCCTACGCCGCAGTGTCGGCGGTAGTACGCTGTCTAGATCATATTCACAGGTAATTTAAAATCTAGCTCATCCACAAGAATAAATAGGAAAGGATAATAACAGGAAATAGAAATGCTAAGATTTCATAAGATAAATTGTGACAAACAAATCCACAGTTTATTACAGAACCAGAAGATAAATCGGGGACAAACCCGATTACTATGCTGAAAGAAAATACTAGCTAACTGGCTAACTACTCCTCAAAAGTAGTCTCCTGAGTAGGAACCGGCTCCTCAAATGTATCATCTGCTACGTCATATGGGCCATAAAAGGTGGGGGCATAGTCCTCATCATCGCCTAATATCAACGTATCCAGTCAGGAAATGAGCAAAGTACCAATACACAACAAAGCTTAAACTAAATATTTATGACAAGTAGTGAAAACTGACTAAGCATCACGATAAGAATATGCATAATAATTAGTAAAATTAACTAAGGTTAAGCACTAAAAATCAGGAATATAAGTAAAACAGGGTTATAATGAGACAAAAAAATGGAACTGCAACAAGACAAAGAAACTATGTGTGTGTGATTGTGTATTTAGAATACATAGTTGGCATGTAGGGGTTATAAGGATAATCCGGCATGTCATAGACGGCTATTAGTCAGGAATAATCGAGTATCCAGTTGATGGTACAGTCGCGTACCAGCAGCTATTAGTTAGGACAGGGGGAAGGGTAAACTACATGCCTCCTAGTATTCTCCCTCCCGACACGAAAAGCAAGACATGAAATCCAAATCCTAACACTAAGTGTAATCATCCAATGGTACTAGTAAAGCAAGAAACTAGTTATCATAATATAAAGAATAAACTTGAAGTGCAGGTACTTGCCTGATGTTTGGATTCCAACTACGGTTCTGTCCTCGGGAAATTTCCAGATATGTCTCCGGATGCTGAAATAATCATTACCACCATGCTCAGAAGATATCAAATAGCTAGAAACGCCTGTCCTTGAGTCCAATTCGGAGACAAGGGCAAAAACGATAATTTCGGGTCAAAATGAGGTCCACATGTGGGCCCGCTTTGCACCGAAAAATGTGTCAGGGTCAAAGGTCTCCAAATTCACCAAACTTAGTGTCATCAGGTCAGGAACGATGATACAAACCCAACGGAACTTCCAGAATTGGATTCCGATGAGCCGATCACAAAATCGCCCGTCGAGTGGAGCCTGTGGGGCCCACGACACGCGATTTCGTCAACGTTCTCAGAATCGAATCAAACTTGGCTCATAAGACCAGCTTATCGCTACGAGTCCGATGACGTAAGTTTTATTTCAATTTGACGTGTGTACACAAAGTTAGGGCGCGATCCAGAAAAGTCGAATACGGGACGTTGTCCGCGGATACGCGTTGATCCCGGTGTGCACGCACACCCGAATCGGCTTCTGCGAAATCCCACACGTCCGTATCGACGGCGCGCACGTATCTGTGAAGACCGCGCGCGACCAAGTCATCCCGTTTGTCGGGGCGTACCCAGTTCCGGGGTGAATCGGGTCGTTGTTTTTTCTGTTTTTGGACCGCGGTTTGCCCGGGCACCGAGGGGGTCATGCAGGCTACGCGTTGCAAAAGATAAAATCAGAAACGGGGTTACAAGCAGAAAGATACGCATACCTGAACAGGGTCCGAAAAACCCGAATTTACTGTATCCGACACATGTCCGACACAAGGACCTAGGGTTTTAGGGTTTGCTGGCCGGAGGACGGCGAGGGGAAAGCCGGAGGCGGTCGAGGGCGGCTGGGAGCGGCGCCGGCGAGGCTGGGCGGAGGCGGCGCTGCGGGCACGGCGGCCGGAGGCGGTCGGGGCGGCTGAACCGAGCGGAGAGAAGGAGGAGAAAGGGGAGCTGCGGCGGGGCCTCGCGGGGGTGGCGCCGGTGGTCGACTGGCGGAGGGCAGGCACGACGCGGCGGCGCTGGGGCGGCACGGCGGCGTGCGGCGAGGAGTTCTGGCGAGGTGGCGGAGGAGTTCAGGTGGCCGGAGAGGCTCGGGGGAGAGGGGTTTAAGTAGGGGAAGAGGCGAGGGGCGTGGCCGGGCTAGGCGGCGGGTGAGGCGGAGGAGGGGGTCGTGGCGCGAGGGGGAGGCATGGCCGCGGGCGGGGCGCGGCGGACGCGGCGGATGCGACGGTGAACGCGGGGGCGACTGGGTCAGGGGAGAGGGGAAACGGGTCGGGCGGCGGGTCGGGTTCGGTCGGGCGGACCCGACCCGACCCGTTAAGGCGGGTGGGCTGGGCCGGACCGAGGTTAGGTGGGCTGGGCCGGGCTGAGGGTTTGGGCCGGGTTAGGTTTATTAGGATTTAATTAAATAATTAAATAAATAAATAGATAAATAAATAATTAAATAAATAAATGTTTTTAGGTGTTTTAAAAATAGGTCCGGGGCCCAATAAATTCCAGAAAAATTATCCTAAGTCCAGTTTTTAATTCTACACCGTAAAATATTATTTCCATAATATTTTAATATTATTTATTATCAATTAAAAATTATTTAATAATTAAAACCCTGTTTTTAATTACAAAAAAATTTCCAGAAAATTCCAGAAAATTGTGAAAAATCCAAGTTTAATATTTTTGAAAAATTAGGGGGTTTACAGATGGTTTGGAGGGACGAATAACATTATTCTTAGTGATATTATTTTTTAGTAGTGAAATATGTTTTATTGTTATATAAGTACATACTAACAAGAATTTCTAGTTCTTAACATATGTTATCATGAGAGCAATAACAATGCTAATAATTTTGCCTTCAGTAAGAATTTCTTAACTCTGGTCTTTCATTGATTTATAAATAAACTGCATGAGATATTCCACTAATTAGGTTATTATAACCTAAAGTATTCTACAGAGGGTTGCTCTGGGTGTGTTATTAAATATTTTCGGAGCCAAAATACAAAGGAGGCTGTCAAAATTTTGAAATTTTTTAGGAGATAATCAATTTTCGAGATTCGTGAACAAATTTAAGTGTAAAATCAATTTATAGGAAATTTGAGTCAGTTTCTTAGAGACAGACTTCTGAATAATATTTAAATCATACTAGTCATTTTTTCTTAGATTTAAGATACATAGGAAATTGACAATTGTATATAAAAGTGGAATTTAAATAAGTTAATATTTTTCTATATCATTGGAAATTCATGTCGACAAAGTATTACCATATAGCACGATGTATTCAAACACACGGAACGATATACGTGATCAGGAACTATAATTAGACTTAAGCAATAATAGATATGATACTTGCGATTGTAGTTGCATCATGGAGATGTGAGAGAACAACAAGTTTACCCTATATAAAATCCCTACAATATAAATAATAAGTTAAAGCTGATCACTAAGAGTTTTTCACATCCGTAAGGCTATACAATGTCGAAGGTGAGGCTTCACTCACTAAGATAAAATTCCAAGTTTTAGAAATTCTTCAAGTAGAACAAGAATTTAATAGTTTTACAAGTTATCAGTTTTTTCTACGCAAGTGGGAGGTGTAAACCCCCAGATTTTTCAGAATTTTTAAAATAAATTTTCAGAATTTTTTGTGATTTTTAACTAATTAAAATCAATGTTTTCTGGTATTAAATAATTTTTGTGATTTTATTAAATATTAAAATATTATAAAAATAATATTTTTGGGTGTAAAATAATTAATTAGACTTACTGTAATTTTTTTGGATTTTATTGGACCCCGCAACTATTTTTAAAGACCTAAAAACTAAGTTTGTAATTAAAACCAAAATAAACCGAAATAAAGCGGTTTAAACCCTAAATAAACCAACCTAAACCCTATTTAAACCCAAACCCTAGCTGGTCGGGTCGGGTCTGAACCCAACCCGAAACCCGCTAACCCGACCCGTAATCTACAGTAACCTAACCTAACCCGTTCCCCTCCCCGGCCGCAACTCTCCGTCTTCCGCCGCGGCCGTTCTCCCCGCCGTTCACGCCATAACTGCCGCCGTCGGCTGCTCGCCTCTCCATAGGCCGAGACCCATCGCCTCCTCTCCCCGCCGCCTACAACCGCTGCCCTTCTCCCTATAAAATCCTACCGAGACCGCCACCTCCGGCAACCCCGTCGATCACCATCGCAGCCACCCCTCTCCGCCAACTCCGGCCAGCCAACCCCTAGCTCCTCAGCCCTCCGACGACCAACGACCCACCGCTGCCACAACTACCATTACCGACGACCTTCGCTGCTTCTCCCCTCCACCGTGACCTCGACGATTTCGGCCACTCCTCACCGCCCCCAGCACCCACTTCCAATGTCTCCGGCGAAGACCCTCCGACGGCGATCTCTCCGACGATGTCGATGACCCCACCACGACGACCAGCAGCAGAGCACCCGTCGCCGACGAGCACAGCTCTGCCACTGCAGCGCCGCGCCCTCGCGTACGCGTAAATTTCAGTCATCTCCGACGCCTTGTTCAGGTGAGAAATTCTCTCACCTCGTCGCACTATTTTCTGAGCTGTCTGTTGCTACGCGTACCCTGTGTGACCCTCTCGAATCTCGTGTAACTCGTTCGGGGTATCGCGTCCTGTGTCGGTTGCAAACTGCGACACAAAATCAGAAAAAATGACCCCTATTTCTAAAAATTCAAAAATTGTCCCGAACTCCCCGGTTTACGACCATTTTGCGTGCAACCTGTTAATTATTTCTAAAATCCACCTGAATAATTATTTAGACAGTATAACCTCGTTTAAAATCCTGATTTTAGTTTATTTTATTAAGCTGTAGTTTGTAATTCATTCGAGGGTAAAATTGGCCAAAACTTGGTCTTTATAAAACCTTAATTTTTTCGGTACTAGGTGCGCCCTGCTAAACGAGGCGACTTAGTCATGTGCAAAATTCACCGAAAGATGCACATCGTTAAACGTGTAGGATTTTACGGAAGTTGATTTGGATGTGCGTGCACACCGGAATCAACGCGTATCCGTCGACAACACCCCGTATCGTTCATGTTCTGAAACTCGTTGTAACTTCGTGTATGCTCATCGTTTCGCAATGAAACTTATGCCATCGGACTCATAGCAATATGCTGGTCCTGTGACCCAAGTTTGGTTCAATTCTGAGAATGATAACAAAATCCCGTATCGTGGGCCCTACGGCTCTACTTGACGGACGATTTTGTGATCGGCTCATCAGAATCCAGTTCTGGATATTCCGTTGGGTTCGTATCATCGTTCTAGACTTGTAGATACTAAGTTTGACGAATTTGGAGAACATTGTCTCTGGCACATTTTTTGGTACGAAGCAGGCCATATGTGGACCTCGTTTTGACCAGAAACTGTCACTTTTGCCCCTGTCTCCAAATTGGACTTATGGACAGTCAATTCTAGCTATTTGATATTTTTTGAACATGATGGTAACGTTTATTTCAGCAACCGGAGGAGTACCTACAGATTCTGCGGATACTGGAGCAACAGTTGGAAACCAAACTCCAGGCAAGTGTACCTTGCCATACTTGCAGTAAATTGCTTATTATTATTATTCTCTTGATTGATTCTGAGTTATATCAACCTAGGACCGTGTGATATTACTTAACGTCCGAATAATATTCGGGTGTCAACACCGTACGCGGAGTTGTGTAACGTCACCTAGAGATGGATATCGAGACCCTATATATTTTTTGTGCTTGCATTATCAAGTATGTCATACCATAGGACACCTGACACTATTCATGAGACAGAATTTTCCTGAGATATTCATGGTGATTCTGTATAGTTTACATGATTTGTGACATAGATATTGCATGTGCTTACCTATCATTATGACTTGCTGCATTAGATATGATCTTGCGTGACATGGACATGAGACGTCGTGGACATGAGACGTGTGATTACATTGGATGGGGAGAGACACACAGGCTACAGGTTGATTATATTATTACGGTGCCATAGCCTCTCCGAGCTAGGCTCCTACATGATATCACTGCTACTGGCTTCCCAACACAGAGCTTGTAGTAGTCTCAACCTGAGTTCTAGTGATGCTCTCATATTGCATATCACTTAGCTGGTTATATAGTTTATCTTATTCATCTATTATTGTACTGCATTTATTATGGCTTGAATTATTCTTGTACCTTGCTATGTCCCCTGAGGACCTGGAATCCGGATTATGTTCCCAGGTTTAGTAGAGGAGATTTACCCCGAGGTGTACAGGACAGGAGCAGTTATTGGAGCAGTACCAGAACCCGAGGACAAGGTGATCGCCGAGGATTTCTTCTGAGTATTTGGTTTTTATACTCAGTTATTTCTATTGTTAAACTCTTATTCCTGTTTATTTGAACTGCTGTATCAAACTCTTTATCGGGTTGTTCCCCGAGATATTTATTGATTATTATTTTATCTTGATTATTCTGATATTGATTGTATTTATCTTCTGTGGATAAGATTAGTAGAATAGCCCCTTATTGTTGTATTACAGCTTAAGTATACCCTGATGGGTCCATTAAATTGGGTTGCCCAACGGTGGGTGCTGCTGGCCATTGCCACGTGTCTAGTCCCTCGATATTTTGGGACTGAGGCGTGACATGAGGGGCTGAATTCCAAGCACAGTGCCACCCAGACACCACCTAATCCTTAAATAATATTATTATTGGGAAAATAGATGACCTACGTGATCCAAATGTGTTATCTAAATTTCAAAATCATTAGAATTTCTATGAATTGAATATATGATTGTTGTTTACAAATTAACTTTGGATACCAAGTCGAGTCGGATAGATCATATCCTAGACTCATATTTCAACATAATACTATAATGTGTCTTAGGAATTAAATGATCTAGTCTATCACGTCGAATTTCAGAATCTTATTATTTTATAAGATTCTTGTAGAATCATAAAAATGTGCATCTATACAGATGTCACACTCTTCATAAAGGGACCAGCGGAAGAAATGTTTGATTTCTTAGTTCTCAGCACTATGGCGCACTTTCTTAATGTGGCGCATTATCTTAACGCTACGAAGATTGGCGCACAACGTCTATGTCCCGCTCTCAGCATTTAATACAACATACTGACAGCTGACAGTTGCATAAATCGAAGAGATCAATTCATTTATTGCAGAAGATCTTCGGCACGCAGACCCAGGTTATCGTTTAGCGACCCATCTGCTGTGCTAAATTTTATAAAAGTGGCCGTTGTGCCAACTTCTTCAAAAGTGCGCCATCACGTCTACTTCTTCAAAAGTGCGCCGATGTGCCAACTTCTACAAAAGTGTGCCAGTGTGCCAACTTCTTTAAAAGTGCGCCATCACGACTTCTTCTTCAAAAGTGCGTCATTGTGCCTACTTCTACAAAAGTGCACCACTGTGCCAACTTCTTCAAAAGTGCGCCATCATGGCTACTTCTTCAAAAGTGCGCCGCTGTGCCAACTTCTACAAAAGTGCACCGTTGCGCCAATTTCAACAAAAGTGCGCCATCATGGCCAACTTCTTCAAAAGGGCGCCATCATGGCTACTTCTTCAAAAGTGTGCCGCTGTGCCAACTTCTACAAAAGTGCGTCGTTGCGTCAATTTCAACAAAAGTCCACCATCACGGCCAACTTCTACAAAAGTCCACCATCAAAGCCAACTTCTTCAAAAGAGCGCTTTTATAGCCAATCTTTCCAAAAGTGTGCCAATCTCTAGACCACTTCTAAAGTGCGCCTACGATCCTAACTGACAAATAGAAGTTACGATTATGTGTCCTACATGCCATGTTCTTCGTGAAACATTTACAAATAACTGTCCCATGACCTACGCTTTCCTCGTATAGGAAGCCACGTGTCAAGTAGACAACAAGTTGTGCACCCACTCACTAGATCGTGGGATGTCATCCCATCAAAAGTGCACGCATAGTACGGATTATCCAAAGTGCGTGCACACTATCATAACTACTCTAAAATCTTATAAATATAGGATTATTGTGTAAGTTACGTCAGCGGCGGGGGGGGGGGGGGAGTGGAAGAATTTTCAAGTCTTTGAAATTCAAGACTAGTAGGAGAGAAATAGAAACGTGTCATGCCGTTGTTGCCAAAGCTTTCTTATTGCCCAACTCTTCAAGTTGTTCACAGCATCCTTGCATTTTTTATCGCATCGGGGCTGGGGATTTTCAAGTCTTTGAAATTCAAGAATAGAAGGAGAAAAATAAAAGCTTATCGTGTCGTTGTTGCTAAAGCTTTCTTATTGCCCAACTCTTCAAGTTGTTCACAACATCGCTGCATTTCTTTATCGTCGTGTGATCCACGGAGTAAAGTGATCACTCGCAGATCAGATCTCTACAACTATACTTTTCCAAAATCAATTGTACTTAGATTCCTGTTTAGGATCTCTCGTACTTTTCTTTCTTTTTAATAGTTTGTAATACAAAGTTTTGTTTAAACATTCTTCCATAAACAAGATGACGACTCTGCTGGGGATGACTTTTTCCTCTGACGAAAAGGTGATAGCTCAACTCGACGCTGTGTCGGTCGGTTTAATGCAGAAGACCTTGGTCATAAAGTTTGACCAACAAGCAAATAAAGAAATACTCCATTCTGGGGGTAGTGCTAACCCCTCATCCGCACTCAAGTAGAGGAAAACCCACAAAGTATGGATGCCCAATCCTTGTCATACATATCCCAAAGTTGCTGCCAACAAAGAAAAAGTATTATGATTGACGGGAACTACCTGGTCAATTCTATCAACCAGACTCAGGTCGAGGACTTGGTGGACAAATCCCTTGCATTAAACAAGGGATACAAATCGCATAACTCACGCAATATCAAGCAAAGGGTGATCCACACCCAAGTTTCTAAACCCGCGCATGTTTATTGTAATATACAGGACAAGTAAGACATGGATACCGCTGCCCAAACCAATCTCTCTACAGACACACTCATCAAAGATAGACAAAAGTTTCTCCAAAATTCAAGCCAGCAGAAGAAAAACTACAAGCGCACAAATAAAGTATTAATCAGAAAGAATTATTCGTCTGACATCATGATTACGCGCACAGTGGAGAAAAATTTATGCGCTACTCGTTAGAAGCCTACTATTAGTGTGCCACGCCAAGACCTTTGTGCAAAATCAAATGCACGTTGGCAAACTGCGCCAACTCTGCCTACACCGCAGAAAGTGCGCCAAGTAGGGTCAACCTCTTCACAACATGTTATTTGTGTGCGTGTACATAAGAGGACTTCTAGGAACAACTTTTTCTCATCCCTGAAGGACAAAAGCTCAAGAAGTAATAAATCATTCGCTAATCAAGCCAACACTTCACTTTACACATAAGGGACCAAAAATGTGCATAGAGTATTGAATATATCTCATGTAAAAAGACAGAGTCTGCCCTCTTCCTCCTCTTCTCTTCCCTCTTTCGATTTACGTGAGCTTATTGTACAAAAGCGTAACGAGAGAGATCCTTCTGACTTTACAACGATGTTTTCTAATGAACATCGTTGCAATTGTCATAGAGTTATAATCAAATATTGCTGTGCATCAGCAAAATGGTCCATTCTTGACCGATTGACCTATAGTATATATCTCCCAAACCTCGACATACAAAGCAAGTTGACAACAAGGAGTATGATGATGATGAACCTCTCTTTGCTCCAGCGTACATGGCTTCGCATCTTCCCCGTGGCGGAAGACAATCAAGATAAAGTTCTTCAAGAACTGGCAAATAGAGGAAATTTGACCAACTCGTCGACTTCTTTGAAGGAGTATACCAAAATACCCGTTCTCAAAGACGAGAGATCGTTCTTCGAGGGAATCCCCAATCCTCAGAATCCGAGGCTGGGGGTAGCAATCCCCCTGATTCTGAAACTGATAGTGTAGACTCCAACTACACATTTATTTCTATCAATCTCTCTGTTATATACAGAGATGTTAGCATCTACGTCATCGGTAACGAACAAGACACTTCTTCATCAGAAGGCACTGAACAATGCCTCAACTCATTAGAGGCCGTTCTCAGGGACATGCGCACTATGATACAAAATATGCATCAAATAATAACATCCCAATATTCTGCTACACCAGTAGCTGTCCAAGTGGTTTCATTCATACCTGCACAGCCTACTCCCAGAATAACACCTCTACAGGATAACACAAATCCAAAAGCAGTCCTAAACCAGGAGTCAACAGCGCCAACTCTTAATCCTCTTAATATTGGGAATGGATCTCCGCAGATGGTAATACATGTTCAAACAGGATCTTACCAGTCAACTGTACTACTCCAGCCAGAAGATCCTCTCGAAGCCATCCGAGAATTATATGCGCAGGTCGACGCTTTAAAGAACAAAGACCAACTCCGTAACCTAGGGGTAAAACAACCTTATCCTCCTTATTAGGATAATATTCCTTTTCCTCCTAAATACAAATCCCGGTCGATAGTTTTGTTTAAAGGCAGGACATCGCCGAGACAATATATTAACTACTTCAACATGATGACAGCTCACCTGAAGAAAGAGAACGCTCTCCTTATCAGGATGTTCCTAGGATGTTTTACCGGCATAGCCTAAGATTGGTACCACAATCTGCCTGATAACTGTATATCCTCATTCGATGACATGAAATATCTTTTTCTTTCACGATTCTATGAGGGAGGCATGTACATGACTATGTCATCGCTTATCGACATAAAGCAAAAAGAGAAGGAATTCGCTCGTGAATTCATAGAATGTTTCAGGTAAGCAACTCTGAAGTTGCCCCCCGGGTATTTCAGACTCCGCATTCATCGATACTTACAAAAGAACATATTACCTATAGTAGGGCTCTAGACGGGTCCAACCTGTCATGCCCCAATCTTCCGCAAGTTCGATCGTCCTCGCTGAATGTGAATCACCATGTTGTAGCGCTCCCGCGGAACAGTCATTCTCATCAGGACGTGATGTCTTGCGAGCCTGGAGTTGTGCTCGCACAAGGCGATGATGTCAAACTTTAGGTTTACCATCGAAATAACCAAGTTGTAGTGAAGTCAAGTATTGTGTACCGAGCACACATCAAATTATACATAGCGAGGCTCTCGAAGGGTCCAAATAAAAATACCACAAAGGAGAATGCCATAAGGCGATGCAACACTCTTGCTCTTTCTCTTGCCCACAAAGGTACTTACCGTTCCATACATCATGTCCCGTATATCCAAGCTGAGCTACTACACCTGTGTACTTGAAAATAATGCTCACAAAAATGCCCACAAAAATGGATTAATACACAGCTGTACCGGTGAGCGGGATAACCCACTCGTCTAAACCGACACTAAGTAGATAGTGACTGCAAATAGTTATATGGTAATCTTTTTACTTGAATCCTAGATTTATTTTATGGCAAAGGCATGACATATAAGGAAAGCAGTTAAGCAGTTTAAGAATACAATCACTCAACTCAAGCAAATATACTAGCAATTATATCCAACTCAAAGAAAACTAAGCATGCAAATCGTTCTACTTAAACCCGAATCAAAGCGTGAACCTATCGAACCACCTCACACTTCAAGCCTCGAATATATCAAATTATGCCATAAGCCAAGCCTTGCTAATCTAATCATCGATATTCACACTCTTGCCCGAGGGAAGGTGGCCGCCCGTCGCCTACATGAATGCACAAACTCAAACCGAACCAACTCTTATCTATATGAAGGTCACTAGCCAAGCCATAAAGGACTATCCAACTGCAGTTCGACCCGATCCAGTGCTGAGCTGCTAGCCCGCCTGGTGGGTTCAAACTACAAGTTCCGTGCCCAAAGAACATTTCTATTTGTTTCCTCCATGGCCGAACGCCCCGGTACCCCGGAGCCTATCCCGTTCGAGGAAACCAAACCCTGTGCGCAATAGGTTGTTCGTGACCAATGCAATACTCCAACAAGTAGGTACGACAAGAGAATAGATTATTCTCGCTCCACCAAACGATACTCGCCTCGATCCATCCAATCATGATAACTATACTCCAACTATAGCCCAATGCACCATCTCAAGTTATCTCTATTATGCACCATGCCGCTTTTTGACACAATGATCCAATTGGTGCAACACCCCTCGCTCCGAAAGCTCTGTGGCATAATGCCCCAATAGTGGCATAATGCTATTTTTGATGCAGTTGTCCGATTCGAACCACAACTGAAAGATTTTCTTGACAAAGCGTCCAACTAGATACTCGTGCACAGATGCACGCTTGCTCGCTCGCCCGATAAAATATTTTCCTTCTCCAACCAAGATGATCCACTCAAAGCTCCAACTGCCCGACGCAAGTCCAACTCAGGCTACAAATTTTATCCATCCAAACAGCGCACATGGCATGCCCCAGTCCCAAAATACGTAGGACTAGGACACGTAGGCATGCCAGCCGTATGTATATGGCAACTCCAATATATGGATACCATATACACACGTATGCTGTAATATGAATAAACTCACATGTGGTATCTATATTATCATAAGTCACAGAAGTACTAATCTCATCCACACAACAAGTCACAGAAAAGAAATAACTAAACTATAATAAATAGTCTGAATAATCCAATAATGATAGTCGGGTGGAGACAAATCCACTACAAATGACTATATCCAAACTAAAATAAGAGAGAAGAGTAAAATCACCAATATAAAATAAGGTGATGATAAAGGTGTCAGCTAAAAGATCCGGCGCTAGAGATCAACAATGATGCTCAGTGGGTAAGGTCTCCTCGGCAGAAAGTAATGTGTCAAGTCCGGGTCCGTACTCCTGCGGATACTCATAGTCGGCTATACCTGGCAAGGGACCAGGTCCTCAGAGGGACATAACAAGATATATAGAAGCAAGCCAATTGAATACAGTGAACATGCATAATGTTTGAAAATATATAAGTACGCTGTACAAGACAATCTATATGAATACAAATGAGGACAACTTTTCGACGTATGGGCAGGGGTAGGCTACTCTATCTAATCTCACAACTCACACACATGTCTAGAACATCATCAGACGTCATACCGCGTGGGTAGCGACCATCGTGACACCATCAATCGACATATCGCGGGGGTAGCGACCATCAGACACGACTACCATAGTGCGTGCTAGATACTACGGTTTACGAGAGTGGTTATAGCCTATACTGTAAACCCCCTCGATTTATTCTGTAGATAGTCAGGGTTAGATTTGGAAAATTTTGGTTTTAGCAGCAGATGTTGAGGTTTAGAGTGAAGATAGGTTTGTCTGGTATTTAATTCATTTAATTAAACCTTTTGCGCACCCTATCATTGCTAAATTATTCGGAGCCCAATATTAGCCCGTAAATTCCATCGGATTATTGTACTTCTGACTTGACCCGCCAAATTAGGTACTGGACTTTTCCGTCACTCAAAATCAGATTTTGTTGTGCCCTAAATTAATTTCATAATTTTCTGAAACCGTAATCCATATTTAATTTCGTGTCGGACACCTGTGATATTACCCTCAATTTTGAGATACCAACTTAACCCGTTGAGCCGGACCAACTAAAGGGTCCAAGACTGACTCCAAGCCCCCACCATTTTTGACCTTTGCGTCATTTTCAGATTTTGACCCTAAGTGCTCCCATTTAATTTAAAAGCGCGGGACACTTTAATTCTATTTAAATCGAGGATACCAATTTTTCTTAATCCTATTTTAATCCTTAATTAATCCCGTTGGCCATAAAATTAAACCCGTGCCAAATCTCCAACACCCCCTCGCCATACAAATCATCACCCATAATTTTCTCTACAAATTTTGTGTCATTTTATGTGTTCATGCAATTTCTTGAATTTAAGGGGCTAAGTTGCAATTTAGTGATTTTAGGTGCCCTCACCCCATTGGCCAAAACCAAATGGAGAGGTCACAAAATTGGGTCCAAATTACACTCATCCATTCACCACTCCTCATGAAGAAACTATTTTTCTTCATGACAAATCCTATCCCTCTATTTTGAATAGAAGCATCTCCACCCTCCATCCATTCACCACTCCCTATAAAATATCACATCACCCCACCCTCATAACTCACCAACCGGCCCTAATCCCAAGGAAACTAAAAGAAAAACCCCCTCTTTCTCTCTCTATCCTCCCTCCCTCATTCATTCTTCATGCAAAGAAACTCCTCCCTTCACTCTCCTTCCTCTTTTGATTTTTACTCCCTGTGAGAAAATCCACCGGACGACTCCGGCGGAGCGCCTGCTCCGGCTACGACCGACTGAACCGTCTCCGCGCAGGCTGAACAGCAGCCGCTCCGGCTACAGCCACGGCTGTGCTCTCCTGACTTCCCGCCGGACTAAACGACCTTCCCCCGCCGGCTGTGCAGTCCGCTGATCAGCTGTCCCCGCCGGCTGTGCAGTCCGCTGAGCAGCTGTCCCCGCCGCTGCTGTGCAGCTCCAGCCGACTAATGCAGTGCACTCTCCGGCCAGTGCAGATCTACTCGGCCTGAGCAGTTTCTCCGGCGACACTGTGCACTCTGGCCCCGACCCAATGGCACAGCTCCGCTGTGCAGTTCCCGACTCCGGTTTCCCCCAACCGACCAACACCACTCCGGCTTCCCTATCGACTACTCCTCCACCCATTGCTCCGGCCGAGAGCTCCCATCACCACCACCACTCCCAGCCATTCCCGCTTCTCCCCTCCGGCCAGAGGTAGTTCTCCGGCCAGCAGCCCCCACGACAAGGTATACCACTCCCCCCCTCTCTCTATTGATATATATTATATTGTGTTGTGTTAGTTAGGGTTATTGGTATATATGGGTTGTGTACATAGCTAGGGTTTGGGTTTAATAATGTTGTGAAGTGTAGTACTTGAACAATGATGTTTAAGGTGAATGTGATTAAGGCTATTGATGAGTAAGGTTAATGTTGGTTATAATGACTTGAGAATATAATTAATTGTAGGTTAGGATTTATGTTTACATAAAATAAAATAAATTTAAATGATTTGCATGAAGGTTTAGGATTTGATTTTTGACGAGATGTTATGAATGCTAAACATGGTGGAAAGAATGCTACATCAATTAATGAAGATTAAATTATTGGGAATTAAGATTCTGATATATAGAACATTGAGGAACACTGCTGAGAACGTGTTTGATTGTGAACTAGTGAGAAGTATAAAACCATTGATCGGTAATTTGGGGTCTGAAAGTCATTGATGGTTTAAATTAGAGTAGTACTTCGTGAATGAAACGAAGGGGTAATAATCATTAAATGTGTTTTGAGGATGGCTTGATGTTGCAGTACTGATGACTAGATGTTTTGACTATCATACCGATAGTCAACTGTGGTCAAACCCCCTCTAGTGTCTTGTCCCTGTGAGTCATAGCTGAGTTTGAGTTTAGTTGTAGATGCGTGTCGCATCCCTGTCTGTAGTAGAATAGATTATTGATTATTGGTTTGAATCTCATCTCTAGGTACTGCGAGACCTGAGGACTTGGACGCGATACCAGATCCCCGTCATCAGCAGCCGCACGCAGGCAAGTGTACCTTGCCACCCTGTATTTCAGATTTCAGATATTTGTTGTTCGTTATGTACTTTGTGCGCATAATTTTGTTGACGTTCGATACTTCGCGTCCGGATCACAACCGGGTGTTGACACTCGACGTAACATCTTAGAATAATTGTTAGATGCTTTATAGCACCTCGATGCACGCACCTGAGTACATCGACACCCCAGGACACACTTACACTGTGATCGTGCCAGATTCCTGTATCCTGATACTGACATCATGACCAGAGACTGGGACGACCTTAGGGTCGCTTCTGTTGAGTTATTTTCTGTGTGTCGAGACTGTAGTTAGAGGTTCAGATTCAACGCACAATCGTTGACCGCTTGGGAAGGGGAAGACAGTTACTAGACGTTTGGGCTACTCTGCACATGCTTATATTTATGTAGTATTTTGTAGTGATTCCTGTATCTAGTGTAGTGGTATCACCCGTGTGACTCTTTGCCCGGAGCTGTGGTACGTGCCGTGTGTTTCCGTGTCCGGAGCTACGAACTCAATGGTACCTCCAATTTTGGATTCCGGTGAGCCGAATACAAATTCGCCCAAAAAGTCAACCGTAGGGCCCGTAAATAGGTGGCTTGGTCAACTATCTCAGAATTGTGTGAAACTTGGGTCACAGGACCAGCGCGATACCACGAGTCCAATGGTGCGATGGTGCGATGTTTTGCAAAAGTCAAGATACAGGGACTTTTCGCGGATACAGAGTGATTCCGACGCACACATGCGTCTGAATCAGTTTTCGTGAAAGCCCACACGTCTGGATATACTATGCGTGCCTTTCGGTGCAATTGGTACACGACGGGGCGGTCCCGTTTGACGGGACGTGCTCCGTATCAAAATTTCTGGAAGTTGGAAAACGGGTTTCTCGTAATTTTTAATCCAATTTAATTTAGCATACAACAATAAACAAAATATTATAATTAACAGAAATTAATCTCAGTTAGGTGGTCTTTGCATACCAAAAAGAAAAACTAGATTCGGATCTCTGTGGTGGGAGATACGAGTCCTTAAACAGGGGTGGTTGCAACAGTTTTTTTTTCTGAAATTAAATGACGTATTTTTTTCTCGACTTAGCGTCAATTTTTACCTAGGGTTTGGCGCTGAACGATGGAAACTAATCTACGGAATTTAGAGAGGGAAATGTGGGGATCATACCGGTGAAGACGGGGTCGAATTTGGTTGAGCGAGGAGGCGAAAATCTACGCGGGAAGGGAGGTTCGTCACTGCGAAATTCTGCTGCTGTCGTTGGTGACTCGCGGGTCGGTGCGGACGACGAGCGGCGGGTGGCTCACGGTTGCTCCAGTCGGCGGCACGGTGATCATGGGGGTTGGCACAGGTAAGATTTAGGGTTACAGTTTAGGGTTTGAGTCTTAGAGATATTATATAGAGAGAGGGCGGGTGAGGGAACAGGAAATCGCGGGGGGGGGGGGGGTGGGTTTCTTAGTACAGCGGGGGGTTTCTTTACTGGATCGGGTTTTAGGTTTTAGCTTAGCGGGTTTGTAAACCCCCTCGATTTATTCTGTGGATAGTCAGGGTTGGATTTGAAAATTTTTGGTTTTGGTAGCAGATGTTGAGGTTTAGAGTAGAGTTGAGTCTGACTGTTATTTTAATTCATTTAATTAAAACCCTTGGCGCGCCCTATCATTGCTAAATTATTCGGAGCCCAATATCAGCCCATAAATTCCATCGGACTATTGTACTTATGACTTGACTCGCCAAATTAGGCACTAGACTTTTCCGTCACTCAAAATCAGATTTCGTTGTGCTCTAAATTAATTGCATAATTTTTCGAAACCGTAATCCATATGTAATTTCGTGTCGGACACCTGTGTCATTATCCTAAATTTTGAGATACTAACTTAACCCGTTGAGCCGGACCAACTAAAGGGTCCAAGACTGACTCCAAGCTCCCACCATTTTTGACCCTTGCGTCATTTCTGAATTTTGACCCCAAGTGCTCCCATTTAATTCAAAAGTGCGGGACACTTTAATTCTATTTAAATCGGGGATACCAATTTTGCCTAAACCTATTTTTAATCCTTAATTAATCCCGATGGCCATAAAATTAAACCCATGCCAAACCCCCAACACCCCCTCGCCATACAAACCATCACCCGTAATTTTCTCCACAATTTTGGCGTCATTTTATGTGTTCGTGCAATTTCCCGAATTTAAGGGGATAAGTTGCAATTTAGTGATTTTAGGTGCCCTCACCCCAGTGGCCAAAACCACATGGAGTGGTCACAAAATTTGGGACCGAATTAAACTTTCCCTCATCATTTTCTCATGAAGAAATGATCCTTCTCATGAGTAATCCTATCCCTCCATTTTGAATAGGAGCTTCTCCACCCTCTATCCATTCACCACTCCCCTATAAAACATCACCTCACCCTCACAACTCCCCAAGCAGGCCCTAATCCCAAGGAACCTAGAAAACCCCCCTCACTCTCTCTCCTCCCTCCTCCATTTATTCTTCATGCAAAGAAACTCCAACAAACTCCTTCCTTCACTCTTCTTCTTCTTTTGATTCTTTCCTCCCTGTGAGAAGACCCACCGACCGACTCCGGCCCGCTCCGTCCCGACTCCGGCCTGCTCCGTCCCGACTCCGGCCGACCGCCCACTTCGGCTACAGCCTACCGACCTTCCCGCAAGGACTGAACAGCAGCCCACTCCGGCTACAGCCCGCGGTTGTATTTTCCCTCCGTCGGCCGCTGTGCATCAGTCCGAACGAGCAGCCCCCGCGGCTGTGTTTTCCCTCCGCCGGCCGCTGTGCATCAATCCGACCGAGAAGCCCCCGCGGCTGTGTTCTCCCTCCGACCGACCGTTGTGCATCAGTCCGACCGACAGCAGCTCCACGACCCGACCGGCTGTTTGTCCCACGACCGGCGGCAGTCTCCCCCGCGGCTGTCCCCGACCGGTCAGTGTGTTCCCCGCTGACCCGTCGGCCTGTGCGTCCCCCGACCAGCAGCGCCTGACCCCCGACCGGCAGCGCGTCTCCCCCGACCGGCCGTGCTCCGGCGTCGACAATCTCGTCGAGGTCGACTCTCCCCCTCTCTTGTTTTAATCCCAGATTTTTAATATCGTGTTAAATAGATTGTTATCTATATACAAGGAAGTGTGAAATGCTAGCTAGGGTTTTGGTTATATAGTGTGGATATGTATGGCTAGTGTAGTGTGGTACTTGAAATATGTGATTGAGGTTTATATAGGTTAATGTTTATGAGGATTAATGTGAATATGGATTAAGGTTGTGTTTAATAAGGTTTAATATAATTTAGTGTTTATGTAGTTTAGAGATCATTGTAACTTGTGTTTTATAAGGTTAAGATTGGATGTTGTACTTAGATGGAAATTAGGGTAAATACAACTTGGGTGAAAAATGTTACGATATTGAGCACGTGACGATGATTGGGGAGGATGATCAAGGAATTGGGGATTTGACTTATGATAAGTTGAGGAGATATATTTGTGAAAGGTGGATTGTGGATTAGGGTTGGCTTCTACATAAATTATCATAATTTAATTATGATATGTACTCGAGGAGAATAGGGTTTTGACCTTTGAGCAACTAATCAGGATGTATCGTATATAGTGGAAAAATATTAGTTTATTTACGGAGAATTAAATCGAGGAGAATGTACCGATGACTAGTTGATTTGACTATCGTACCGATAGTCGACTGTGGTAAACCCTCTAGTATCTTGTCCCTGTGAGTCATAACAGGGACTGAGTTTGAGTGTAGTTGTGTGTCGCATCCCTGCTTAACGTAGAATAGATTATTGATTTTGGGTTGTATCTATCTCTAGGTACTGCGGGTGTTTGTGGTATTAAACGAAAGAATGAAAGTGTATTTCAATGATAGGGTTTATGCGAAACCCGTGCCCTTTGGTTTACAAACAAACTTATACAGTTTGATCGTATACGAGGATATGGGAGTACAATTTATTTAATCTGGGTAAATATTGCTATAGGTGTCAGATCTGCAGTCGATCACTTTAGCCCTTGGACCACACGATGTTGAAGAAGTGCCGTGGAAGACAGGTAGCAGCTTCGAAGGTTGCAGGAGAGGGTGGATACACGATGCCAAAGTCGTCGATCCCTGCTCTTTGCCTGAGCTCCGGTCTCTCTCTCTCTCTTGACCTTTTGATCTGGTATTGGTTTTTTTGACCAATTTTCTGACCCTCCAATTTGTCGACCTTTGTTCCCCATTGATAGGGGTCTCTATTTATAGAGTTTTGATGACAGTGACCACTCCGTCGGTGTAAAACCGAGGAGTAGGAAGTACAGCACCCTTTTACACAACGGTTAAAATAACCAATGCCTGCGTATATATGACCTTTTGAGTGAGCATGTGACGCGTGTCCAACTAATGGGACAAAACACGTATATCTGCTGCGAAGATCACGGCGTAGAAGCCATGTAGGTAGGTATCCCTTGTGTAGAAGGGGTTGGCGTAGAAGCCAAATGACTGTCACCCTGGCGTAGAAGCCGAATAGGCATAGAAGCCGAACAGGCGTAGAAGCTGAATAGGCATAGAAGCCGAATGGTCGTAGAGGCCGAGTGGTCGTAGAGACTGAGTGGTCGTAGAGACTGAGTGGGCGTAGAAGCCGCATGAGCACAGATCCTGAATGGGCATAGAAGCCGCTGGGTACCGTGCCAGAGTGCTGATGTGGACGTCTTAGCCGGAATTACGGCTTTTGAAGATATAATAAAATCTCTTGCAGAGATTTGCCACCATCTTATGCATTAAATGCGGAGGCGTGTTTTGAAGGTCTGCAGCCCTTCTGTGCATCCGTCGCAGAGACGTGCCTTGAGATAAACTGTCACCGCTTTGTGCATTTAGACGTGGAGACGTGCCTCGAGTCCCATACGAAGTGCAGCTTTTGACGTGGCAGGCGGTTTGTCTACTGCGGAGCGTAAAATAACTCATGTTTGCCTGTGTAAAACAAGGCAACGTATTTCCTTGTACGCGAAAGAGCGGTTTACGCTGAGGGGACTTCAGTAAACGACGGTTCGGTGATGTTTTAACTAAATCCTCTGCATTAAATGCAAAAATCTGCCATCATACTGTAGGGCACGTCCCGAGGGGTCTGCCATCATTTCCAGCCGTCGTCTGGGTAGCCGTGCAGCACTTTTTGTCAGGAGTCAGAGGTCAGATTCACTGTGCGACTTGACAGGTTCATTTCGGGGAAGACGAAGCGTTCCTCGTACGCTTTAACGCTGCTTTGAGAACGGATGAGTTTTACGCCATGGAGGCGATGAAGAACCCTGTTTACGCTAGAGCGGCCTGGACGTATTGCACTTATGCAGATGGTCCTTTGAGCTTATTCTTCACGCTGTGTTTTAGCGGAAAAAGCTCTGTTGCACGCTTTGATGGCTCTGAAGGCCTCTGTTTACGCTGCTCTGCATCAAGAGGCTGCGTAGATCCTCCCAGCATATTTTTCATGCTTCTACAAGACCTCCTTCAAAGCTTTTAAATTCCTCGGAATTTGAAACGCTTTGAATGAAGCATGAACGGCCCCTCGTAACTCGAAACGTTTCTGAATGGAGCGTTAAAACGGTCGATGCTGACTTTATGGCGGATTTATTGGGGACCGCTGTGATCTCTTTCGCCTATAAAAAGGCTGGGGGGTTAACCTGTTCTCCCCATATTCCCATCACCATACAGAGATGATCGCCGGAGTTCGTCGGGTCGACCTGAGGAAGAAGGAGATTATTTTCTTCCAGCATATAGGGAGCCAAAAAAGACGGCATCTTCGAGCAAGTGTCCACTGCAACGATGGATCATGGAAGGATATCTTAGCCTCCCTTGCTCGGGATAATCAGCAACTTTGTATGGCTGTTCTTCCAAGAGAAAGGAAGGGTCGTATTAGACCACACTGCTTGCAAACGGTGTCTTCTCCTGTCACCTCTTCGGGGATGAGAGAGAAGACAAGCTGTAACAGCCGTCTCCCAGGACTGAGTTGGGTTTAATACCTCAACCCAATCTGCCATGGCGCACGGAGCATGGGATATGAAAGCCCCAACTCTGCCGTTAATTATTGCCATGTCAGTCAGTTTGCTGGAACTGACTGACCGTCGGAGAAGATGGATGAAGAATTGAAGCCCAGCGAGAACCTGTCAGAACAGCTTCTGGGCAATCTTCAGACGATGATGGGGAAACCCTCCTGTCGACAGAGTTTCCCTCAGTTGTAATCATGAAAATGAAAAGAAAACCCTTGTAGATTGGATTTCCCTCATATGTAATCATGACTTTAATCTTTAATAAAATTGTCTTGCTTCTTCATATGATCATCTTGCCATACGTTGCTGTGAAGTCTGAATATGTGTAGCTTCGACACGTCTGAATCTTTACTCCGATTCTGATAGAAAGAGTATTAGGCCTTGTCCTTTACGCATAACGAATAGTCCATAGAACGCTGTTTAAGCATTTTGAACATTTAGAACTGTCTTGTTGCTAGGACTGAGGGACCGCGTAGAGCTCTGAACTGCTGCTTCTGATGAGCAAAAATTTTGTTCAGACTTCGTCTTCAAGAATGATCTCTCGAAACTCCCTTGGAACAGGGTCGAGGTTTTGGCTGTCAAACTGATTTTGCCATCTTGATAGACGAGATGTTCAGACTGGAGTCTGGATGAACCTCCAATTTTGGACCCGAGAAGAGTAATTTCTCAATGTTTGAACTCTGTATGCTTCGGGTACTTGGGATGCTCTGGGTCAAGAACGAGTATCTTCTGTGTGAACTCTTGGCAATTGACCGCTTTGGGGACTGTTCGAATATGCGAAAAGTCATGGAGCATGAAATCATCAGTCTGTAGCCTCTGGACGTAAAATACCATCGAGCGTGAAATCGTAGACTTGTGGTTCCTGAGCATGAAGTCGTAGGTTTGTAGCCTCTCGAGTATAAAAGCTACCGAGCACAAAGGCATCCGGGCATGAAACCATAGACTTATAGCTGTCGAACGTAAAGCTGTAGATTCGTAGCTGTCGAGCGTAGAAAGCTCCTTTAGCGTAGGAATAGAGATTTGTAGCCTGTGAGCGTAGAATACCATCGAGCGTAAAATCGTAGACTTGTGGTTCCTGAGCGTGAAGTCGTAGGTTTGTAGCCTCTCGAGCATAAAAGCTACCGAACACAAAGGCATCCGGGCATAAAACCATAGACTTATAGCTGTCGAACATAAAGCTATAGATTCGTAGCTGTCGAGCATAGAAAGCTCCTTTAGTGTAGAACTGTATATCTGTAGCTCCTGAAAAGAAAATTTCTTCGAGCGTGAAGTTTGCGGATCTGTTGCTTCTGAGCGTAAACTGAGCACCACCGAGCGTGAGATCATCGATTTGGTATCTGCTGAGCGTAAAGTCGTAGGTTTGTGGCCTCTCGAGCATAAAAGCTACCGAGCACAAAGACATCCGGGCGTAAAACCATAGACTTATAGCTTGCAAGCGTAAAACCGTAGATCTGTTGCTGTCGAGCGTAGAAAGCTCCTTTAGCGTAGAACCTGATGAACCATTTTGTACGAAAAACTTTTCGAATTTGCTGACTGTCCGTCTTTCAAGGGTAGTGGGCTGACGTAGCATCCAATCATAACCCACTATTAATTGTGAGATTTGGTTAGGGTCTGGAGGAGTCCGTCCGAGGATTCGAGGAGTCGACCCGAACTCTATATATATCCCAAGCTTTTGAGAGAAAAACTTTTTATCTGTCTTCTGCGAAAGAGAGCTTTCGACTGTCCGAGTTTTTCTTCGTTCCTTCTCCGAGCACCTCGAGTCTTCAGAAATGGCGCCGAAACAAACCCCCTCCGCTAAGGAAAAGAGTATAGGTTCTTCTTCTCATTCTTCTGCCCCAGCGAGGGAGTCTTCGGTCGGGCAAGGCTAACTTCCTTCTGAGCGAAGTATCCCGCCGACGAGCAGCGCACCCGGTCTTAGAGGTAGAGCCTTTGGGGTGACGAAAATGACGAAAAATCCTTCGCACACGTTGAACGTGACTGCGCTAGGTCGTCTTCTGTGCTGATAGCCTCTTTTGAGGAAGATGATGCACGGAGATATTTTCATCTTTTACGCCCATATTTCTAATGTGCCAGCGTAAAGACTCCATATTTTCGTAGTTCTGAGCGTAAAAGCTCTGGCTACCAAAAATTAGCGTATATCGTAAAATTTGAGTTTTACGCTTCTGGAGGGGACTTCCGGCGTAAAATAACCAAATTTGTACAATCCTGCGTAGAGCACAGACTGTCGTTTCTTTGGTCTGTATGTTTGTGCAAGATTTGCAATGACATATTTTCCTTGCACTTTTGTAGTTGATTTGGGTGAGTCTCCACTGGCCGAGGTGATGGGCTCCGCTGCCGGGATGCTGCACTCGAACTACCTGGAGGATCTGTCCCACGTGGCATTTCCCATCTCCGGACCCCAATATCCTGAGGGAAGGGAGTTTTTGATATCGGCTCAGGGCGAGCGGACGCTGCTGAGCATGATCAATGGCGAGCCCTTGACATATGTAGACGGGGAGCAGTACATAAAGCCGGCTTTCCTCTTTGGGGACATAATTGACAAACAGTCCCAGACGAAGCCCAAGAGGAAGCCCTGGGTTTTTCTTGCCAGGAATTTAGTTTTGTACCTGCCAACGATAGCGAGGGATTATCCCATCTCGACTTTCTTCCACGCGACGCATCCCAGGAAGATGTCGTGGACGCTGACTCCTGATCTTCACGGCAAGCCAGGGAAGATCTTTCATCTGAAAGGAGCTGACCAGGGGTCATTTGTCAGTCGTCCTTTCGGCGTTGTGACGTTGTTCAGGGGACTGTGCCCGGGCAGTGTCCCGAGTGAAGACAGCTCAGTGATCCAGCCGGTCCAATTGTCGACCTTCTGCAATGACTTCATGGGACGAGGCGGGGTATATCCCAAGGAGAATCCTCGGTGCAATGGGTGGATCGCCCCAACAAACTCCCGATGGACATGCCTAGTTGACTGGGCCGTAAAGCACTTCCGGAGAGAGCTGGAGGGCATTGGACTATATGCCGCTGTGAGTGCGACGAGCATCGGGTTGCCTCCTAATCCTAATTTGTTCTTGGCACTGATGGAACGATACATTTTGCTCACTAGCACCTTCGCCACTCCACTGGGGGAGCTGGGATTGGCCCTCCATGAGATGGCAGTTGTCTCGAGACTGCCGATGGGGGATACCCCATATGAAGAGTATGTTCCCACCAACCGGGAGTTGGTGGACTTGGACCCTCGGGTGGCGAAAGTGTATCAGGAGCTGATGTGTCAATACTTCGGGTGCACCACTTTTTATAACGAGCCTTCTGATTTGGCTCACACCACCAAGTGGATGTCCTACCTCTTCTTCCACCGAGCCAGGGCTGCCAAGTCGGAGAAAGCCTCGGGGGGCAAGAATGAGCCCGTGAACTGTTTGGACGTGCTTAGTGCCCAGGTCGTGGAGGATCTTATGGAGGAGGCTAAAGCTCCGGATCAGATTCTCATCGAGGGGGTAGGAAAGTACCCTGAAGGCATTAAGGCCTGTAGTTACTTGAGGCGTTGTCGCAGGCCTCTGTCTAAGGAAGCCCAGCTGGCTGGTTTCCTCTCCATATGGCTGCGTCGAGTAGTAGTGGCTGGCACTGCGTCCGCAGACCGCATTTACCGGAACATCCTGTGGCCGGCAGTACGCCTGGTGTTTGGGGCAAGACTGGGCTTGCTTCCTGCCATGGTGTGCCGTATACAGGCTGGCCTGAGAGCCATGACTGATGGGTTGCTCGTCGATGAAGCTCGACGTGAGAGTTTTCCCCGGGTGGAATTACCATACCTGTATTTGACGGGATGGTTAATTCTCCACAATCCCCGGGTGATGTCTCCTGGCTCCGGTAGCAGCTCGGGGGGTATATTCTTGCTGAATTACAAGGACTCTCCCTGGAATGTGAGCACAGTTTTAGACTGTCGACTGGTGTTGAATCTCAGCCACGGTTGGAAGCTCCTCTGTACTCTCCCTCCTGTACATCGCAATCAATTAGGGATGAGGCTTGAGGACTTAGGTGGAGAGAAGACCGATCTTTCTCCGGAAGCTTTTAATTGGTTGGTCTGTATTAGGCCCTCCCATCTGCTGTACAAGAGCGAAGACCATTGCTTCTTCGATCCCTACCTGCCTAGTCGGTTTGCCAGGCAGTTCGGGTACGATCAGTTGCACGTGGGCAACGCCGTCACCAGCTTCAGGTCCAGGGGCGGACTCATTGATGGAGCTAGAGGGTGGCGATATTTTATCATGGGTTGTACGGGAGCAACCTTTATCGTGCCGGTCGTTACAACCTCCACGGAGCTCCGCATTCTCCATTCTTACGCCCAGTTCTATGTGGCGATTAACACCTTCCATCGCGATTTTGACATGCGTGGAAGCTTCAGGGTACCTTCTCCCAAGCCTGGGGGAAGAGTCGAAGTCCCCTTGGTTTCTTCGGATGAGGGTGAGGAGTCTGGTACTCCGGATGAGCCTCTGGTATCGGTGTCGAGGTGTGAAGTGCCTCCGCCTGCGGGGGCTTTGGTAGTCTCTTCTGGGAAGCGACGGGCTTCTGCTCCGAAGGAAGCTTCTCTTCGTAAGAGAAGGAAGGAGACGGTTGCTCATCCTCTCCGCATTCTTGGTGTTGAGGCTCCCGGGAGTGAGCCTGTATCTCCCCATATCAGGGATGATTCTTTGGCTGGAGGTTCCTCGCCTTTTAGAGAGGGACCTTCTACAGTTCCGGCCGGCGGTGCCGGAGAATCCTCGCTAGAGGTTGCTGTCGTGGCTACTACTCCAGGTAGCGGAGCGAGATTGCCTGTGTGGCCGAGACAGATGGGAGAATCTTTCCCGAGGTCAGCAGTGGGTAAAACTCCCACCGTGTCAGCGAGCACGTCTGGCGAGATTCCAGCTGATGAACCTCGACCGCGTCTTGGTGAAGGCTTGACAGAACTCTTGGCGATGTCGGTCGGCCCACCTCCTTCTCCAAGTATGACAGTTCATATTGCGTCATTAAGGCGTGGTTTAGCTACATCGGCTGCAGATGCGTCGTAT
Source organism: Iris macrosiphon (assembly GCA_036927795.1). Lineage (NCBI taxonomy): Eukaryota > Viridiplantae > Streptophyta > Magnoliopsida > Asparagales > Iridaceae > Iris > Iris macrosiphon. The sequence goes on from JAYESA010000001.1 coordinate 118,398,335, forward strand.
ATGCCGTTGGTTCCGGGTAAATATTGTCTTTATGTCTCCCTTTAGAAAGATTACCATCATACTAATATCAACTTTCTTGTCCTTTTCTCAGGGGATGGCGTCCACGGAGAGCACAGCGTTGAAGCGCTTTCTGGCTTTGCTCTGGCTCCTGGCGATAATGTGGTGGCGCCTGACTTCAAGGAGGAAATATCCTCGGGGGCCATCTCGTCTAGAGTGGTTTCGTCGTCTCAAGAGGAGGACGAACTCGTCATCGTGACCTCGCCCCTCGCGAGTATGCCGATGACTTCGATTGTTGTCGTCGCACCTTCTTCGGTCGTGCCACACGTCGAGGCGGCGGCTGTAGCCACCTCGTCTACAATTATCCCTGGAGAGGGACTTGCTGATATCGCGGCCACTCCTGGCGTTCAGTAGGATCTAGTTGCGTTGACCGAGCAACATACCAGCCTCTTTTACACCGGTTTGAAAACGATGATATCAATGGTGTTGGCGAAGAGTCTCGACTTCGAGCGCCTGAAGAAGACTTCTCAGTTTTCGATCGGGGCCATCAGGGAGCTCGGCGATCCTGGGGTAGCTGACGCCCTGGAGGCGGTGGTTAATGGTTTGGAGCAACCCATTAACGAATACTTGCAGTTGACTCGGGGCAGCTTTGATGCTGAGGTCCAGACCAGGTACGACCACATGACTGCGCGGCTCACTACAAAGCTGGAAAGCCTAGACAACTCCATCAAGACACATGAGCTGGAGATGGATAGAAGAAAAGCTGTCGTGGCAGAGGCTCTTGCTCTTGAGACGAAGTGCCGCTCCGAGCATGAAGGGAATACAGCGAGGGCCTCTAAGCTGAGGGAAAAACTCGCTCGGGCAGAGGAGTGGGCTTCTCAATCGTTGGCGGGTCTAGACATAGCGACTGGGCGATTGAGCGTGGCGCGACGGGATTTGGACCGTGCGGAAGCTGCCCGCGCGGGCTGCCTTCGGGCAAGGGCTGAGCTGTCCTGTATGAATACCCCCGAGGCACGGCTGGAGCGGGCTCGCGCCGATGCCTTGGTTCTTAGGAATGAGAGGATAGCTGCACTAGAGCGGCTGATTCGCAATCTGACTACTCCGCCATCATGATGTATCCTTTCTCTTTCTGCTTCCCAGATGTAATTCTGCTCTCTTTTAGGAATAAATAAAAGCGACTCTTTTCTGACTTTTGTGGACCCATCATTTCAGAATGTAAATAACAGTTTTTTAGGCGAGAGTGATATCTGATGATAAACTCTCGATAAACTTTTAGCGGGACATATCTGTTCAGAGGTCATACGGACATGATAGAATGTAACCCAACTAATTGCGTTCTGGAAGTAGTTTTGTCAGAATTACCATCCTCGCTATATTCCACTTGAGTAGGGGAGATTAAGCATAGCACCTTTTCAAGAACTTGCCGTTGATAGGAGCCACTAACAGGTCTCCATTAGGCTGGGCTATCCTGTAGGCGTCGTTCGAGAATGTTGTTTCGATCACATAAGGGCCTTCCCACTTGGGCTGGAATTTGCCTTTACTTCTGTGAGTAAGAATCATCGGCCTTCTTACGACTAGAACTAGCTCGCCGACTTTGAACACTCTTTCCTTCACTTTGCGATTGAAGGTTTTGGAAATGCGTGCTTGGTAGAGCACGATGCGCTTCTGAGCTTGTAGGCATTTCTCGTCTAATCCTTCTAGCTCTTGGAGCCTTAACAGGTCATTCTTTTCTCGAGTCAGCTCACTAGTCACGGCTATCCTGAGTGACGGGATCTGGATTTCAATGGGGAGAACTGCTTCGCTCCCGTAGACCAACGAGAATGGGGTGCAACTTGTCGGTGTTCGTACCGTTGTGCGGTATGCCCAGAGACATTCGCCCAGCTTCTCATTCCAATCTCTCTTGTTTGAAGAGACGAATTTCTTTAAGAGTTTGATAATGGTTTTGTTGAAAGCTTCCGCCAAACCATTAGCAGCTGGATAATATGCCGTAGAGGCAATATTGTGTATCCGATTTTTATCGCAAAATTGATGAAACGCTTGGCTGATGAACTGAGGCCCATTGTCGTAAATTATCCTCCGGGGTACCCCAAAGCAATAAATGACGTGATGCTTGATGAAGCTGATCACATTAGAGGCCTTCACCTCAGCGAGGGGGATCGCCTCTGCCCATTTGGAGAAGTAATCCGTGATGGCCAGTATGAACTGGTGACCGCTGGAAGAAGACGGGTGAATAGGACCAATAATATCCATACCCCATGCTTCGAAAGGCCAGGATGCAACCGTAGAATGTAGATATTCAGACGGTTGATGTATGAAGTCTGCATGAACCGACAGGCTCTGCATTGTCTTGCATACCGCATTGCATCTGCGATCATAGTAGGCCAGTAATAGCCCATTCTCCTGATGTGATCCTGTAGCTTAGGACTGGGTTGATGCGCTCCGCATACGCCATCGTGAGCTTCCTGGATAATCTGCTATGCTTCGTCTTCAGATAGACATCTTAATAGCAGTCCGTCGTAGGTCCGACGATATAGGCATTGTGAAGATGCATCGTAGTAGAAGCGTAATGATCGCCTTTTGACGGATACTGCTTCTTTGGGGTCCTCCGGCAAGATTCCGCATGCGACAAAATCCATGAAGGGACTTCTTCAGTCTCTTCTGGAGGGATCTGCGTTCACAGCGTGGCTGTATTCTATGTGAAAGTTGTTCTTCACACAGAATAAATCTCTGTTAAGAAGGATTACCGAATCCTGCCTTCTTATAGGGATGGCTAAATCTGCAGCTAGACTGGCTAGGGCATCAGCTTCTAGATTCTGAGATCAAGGTACATGCTCTAGGAAGAACCCTTTGAATGTCATGGCTATCTCGACCGTCGCTCGGTGATAGCGGATGAGGTCTGGATTTCGGACTTCATATATTCCTCTGACTTGATTGACGATAAGCAGAGAATCACCGAATGCTTCCAGGGACTCGACCCCCAGCTCTTTGGCAACTTGGAGCCTGATTAGCAGAGCGTTGTACTCTGCCACATTGTTGGAGTAGGGCTCGCTAAGAGAATATGCTCGGTAGATGACGAGCTGATCAGGAGTGACCAGGACGACTCCTACTCCTGAAACGACGTTTCCCCTAGGACCGGTTCTGGAGGCACCATCGAAGAAGAGTTGCCACGCGTCACTTTCCATCGCGGAATTACATTCTGCAACTTCGTCTGAATGTCCTCGTATAATTTGGAGGCCTCCGGGATCGGATGAGCAGCTAGGAAGTCAGCCAGCGCTTGGCCCTTGATGGACTTCTGCGGTACGTACACCATGTCATATGGTGTTAATAGCATCGCCCAAGTCGCGAGTCAGAAATTAAGAGCACTAGGCTTGCTCATCAGTACTCGAAGAGGGTTTGATCTTGGAGATGATATGAATAGTCTGGCCGACGACATAGTGCCACGTCTTCTGGATAGCGAACATCAGAGCCAAGCATTCTTTCTCCACTGGGTTGTACCGGTGTTCGTCTCCGACCATCATCCTGCTGAGGTAGTAGATAGCCTGTTCATGACCCATGTCGTTCTTCTGTGTGAGAAGAGCTCCTAGTGAATGATCCATCGCTCGAACGTACAGCAAGAATGGTCTTTCCATGACGGGAGGCACCAGAACTGGCGGACTGGTGAGGTAGTGCTTGATATCTCCGAACGCTTGCTGACAGGCTTCGTTCCATACGAAGGATACACCTTTCTTCATGAGATGAGAAAAGGGCTGACATCTGGTACGACGGGACCTTGCTCTGAAGGTTTGGTTGCTGGAGCGTCCGCCGGTGCACCTTCCTGACTTGCTCCATAGTCGTTGAGGTAGGCTTTTCCTGAACGGGTTGCAGCAAATACCTCGTCTTCGTCCGATGCCGAAGAAGTCGCGATCATATGGCAGGGCCTGTATTTGGAGCTCTTTTTGGATGTAGGCTCAGTAGCCTTAGTTTCTTTCTCGAGCTCTGACACCAAGTCTGGATGAACCCACATAATCTCGCCTTGCCGGGTAGTCAGGGGTACCAGGTCGTAATTTTGATCCCTAGCTGGAGGGAGATTGACGATGTTCATCGTCGTTCAGGAGATAGGTGCAATGCCGTCCGGGATCTCTTGGGGAGGCAGATTGCCAAACTGTAGAGAGATCATGTTGGCCATGACCGTCTTCTCGGTGTTGTGCAGAGTGATGGCTTTAGCATCGATTAACCCTTGGATCTTCCTTTTCAATATGTAACACACCTTTGTTGGGTGGTGTACGTATCTGTGAAAGACGCAGTATTTGGGGTCGTTAGTATTGCCGACTTCCTGGGGCCGCCTTAGCTCTGGAAGGGTGATCTTGCCGCTTTTGATGAGACACTCGAATATACTAGGGATATCGTCATCGTCGAAAGAGTAGACTTCGATGGGCCTGGAAGTCCCAGGTTTAATTTACGTGGTTGCCGCAATCTTTGGTCTGGCCGTATTGATTGCCAGGGCTTCTTTCCCTTTGGGACCACAAGGATGGTCGCTGCTAGGAGATGACCTCTTGCCTCTGTCAGAGGCGGAGATCATGATGCCATGTCGTGCGCCTTGCGACCGTTATCTTCGGCGGCTACTGCCGAGATGATGAACACGGGCCAATCATGGAACTGATATGGTCCTGTGAACACCGAGACCACGGAAAGGAGGTTCTTCCTGCAAATGTCTACCAATGCAGAGTCGAGAACTCCTGGAGGCATCTGTAAGGTGGCCTGACGAAAATGTTCGATGAAGATGCGAACGTCCTCCTTTTTCTTCTGCTTGACTTCGATGAGAGAGGACATAGACATGTCCATTCCTCCCTCGTAGAATCGCATGAAGAATAAAGCTCTGAAGTCCTCGAAGGAAGTAATGCAGTTGTCCGCCAAGCTACAGTACCACTGATAGGCTACTCCTGAGAGACAGCCTTTGAACACCCGAGTGAGGAGGGCGTCGTTCCCTTGTAGCAACACCGTCATCATACTGAAATAGTTCATGTACTGGCTTGGTGATATTTTTCCCTCGAACAGGGCCATACTGAAATAGTTGTCCGCCAAGCTACGGTACCACGTATCTGAGTTGGCGGGACTGATGCTTGAGCCATGGCAGTCGCGTGCTGAGTTAGCATCATCTGGTGCATGTTCTCCATCATGGATTGCATTTGTTTCAGAGATGTCTCCAGTATAGTGATGCATTGTTCCGCGTTCCCTGACGACGAACCTTCCTCGCATTCATCTTCAACGGCGTAAACTCCCCTCTCCCTGGGTGTCATTGAAGGATTAATATAGGTCGCTGTAGAAGTCGACTCTATACTTTCTGCCTCTGATTCGGGGGCTTGGCGATCCCCAGCGTCGGAATCAGAAGAGGACGAAGCTGGTTGTCGTGACCTCGCGCGAGTGTTTTGGAATACTCCGGCTTCAGCGTTCCTGAGGAGCTCACTGAACCTCCTTCGGCTCGGGGGCCGGAAGGGATGACGTCTTGAGCCCGACCCTCCTCTACGTATGTGTGAAGCCATGTTCACAGATGCATGCGCCAGTTCTTCTTCCTGGAAAGACTGAGAGTAGCTCAATCGGTCAAAAACAGACCATTTTGCTTTAGAACAACAGCAGTCAATCACAATTTTATGACTATTACAACATTGCTCGCTAGGGGGCATAATAGACATGTTGGAAGGTCCCCTTTCCTTACGCTTCTGGATTAGATATGCGCGCAAGTCAGAAGGAGTAGAGGAAGAAGACGACGGATTGTTCCTTCTGTTTTCATTAGTGGGCATGCGGAGATTGGGCACCATGGTTTTTCCTACGCCACCTGTTTACAATAGGTTGGCTATATGGGTGGCGGATAATCCCCTGGGAGGGTGTCTTTCTGCAATCTAAGCTTGTTTTACGCCGAGGGACTGTGCCTGGCGTAATTTGGAGATTCGCTCAGTCTGGCGTAAAGCTGGAGAGGCCCTCAGTCGGCCATCGGCTTCTCGCGTAATCCGGAGGGTAGGCAGATTGTTCCCTTGCTGGCGTAAAGGCCGAGTAGCTGAGTATTCGCCTGCTTGCTTCCCCTCGTGGAGATCACAGCGCTCATCTGGTTTACCGTAGAGGTCAGATGTTGTCTTACGCGTGGAGCATGATCTGTACCTCCAATTTGGCGTTGAGGCACCATCGGAAGTTTTGTCTGTACCGCGCGTAGCGGGAGACTGATTTCTGCACGTAAAGCACAGTGGATAGTCCTGGGTTAGCGCTGAGGCTTTGCCCAAAGTTTTGTCTGTACCGCGGGTAGCGGGAGACTGATTCCTACGCGTAGAGCGCAGTGGATACTTCTGGGTCAGCGCTGAGGCTTTGCCCGAAGTTTTGTCTGTACCGCGCATAGCGGGAGACTGAGTTTTACGTGCAGGGCACGGAGGGAGCAATGCTACCACCTCATTGGTCGGAGAGATCGGAGAGATCGAAGAGTCCACAGGAACGGTAGAGGATGTCTTGGGCATCCACACTTTGCCCAGCTTCCTGTTGTCTTGGAAGGAGAGAGAGTGAGAGCTACCCCCGGTTCGAAGCATGTCTTCGTAGGCAGACTGGTCGAATTGGACGACCAGTGTCTTCTTCACTGATCCTACGGATATCGTATCGTGTTGAGTAATTGCTTCCTCATCAGAAGAGAAATATGTCCCCAGCAGAGTCGCCATCTTATTTGTGGTATTAAACGAAAGAATGAAAGTATATTTCAATGACAGGGTTTATGCGAAACCCGTGCCCTTTGGTTTATAAACAAACTTGTATAGTTTGATCCTATACGAGGATATGGGAGTACAATTTATTTAATCTGGGTAAATATTGCTATAGGTGTCTGATCTGCAGTCAATCACTTTAGCCCTTGGACCACACGATGTTGAAGAAGTGCCGTGGAAGACAGGTAGCAGCTTCGAAGGTTACAGGAGAGGGTGGATGCACGATGCCAAAGTCGTCGATCCCTGCTCTTTGCCTGAGCTCCGGTCTCTCTCTCTCTCTCTCTTGACCTTTTGATCTGGTATTGGTTTTCTTGACCAATTTTCTGACCCTCCAATTTGTCGACCTTTGTTCCCCATTGATAGGGGTCTCTATTTATAGAGTTTTGATGACAGTGACCACTCCGTCGGTGTAAAAACCGAGGAGTGGGAAGTACAGCACCCTTTTACACAACGGTTAAAATAACCAATGCCTGTGTATATATGACCTTTTGAGTGAGCATGTGACGCGTATCCAACTAATGGTACAAAACACGTATATCTGCTGCAAAGATCACGGCGTAGAAGCCACGTAGGTAGGTATCCCTTGTGTAGAAGATGTTGGCGTAGAAGCCAAATGACTGTCACCCTGGCGTAGAAGCTGAACAGGCATAGAAGCCGAACATGCATAGAAGCCGAACAGGCGTAGAAGCCGAACAGGCGTAGAAGCCGAATAGGCATAGAAGTCGAATGGTCGTAGAGGCCGAGTGGTCGTAGAGACTGAGTGATCGTAGAGACTGAGTGGGCGTAGAAGCCGCGTGAGCACAGATCCTGAATGGGCGTAGAAGCCGCTGCGTACCGTGCCAGAGTGCTGATGTGGACGTCTTAGCCGGAATTACGGCTTTTGAAGATATAATCAAATCTCTTGCAGAGATTTGCCACCATCTTATGCATTAAATGCGGAGGCGTATTTTGAAGGTCTGCAGCCCTTCTGTGCATCCGTCGCAGAGACGTGCCTTAAGAGAAACTGTCACCGTTCTGTGCAATTAGACGTGGAGACGTGCCTCGAGTCCCGTACGAAGTGCAGCTTTTGACGTGGCAGGTGGTTTGTCTACTGCGGAGCGTAAAACAACTCATGTTTGCCTGTGTAAAACAAGGCAGCGTATTTCCTTGTACGCGAAAGAGCGGTTTACGCTGAGGGGACTTCAGTAAACGACGGTTCAGTAATATTTTAACCAAATCCTCTGCATTAAATACAAAGATCCGCCATCATACTGTGGGGCGCGTCCCGAGGGGTCTGCCATCGTTTCCAGCCGTCGTCTGGGTAGCCGTGCAGTACTTTTTGTCAGGAGTCAGAGGTCAGATTCACTGCGCGACTTGACAGGTTCATTTCGGGGAAGACGAAGCGTTCCTCGTACGCTTTAACGCTGCTTTGAGAACGGATGAGTTTTACGCCATGGAGGCGATGAAGAACCCTGTTTATGCTGGAGTGGCCTGGACGTATTGCACTTACGCGGATGGTCCTTGTGAGCTTATTCTTCACGCTGTGTTTTAGCAGAAAAAGCTCTGTTGCACGCTTTGATGGCTCTGAAGGCCTCTGTTTACGATGCTCTGCATCAAGAGGCTGCGTAGATCCTCCCAGCGTATTTTTCATGCTTCTGCAGCGGGACCTGAGGACTTTGATGCGGTACCAGATTCCCGTTATCAGCAGCCGCACGCAGGCAAGTGTACCTTGCCACCCTGTATTTCAGTTTATATATATTCATTGTCCGTTTTGTATATTATGCACGTATTTATGTTGACGTTCGATACTTCGCGTCCGGATCACAATCGGGTGCTGACGTTCGTCGTACGTCTTAGAATATTTGTTTGATATTTTGTAGCATCTTGATGCACATACCTGAGTACATCGACACCCCAGGACACACTCATATACTGTGATCATGTCAGATTCTTGTATCCTGATACTGACATCATGACCAGAGACTGGGACGACCTTAGGGTCGCGTCTGTTGAGTTAATTCTGTGTGTCGAGACTGTAGTTAGAGGTTCAGGTTCAACGCACCATCGTTGACCGCTTGGAAAGGGGAAGACAGTTACTAGACGTTTGGGCTCCTCTGCCCGCGCTTATATATGTATATGTAGTGATCCTGTATTATAGTGTAGTGGTATCACCCATGTGTCTCTATGCTCGGAGCTACGGTACGACCCGTGTGTCTCTATGTTCGGAGCTACGATTTTATTTTAGAAAGCCCACGCGTCGAACATTGTCTTTAAACTGTGTCACACTTGTTTGGTTATGTTAGAGTACCCTGTTGTTGCACTTGTACTATCTATTTTCCTGGCATGTTGTATTTCTGTACCTTGTTACGTCCCTCTGAGGACCTGGTTCCCTTCCAGGTATAGGCTACGAGGATTACCCGGAGGAGTACGGACCGGGCATCTATCCAGTAGCTGTACTCACTGCCGAGGACGAGGTCATTCCTGAGGACTTCGCCTGATTGCTGGTAGTGACTCTTTCCTTGGGACGGTATCATTACCTAGTTACCTGCTGCCGTCCCAAGTTATCTTGCTTACTTTCATTCCTGTATATTTGTACTAGCGGGTTTGTTCTCGTATGACTACTCTAGTATTTGTATTTGATACTTATCTGGATATTTCCTTCCTGCACATTAGTTATTGTATTTACTTCTATTGTGCTCTTATATTGCTGCCTGTGGATAAGATTTAGATTGAGTATATTTGTGTTATATGATGGGTTATTCATTATACTTTACAGCTTAAGTGTACTCCGACGGGCCCATTAGATTGGAATGCCCGCCGAAGTATGCTGCTGGCCATTGCCACGTGTCTCGGTTCCTTATCCATGGAATCGGGGCATGACAAGATTTTTGTGGTGGCCCATGCAGGTCCGATTTAAATTGTCTTGGTCACCTGACTGTGCCAAGCGAGCCTGCAAATTAGTTATAGAGTTAGAAATCTCATCTGCAAAGTTTGAAACCTTCACATGACACCTCTATCTCGATATCGTTTACCAAATTGCATCTTGTTTATTTTCCTCAAACGCTGATCGCAGTCATGACTTCTTTTCAGAGTTATGAATCTTCGCAGTGGATGTGTCGTGCAGCCTGGCGACGTTCCCCGAGATGCAGGATCATCCGGAGAACCGGAACTGGAGCAGGTCCTCCTACTGACTCCAGCTCCCATGGGGCAGTCATCAGGATATCCCGAGGTGCCTTCAGACGGGCACCAGACTCCACATCAGGCAGGACCTGAGGATCGAAGGATCCCGAGTCAAGAGGAGCAGCAGCTACCACCTCCTCCACCACTCCAGCCCCAGATGCCCTTTATGCCATTCCCCGCAGGGCAACCGATGGATGGAACCCAAATATTCCAGATGATGTATGCGATGATACAGGCCCAGCAGCAGGCCCAGCAGCGCCAGGCTGAGACCCTGAGAGAGAGAGCATCGTGACGGCCTTGGGGCAGGCGTCACCACCAGCATACGGGCCGACGCGAGGGTCTGTCATAGACTTCCGTCGTTTGATGCCGCAAATTTTTGCGGGCACAAAGGAGCCGACAGAGGTCCACGCTTGGCTCACCAGCATTCAGCACCAGCTGGAGGCTACTGACCTCCCCCGACACCGATGGATGACGGCCGTCAGGATGCAGCTCACCGGCAACGCGCATCACTGGTGGCTTTCCGAGGAGCAGCGTTTGGGACCAGATCGTGCCACATGGGAAGAGTTCTCTAGGCTATTCCAGGAGATGTACATACCCTCTACTGCCCGAACAGAGCTTCGGGACAGATTTCAGAACCTCAGGCAGGGGAGTATGACTGTAGAGGAATACAATTCTGAGTTTCTCTGCCTGAGCAGATTTGTACCATACCTGATCCCCACTGAGGAAGCGAAGGCCGAGAAGTTTTATGAGGGCCTGAGTTTTGAGACCCAGAGGCTTATCGGGTCCACCGCCCCCACATCTTACTCCGAGGTACTACTTGCAGCATGACTCCAGGACCGCATCAACAAGATGGAGGCCAGCCAGAAGCGCTCCTATGCGTCATCATCAGCAGTGCGAGCCCCGCAGGGAGGACCTGCGAAGCACCCTTTCGTACAACAGCAGCAACAGAGGGCAGCACCCCAGCAGGGAGCTATCATTCCCATATGCCATTTCTGCGGCAAGAGGGGACATTTGATGAGGGACTGTCGACGGAGATTGGGCGTATGTTTGAGATGTGGATCGGGCCAGCATGCCATCCGAGATTGCCCTGAACAGAGAGATCCAGTACAGATGGTTCATCGACCAGCCCTGCCAGCGCCGAGACCTTATCAGCAGCCTCCTGGACCGAGGCCTCCTTACGTAGGAGCTGGAGCACAGCGACCACCAGCACCGGAGGAAAACCAGAGGAGGCCACCCTTGGTCCCACAGGCAGGTCAGTTTCACCAGGATCGATATCAGCCGAGGGCACCGGCACCGAGACAGAGACAGGCCTATGCTATGACTATAGAGGAGGCAGAGACAGCCGGAGAAGTGATCGCAGGTACAATCTTAGTAGCTTCATTACTAGCATTAGTCCTATTTGATTCTGGTGCCACACACTCTTTTATAGTTGCTAGTTTCGTGGCTACCCATAGAATAGCCACCGCACCCCTATCGAAGGTCAAGAGGATTCTTACGGGAGGTGGAATAGTACCTGTTAGCGACACTTGTAGATCATGTTCAGTAGTTGTCTGCGGGCGAGAGATGCGTGCCCAATTTTTGGTTTTCTCCATGCCGGACTATGACATTGTCCTAGGCATGGATTTGTTGAGCCAATACCACGCAACGCTGGATTGCCATCGTGGTTGTGTCATCTTTAGACCCCAGATCACCCAGAGTTTGAGTTTCTTCGGGGAGCCCGAGAGCATGGTGTCCAACCTACCCTAGCGACACACATTGCAGAAGGTGAACCGATGTACTCTCACTTTATAGAAGAGTTTGAGGACGTGTTTCCCAAGGATCTCCCAAGACTGCCACCTGACAGAGAGATTGAGTTCACTATAGAGTCGACTCCAGGAGCCGAGCCAGTTACTTCTCCCGTTTACAGACTAGCACTGAAGGAGTTGGTTGAGCTGAAGGTCCAAGTAGATGATCTCTTAGATAAGGGTTTCATACGGGCTAGTGTATCTCCATGGGGAGCACCCATTCTGTTTGTACCGAAGAAGGACGGGACGGTGCGCTTGTGTATCGATTACAGGGCGCTAAATGCTATAACGATAAAGAACAAATATCCACTGCTGCGCATCGATGATTTGTTTGATCAACTTAGCGGTGCATGTGTATTCTCGAAGATCGACCTCAGATCTGGTTATCATCAGATCAAGGTACGGAAAGAGGACATCCAGAAGACGACCTTTTGGACGAAGTATAGCCACTATGAGTTTTTAGTCATGCCATTTGGTTTAACTAATTCGCCAGCAGTATTTATGTGTTTGATGAACAATGTCTTCCACCAATACTTGGATAAGTTCGTGGTGGTATTTATAGACGACATCTTGATATATTCCAAGAGCCAGGAGGAGCATGAGAGGTATCTCAGGATCGTGTTGGAGACGCTGAGACATGAGAGGCTATACGCCAAGTTCAGCAAAAGTCAGTTCTGCTTGGATAGAGTACCATTTCTGGGACACATAATCACCGGAGATGGACTATCAATTGACTCGGAGAAGATAGCTGCAGTAGAGACCTGGCCTACCCCTACATCAGTTACGGAGGTTAGGAGTTTCCTCGGACTTGCCGGATATTATCGGAGGTTCGTGGAAAACTTTTCGAGGATAGCTGCGCCTATGACGCGACTGACGCGTAAAGGCAAGAAGTTTATCTGGACCGACGAGTGTCAAGCGGCTTTCGATGAGCTGAAGAAGCGTCTGACATCAGCACCGATTTTGACACTACCTTCAGGATCAGGAGGATTTATGGTATACAGTGATGCATCAGGGAGCGGATTGGGATGTGTACTGATGCAAAACGGCAAGGTGATAGCCTACGCATCGAGACAGCTGAGAGTTCATGAGAAGAACTATCCGACGCACGACTTGGAGCTAGATGCAGTAATATTTGCACTAAAACTATGGAGACATTACCTTTATGGTGAGCGTGTTGAGATTTACACAAATCATAAAAGCCTGAAGTATGTCTACACGTAGAAGGAGCTCAACATGAGGCAGAGACGCTGACTAGAGTTAATGACAGATTATGACATTGAGTTACAGTACCACCCTAGCAAGGCGAATGTCGTAGCAGATGCCTTAAGCAGGAAGCCCATGGCATACTTTTTGACGACGCAGCGACAATTGCTAGAGGATCTCCAGGAGCTTGGGATAGAGATTGTAATGCCAGGCATAGATAGACATATGGCCAGTCTTAAGGTTCAGTCTACTTTGATTAAGAGGATCAAGGCAGCTTTGCCTACAGATGCGAGATTTTGATGTCTACGAGAGAGGACAGAAGCCGACATACAGATGGGACTCAGGATTCATGAAGACGGAACGTTGAGGTACGGAGATCGCCTATATGTTCTGAGTGGCGAGCTACGCAAAGAATTGATGACCGAGGCTCATAGCTCATTTTATTCTATTCATCTCGGGGGTACGAAGATGTACCAAGACTTGAGGCAGCATTTCTGGTGGCATGGGATGAAGAGAGAAATTGCAAGATTTGTGGCGAAGTGTTTAGTTTGTCAGCAAGTCAAGGCTGAACATCAGAGGACTGCAGAATTATTGCAGCCACTTCCCATTCTCGAGTGGAAGTGGGAACACATTACCATGGACTTCGTCACAGGATTCCCGCGAAGCCCTAGCGGGAATAATGCAGTTTGGGTTGTCGTAGACAGACTCACCAAGTCTGCACATTTTTTGTACTTTAGAGTTGGGCAATCCACAGAGATACTAGCTGACATGTATATGAGGCAGATAGTACGATTATATGGAGTGCCTGTCAGCATCGTATCGGATCGTGATTCCAGATTCATGTCACATTTTTGGCGAAGTATACAGGAAAGCCTAGGAACTCGTCTCAAGTTCAGTACTGTATATCATCTACAGATTGATGGTCAGTCAGAGCGCACGATACAGATATTAGAGGATATGTTGAGAGCGTGCATGATTGATTTTGGAGGGTCTTGGGAGGACCACCTACACTTGGTGAAATTCTTCTACAATAACAGTTACTAGGCCAGCATACAGATGGCACCTTATGAGGTACTGTACGGCAGGAAATATAGGTCGCCAGTTTGTTGGAGTGACGTGGGAGAGCGTCAGATACTTGGTCCAGAGTTGGTGACATAGACAGTGGAGAAGGTCAAGAAGATTCAGAGCCACCTGCGTGCAGCACAGGACAGACAAAAATACTGGACAAATGCGCACCGCAGACCATTGGAGTTTAAGGAAGGTGACCATGTATTTTTGAGGATATCGCCCACCCGTGGTACCATCAGATTCGGAGGCAGAGGCAAGCTGAGTCCGAGGTACATCGGACCTTTTGACATCTTGGAACGAGTTGGCGAAGTGGCTTACCGTCTTGCATTACCTCCATCATTAGAGGGAGTACATGACGTATTTCACGTATCGCAGCTAAGGAGATATATCGCAGACCCTAGCCACGTGCTTGATCATTCAGAGATTACAGTCGGGCCCAGTCTGTCTTACGTAGAGCAGCCAATCGAGATCCTCGACCACAACGAGAAGACTTTGAGAGGGCAGACGATTCGACTTGTCAGAGTGGCATGGAAGCACCAATCACTAGGCGAGTCTACTTGGGAGCACGAGGATTCTATTCGGCAGCAGTTCCCGTACTTATTTGAGGACCAAGGTACGAATTTACGTACGGAATTTGATTACTAGTTGTCTTAAAATTATTTTAGATATTATCGTGCTCTACTTTTAATTTTGGGGACGAAAATTTTCTAAGTTGGGAAGAATGTAAACCCCCTTGATTTATTCTGTGGATAGTCAGGGTTGGATTTGGAAAATTTTGGTTTTGGTAGCAGATGTTGAGGTTTAGAGTAGAGTTGAGTCTGACTGTTATTTTAATTCATTTAATTAAAACCCTTGGCGCGCCCTATCATTGCTAAATTATTCGGAGCCCAATATCAGCCCATAAATTTCATCGGACTATTGTACTTCTGACTTGACTCGCCAAATTAGGCACTGGACTTTTTCGTCACTCAAAATCAGATTTTGTTGTGCTCTAAATTAATTGCACAATTTTCCGAAACCGTAATCCTTGTTTAATTCAGTGTCGGACACCTGTGTCGTTATCCTAAATTTTGAGATACTAACTTAACCCGTTGAGCCGGACCAACTAAAGGGTCCAAGACTGACTCCAAGCCTCCACCATTTTTGACCTTGCGTCATTTCTGAATTTTGACCCCAAGTGCCCCTATTTAATTCAAAAGTATGGGACACTTTAATTCTATTTAAATCGGGGATACCAATTTTGCCTAATCCTATTTTTAATCCTTAATTAATCCCGATGGCCATAAAATTAAACCCGTGCTAAACCCCCAACACCCCCTCGCCATACAAACCATCACCCATAATTTTCTCCACAATTTTGGCGTCATTTTATGTGTTCGTGCAATTTTCTGAATTTAAGGGGCTAAGTTGCAATTTAGTGATTTTAGGTGCCCTCACCCCATTGGCCAAAACCACATAGAGTGGTCACAAAATTTGGGACCGAATTAAGCTTTCCCTCATCATTTTCTCATGAAGAAATGATCCTTCTCATGAGTAATCCTATCCCTCTATTTTGAATAGGAGCATCTCCACCCGCCATCCATTCACCACTCCCCTATAAAACATCACCTCACCCTCACAACTCCCCAAGCAGGCCCTAATCCCAAGGAACTTAGAAAACCCCCCCTCACTCTCTCTCCTCCCTCCTCCATTTATTCTTCATGCAAAGAAACTCCAACAAACTCCTTCCTTTACCCTTCTTCTTCTTTTGATTCTTCCCTCCCTGTGAGAAGACCCACCGACCGACTCCGGCCCGCTCTGGCCCGACTCCGGCCGACCGCCCGCTCTGGCTAAAGCCCGCCGACCTTCCCGCACGAACTGAACAACAGCCCACTCCAGCTACAGCCCGCGGCTGTGTTTTCCCTCCGTCGGCCGTTGTGCATCAGTCCGACCGAGCAGCTCCCGCGGCTGTATTTTCCCTCCGCCGGCCGCTGTGCATCAGTCCGACCGAGCAGCCCCCGCGACTGTGTTCTCCCTCCGACCGGCCGCTGTGCATCAGTCCGACCGACAGCAGCTCCACGACCCGACCGGCTGTGTGTCCCCCGACCGGCGACAGTCTTCCCCGCGGCTGTCCCCGACCGGTCAGTGTGTTCCCCGCCGACCCGCCGGCCTGTGCGTCCCCCGACCAGCAGCGCATGACCCCCGACCGGCAGCGCGTCTCCCCCGACCGGCCGTGCTCCGGCGTCGACAATCTCGTCGAGGTCGACTCTCCCCCTCTTTTGTTTTAATTCCAGATTTTTAATATCGTGTTAAATAGGTTGTTATCTATATAAAAGGAAGTGTGAAATGCTAGCTAGGGTTTTGGTTATATATTGTGGATATGTATGGCTAGTGTAGTGTGGTACTTGAAATATGTGATTGAGGTTTATATAGGTTAAGGTTTATGAGGATTAATGTGAATATGGATTAAGGTTGTGTTTAATAAGGTTTAATATAATTTAGTGTTTATGTAGTATAGAGATCATTGTAACTTGTGTTTTATAAGGTTAAGATTGGATGTTGTACTTAGATGAAAATTAGGGTAAATACAACTTGGGTGAAAAATGTTACGATATTGAGTACGTGACGATGATTGGGGAGGATGATCAAGGACTTGGGGATCCGACTTATGATAAGTTTAGGAGATGTATTTGTGAAAGGTGGATTATGGATTAGGGTTGGCTTCTACATAAATTATCACGATTTAATTAAGATATGTACTCGAGGAGAATAGGGTTTTGACCTTTGAGCAACTAATCAGGATGTATCGTACATGGTGGAAAAATATTAGTTTATTTACGGAGAATTAAATCGAGGAGAATGTACCGATGACTAGTTGATTTGACTATCTTACCGATAGTCGACTGTGGTAAACCCCCTAGTGTCTTGTCCCTGTGAGTCGTAACAGGGACTGAGTTTGAGTGTAGTTGTGTGTCGTATCCCTGCTTAACGTAGAATAGATTATTGATTTTGGGTTGTATCTATCTCTAGGTACTACGGGACCTGAGGACTTGGATACGGTACCAGATCCCCGTTATCAGCAGCCGCACGCAGGCAAGTGTACCTTGCCACCCTGTATTTTAGTTTACATATATTTATTGTCCGTTTTGTACATTATGCACGTATTTATGTTGACGTCCGATACTTCGTGTCCGGATCACAACCGGGTACTGACGTTCGTCGTACGTCTTAGAATATTTGTTTGATGTTTCGTAGCATCTCGATGCACGTACCTGAGTACATCGATACCCCAGGACATACTCATACACTGTGATCATGCTAGATTCTTGTATCCTGATACTGACATCATGACCAGAGACTGGAATGACCTTAGGGTCGAGTCTGTTGAGTTAATTCTGTGTGTCGAGACTGTAGTTAGAGGTTCAGGTTCAACGCACCATCGTTGACCGCTTGGGAAGGGGAAGACAGTTACTAGACGTTTGGGCTCCTCTGCATGTGCTTATATATGTATATGTAGTGATTTTGTATTATAGTGTAGTGGTATCACCCGTGTGTCTCTGTGCTCGGAGCTACGGTACGACCCGTGTGTCTCTGTGTTCGGAGCTACGGTTTTATTTTAGAAAGCCCACGCATCTAATATTGTCTTTAAACTGTGTCACACTTGTTTGGTTATGTTAGAGTACCCTGTTGTTGCACTTGTACTATCTATTTTCCTGGCATGTTGTATTTCTGTACCTTGTTACGTCCCTCTGAGGACCTGGTTCCCTTCCAGGTATAGGCTACGAGGATTACCCGGAAGAGTACGGACCGGGCATTTATCCAGCAGCTGTACTCACTGCCGAGGACGAGGTCATTCCTGAGGACTTCGCCTGATCGCTGGTAGTGACTCTTTCCTTGGGACGGTATCATTACCTAGTTATCTGCTGTCGTCCCAAGTTATCTTGCTTACTTTCATTCCAGTATATTTGTACTAGCGGGTTTGTTCCCGTATGACTACTCTAGTATTTGTATTTGATACTTATCTGGATATTTCCTTCCTGCACATTAGTTGTTGTATTTACTTCTATTGTGCTCTTATATTGCTGCCTGTGGATGAGATTTAGATTGAGTATATTTGTGTTATGTGATGGGTTATTCATTGTACTTTACAGCTTAAGTGTACTCCGACGAGCCTATTAGATTGGAATGCCCACCGAAGTACGCTGCTGGCCATTGCCACGTGTCTCGGTTCCTTATCCATGGATCCGGGGTGTGACAGGGTTATAGTAATGGGTTAGGGTTTGGGTATTTAATTCTTCTTCTTTCTTTTTCTTTTATTCATTTTGTTTTTTATTCTTTTCTAATTGTTTTCTATTCTTTTTTTTCTATTTCTTTTAATAAACCTTATATATATATATATATATATATATATATATATATATATATATATATAGAAAATTCTAGAAATTTGTATTAGTGCATACAATAAATCTATCAATCGTCCACAGGGTCTCCTACATGAAAATAATTAAAGAAAATTTACGGTTGCTCCATAAATCCTCTATTGCACAATTACCTAAAAATAAAAAATTCAATAAATTTTATTTCTTCTAATTAGCTAATAAATACTATAAATCAATTAAATAATTAATTAAATAATAATATGGTTTATTAAAATTAGGGGTTTTAAATTATACCCAACTTACAAAAATTTCGTCCTCGAAATTGACACTAACACATTATAATAATAATCACTATAGCTATCATACTACATAGCAATCTAGCAGTGCTTCCTAAAAGTCATGGTCTGTCATTCTAACACTTCTCATTTATTGTCCATACACTATCCTATTATCCTCTAACTCGTCTACATTACCCAACTTACAAGAGTTCTACTAGTAGTCACGGTCTCTTGAGGCTATTGTCTAGGTTGTTAGACGAATATATTTATTGGGTCAAGAATCTTGGGGTACTTGTCTTGAATCTCACAACCTTGATTTTTGTTTTGTTACCGTCAAGTATCGTAGTCTAATACCGCCATGCCACATGACTAATATGTCTGCAAATACTTTGACTACTCTATTACAACGGTCTAGCTCTAGCTGTAGCTGTCGCTACTTTGCCAGCGATTTGTCATAGTTGTCAGTTCGTAACAAGTGCCTTCAACTCTTTCCTAGGTTTAGTCTAGGTTTTTGGGTAACAATTTAAGGTCTTGACTAACTTATAAAACTATTAGAAGTATAAACTAGTTCAACAATCCAACTTATTCCTATTAGACTAAGGGATGCTATACATGGTTTTTAAAATAATAAGAGGATACATATATTGCTATAGTGAATATACATAAGGGTTATCATTAAGAAATCATCCTTTAGTTATCAATCATTACTAACACATTTATGTTTTAACTGACAAAATGAGGGTAAGGTTGAAGTAAATCAACAATCTATGATGGCACAAAATGATGCAACTATGATAGGAAGATTTAAGCACGAGATAAGGAATGGAGATGGAAGAGAAGATAGCCACCCCAAGGGGCGAGATGGTGATAGGGAAAGAGTACTACTACTGCTACTCGCGTCATCTATTAGCATCGCGTGTATGCCACCTGGGTAGAATATCAATATATCCTCATAATTGCTAAACCATCATATATATAATTCTACGTCTACTATGCACCTAAGATCTCGTGTCATAAAGGGGGTCATGAGTATGAAATAACAAATATAACTAAGGGTCATACCTGTATATATGACTTCCTGTTCCTGCGCCCCCTTATTTGTCATCATGAGTACTTGGCCTATGGGGTATATCTAGTACTATCCGTGTATCAAACTTATACTAAGCACGAACGTTCATCTTTCCAAAATAGGGGAAGACGAAAAACAACAATAAATAACTTAAGGAGGAGGTGATATAATACAAGTACGAGATTTAAAGGGATTAGAGAATTTGAAAGGGAGTTGCCAAGGCAGTTGTGGATTTAAATCTTATTTTGGTAAATTCCTATATGCATGTTCATATCAGAATATTTATGTACCTGACATGATATGCTCTGACCAGTCTAGAGGGCAAGTATATTCGTCTAACAAGTTGAGTCAACTATATCTCAATCCACATAAAGTAGTGATACAAAGATCGAACCAAGCGCACTAAGGTTGATCAGACCATAATGCACTAATTCTGATTTAGACAATGTATTAGTGTGGGCCCCCCCAATAATACATATGTCATGAACAAGCTCAATAAAAGAATAAGCTCGCAAAACTAGGCTATAATAGCAGCATAAGTCGAGGTAGTAAAAATATAAGTACACTTGATTATGATGGAGGAAGGTACAGAATAATTTAAGTTCACCAAGAAGATCGGTGTTGTGCCTCTACAGTTGCCATACTAATTTCTTGTCTAAGTCTAAAGTCAACCAAATGGGTGTATGGGCCTCTAAGTTCTTATAGTCTAGATAGACACTAAAGTTCTATAGTCTAGATAAACACTATCTTCTTATGCAATCCTATAGTTGGTGTCATTCATTTATACTTCATTAATGAGTCAACAGGACTATGTGTTACTAGTTTATGAGGCATACTATCCAACTTACAATAATTTAACTAATAGTGTTATTGAATACTAGAGGGTATATACCTAGTACAAGGCACCTTCCTAACCCCTATCAAGCACGAAGGAAAGATTGACGTTGAGAAGGGATCAAGCAAGATGCAATGCAAGCAATCAAATGAGAATGCGAAATAAAATCAAGGGAGGTGATAAATAAGTGGATGAGAACCTATATTCTAATCCAATGCGCAGGCTTGCTCGGTACAGTAACGTAACTGAGACAATATGCTCTCGACCTGCATGGGCCACCACAAAAATATGTCACGCCCCAGTCCCAAAATACTTAGGACTAGGACACATAGGCATGCTAGCCGTATGTATATGGCAACTCCAATATATGGATACCATATACACACGTACACTGTAATATGAATAAAACTCACATATGGTATCTATATTATCACAAGTCATAGAAGTACTAATCTCATCTACACAACAAGTCATAGAAAGAAAATAACTAAACTAGAATAAAGAGTCTGAATAATCCAACAATGATAGTCGGGTGGAGACAAATCCACTACCAATGACTATATCCAAACTAAAATAAGAGATAAGAGTAAAATCACCAATATAAAATAAGGTGATGATAAAAGTGTCAGCTAAAAGATCCAGCACTAGAGATAAACAATGATGCTCAGTGGGTAATGTCTCATCGGCAGAAAGTAATGCGTCAGGTCCGGGTCCGTACTCCTGCGGATACTCATGGTCGGCTATACCTGGCAAGGGACCAGGTCCTTAGAGGGACATAACAAGATATATAGAAGCAAGCCAATTGAATACAGTGAACATGTATAATGTTTAAAAATATATAAGTACGCTGTACAAGATAATTTATATGAATGCAAATGAGGACAACTTTTTGACGTATGGGCAGGGGTAGGCTACTCTATCTAATCTCACAACTCACACACACGTCTAGAACATCATCAACCGTCATACCGCAGGGGTAGCGACCATCGTGACACCATCAATCGACATACCGTGGGGGTGGCAAACATCGGACACGACTACCATAGTGCGTGCTAGATACTACGGTTTACCAGAGTGGTTATAGCCCATACGCCTACTGATTGTTCTCTCATGATAGTAAGTGTCAAGTGTGTGTCAACATATCTAATATATAGTAATGATTGAAAGAAACTACACATGCAATAAATATATAGAAATATAATAAGCATACAAAATACTGTAAACAATTTGGTAAGGTATCTTGCCTGGCAAGAGAGCTGCAAAGTGTAACGTTCAGGAGTCAAGCACACAGGATCAGAAGCTACGGTCGCAGAATGAACGCCTCCAGATGCTGAAATAAATATCACCAACGTTCCCAGAATAAGCGAGATAGCTAGAAAACAATACCCTTTCGTCCAATTTGGACACAAGGGCAAAACGGTAATTTTGGGTCAAAGCGGGATCCACATGTGGCCCACATTGCACCAAAAAGTGTGCCAGGGGTAAAGGTCTCTAAATGGGACTAATTATAGTCAAACCAATTTTAAACGTCAATACGAACTCAATGGTACATCCAATTTTGGATTCCGGTGAGCCGAATACAAATTCGCCCAAAAAGTCAACCGTAGGGCCCGCAAATAGGCAGCTTGGTCAACTGTCTCAGAATCGCGTAATACTTGGGTCACAGGACCAATGTGATACCACGAGTCCAATGGCACAAGTTTCATCGGGTTTTGACGAGCGTACACTAAATGGTGCGATATTTTACAAAAGTCGCGATACGGGAACTTTTTGCGGATACAGAGTGATTTCGACGCGCACACGCGTCCGAATCAGTTTTCGTGAAAGCCCACATGTCTGGATATACCATGCGCGCCTTTTGGTGTAATTGGTACACGACGGGGCGGCCCCGTTTGGCGGGTCTTGCTCCGTATCAAAATTTTTAGAAGTTAGAAAACGAGTTTTTCGTGATTTTTAATCCGATTTAATTTAGCATACAGCAACAAACAAAATATTGTAATTAACATAAATTAATCTTGGTTAGGTGGTCTTCGCATACCAAAAAGAAAAACTAGATTTGGATCTCTGTGGTGGAAGATACGAGTCCACAAACAAGGGTGGTTGCAACAGTTATTTTTCTGAAATTAAATGACGTGGTTTTTTCTCGACTTGGCGTCGATTTTTACCTAGGGTTTAGCGTTGAACGATGGAAACTAATCTAAGAGATTTAGAGATGAATATGTCACGACCCGCACCCAAAAATTCGGGCACGAGTGCGTGGGTACGTCCAGCCTACGCCGCAGAGTCGGCGGTAGTACGCTGTCTAGGTCTTTTCTGGGGTCAATAAGTATCTATCTCATCCACAATAAATAGACAAGGAAAGTAACAGTAAATAGGAATGCTAACTTTTATAAAACAAATTGTGACAACAGATCCATAGTTAATACAAAGCCATAAGATAGATCGGGGACAAACCCGAGTATGTGCTGAAAAGTAAATAAAATAATAACTAACTGGCTACTCCTCCTCAAGGTAGTCTCCTGAGTGGGAACCGGCTCCTCATATGTGTCACCTGCTAACTCATAGTGGGCATAATAGGTAGGGACAAAGTCCTCATCATCGCCTAAAACAACGGATCCAGTCAGAAAAGGAGCAAAGTACACAATGCACAACAAGATTAAACTAAATATTCATGACAATTAACTTGAGTATCATGTTGAGAAAGTTGCATAGAAGAACATCAATATCTCAGAGTTAATGCTATAAACAGGAATATGAGAAAGCAGGAAATAAATGAGACAGGATATGAAACTACAACAGTCAGCAAGAACTATAACTAGACCAGAAGCTATCTGTGTGAACTTGTGTTTATTTTAGAATACATAGTTGGCATGTAGGGGTTTATAAGGCTAATTCGGCCGTCATAGACGGCTATTAAACATGAATAATCGAGATCCGGCTGAGGGTACAGTCGCGTACCAACAGCTATTAAACATAATAAGGGGAAGGGTAAACTACATGCCTTCTAGTATTCTCCCACCCGACATGAAAAGCAAGGCATGAAATACAGTATCCAAGACATGAAATTCAGTATTCTAGCACTACGTGTAGTCATCAAGGGTACTAGTAGAGCAGGGAATTAACTATCACAATATAAAGATTAAACTTGAAGTGCAGGTACTTGCCTGTTGTTTGGATCTGATTAATTTGGTTCTTAGGGGAAAGTCTAGAGATGAGTCCAAATGCTGAAATAAACATTACCATCACGCTCAGAAGATGTCAAATAGCTAGAAACGCCTGTCCTTGGGTCCAATTTGGAGACAAGGGCAAAAACGACAGTTTCGGGCCAAAACGGGGTCCGCCGATGGGCCCGCTTTGCACCGAAAAATGTGTCCAGGTCAACGGTCTCCAAATTCATCAAACTTAGTGTCAACAGGTCAGGAACGCTGATACGAACCCAACGGAACTTCCAGATTTGGATTCCGATGAGCCGAACACAAAATCGCCCGTCGAGCGGGGCCTGTGGGGCCCACGACACGCGATTTCGTCAACGTTCTCAGAATCGAACCAAACTTGACCCACAGGACCAGCGTATCGCTACGAGTCCGATGGCATAAGTTTCGTCTCGATCCGACGTGTGTGCACGAAGTTAGGGTGAATTGTAGAAAAGGCGGATACGGGGCGATTTCCGCGGATACGCGTTGATTCCGGTGTGCACGCACACCCGAATCAGCTTCCACGAAAACTCACACGTCCGTATCGACGATGCGTACGTATCTGTGAAGACCGCACGCGACCAAGTTGTCCCGTTTGGCGGGGCGGACTCAGTTCTGGGGTGAAACAGGGTCTGGTTTTTCCTGTTTTTGGATCGCGGTGTGTGATCACCACAGGACGCGATGCCCCGAACAGTTTGTCCGGACTCCTAGAGGGTCATACAGGCTTCACAACGCAATTTGCGGAATTGAAAACGGAGCTACGAGGCGAAAGTTACACGCACCTGAAGGGGACCCGAAAACCGGGGTCTGACACGTGTCCGACACGACACAGGACACTGTGTCCTGTGTCTCGTGTCCGACACAGGGAGGGGATTTAGGGTTAGGGTTTGGGAGCTACGGCCGGCGGCGGGGACGGCGCTGAGGCGGTGCTGGGGCGGGGAGCGGCTGGCCGGGCTGCTCGCGGCGGGGAGGGGCCGGCCAGGGCGGCGCTCGGGCGGAGGCGGCGGCGCGGGGCGGCCCAGGGCGGCTGGCTGCTGTTGCTGCTGGCCTCCGCTGCTGCCGGAGGCGGGGGAAGGTCGTCGACGTCGAGGAGGGTCGGGGCGAGGGTGGCGGAGCAGAGGGGGTGAGGACGGCGGGTGGCTCACGGCGGAGCGGGGCGGAGTTAGGGCTAGGGTGGAGTCGGGGACGGGCGGGGGCGGGTTTTTATAGAGAGAGGGTGGCCGGGTGAGGCGGAGGAAGCGGCGGCCGGTGCGGGGTTGCGCGGAGCGGGCGGGGGAGCGTGGCCGGCGTGGCGCGGCGGCCGCGGGAGGCGGCGGCGGCCGCGGGGGCGGTTGCGCGGGTCGTGCGGGGCTGGGGGCCAGGGAGCGGGTCCGGGTCCGGGCGGGTCGGGTTCAGGCGGACCCGACCCGACCCGCTAGGATTGGCGGGTTGGGCTCGGCCCAATGGGCTGGGCCGGGGTTGGGTTTGGGCTGAAATTTTAGTAATAATAATAATAATAATAATAATACTAATAATAATAATAATAATAATAATAATAATAATAATTAATTAATTAATTAAATAGTTTTAGGTGATTTAAAATTAGGTCCGGGGCCCGATAAATTCCAGAAAAATTATCCTAAGTCCAGTTTTTCATTTTACACCCAAAAATATTATTTCCATGATATTTTAATATTATTTATTAACAATTAAAAATCATTTATTAATTAAAAACTTTGATTTTAGTTACAGAAAATTCCCAGAAAATTCCAGAAAATTGGAGAAAATCCAAGATTTAAAATTCTTACAAAATCTGGGGATTTACAATCTACCCAACTTATGAAAATTTTGTCCTCAAAATTTAAAATTAAGCCATAATCTTTCACGTATCTCAATCGCAATCTCCTTGCGAAATTTTAAATCATAATCATGTCCACTGCAACCACTTCATGATTAAGGTGACTACTGTTCAAATCAGAAATTCGATTTATGGTTATTACTTCCTCAAGTTACCCACAGGCAGGTTTTTGATTAAGTTCACATAGCATCTTCCAGATTGGCACGGGCTTATGAATTTACCTCCCGATCGTAATTTCTTCTGGAGTAATTCGAGTCTTGTATGCTTCAACTTTTCATCTCCTCAATAATCCAACTAGTTAGTCCAACCATCAAATTTTAATTTGTAATTCAAATCATCAAATTGAAAAATAATTAAATGTAGTCCACCCATGTTCAAGTCTAAAATTCTATAAATTTCATCTTCTAAATTCAAATTGATGATTTTACCTTCATTATTCAAGATTTAAATCATGTATCCAAGATACAACTTATTGGGTCCTCGATATCAATTCATTAATCATTTTAGTCACTCCTCTAAATTTTCAAAATTATAAGGGCTTGCTTCTTCCAATCTGACCTTACTCGGTCACGATCCAAAGGACATTCCTCTCGAGTTGACAAATGCATAGCTACCCAACTTAGAGTTTACCCATTCATCACAAAAGACTATATACCTTAAGAAAATATTTCTTGATATGTTTACCTACGTCATTCAATCCTCGAACTTCAACGCCGATCATGTCACATATGATATGTCCTCAATTACGAAAGTTTAATCCTCAAGTATGTGATCGGCCTATGTGGCATATCTAGTACTATCTATGTACTAACTTATACCAGGCACGAGATTTCGTCTTTCCGAAATAGGGGAGACGAAGATCAATAGTAAAGAGTTCAAGGGTGGGGTGATAGAATAGAAATATTGGGGTCATGACGTTTTAAAGAATTCAGGTGAGAATTGTCAAGCGATTTGTGGATTGAATCATATCTTGGTAATTCCTATTCACATGCTCGTATTAATACAGTCATGTAACCTGATATGATATGTTCAGACATGTCTAGGGCAAGTATATTAGTCAACTATATATCTCAATCCACGTAAAGTAGTGCGAAGGGCGAATCAAAATGCACTAAGGCTGATCAGACCGTAATACACTGATTCTGAATAGACAATCGTATTAGTGTGTCGACCCACTAATACATATGTCATGAACAAGCTCGATAAAGAGTAAGCTTGCAAAACTAGGCTATAGAATAGCAGCATAAGTCAAGTACAGCAAAATTAAGTGCGCTAGATGGTGATGAAAGGAGGTACAAATTATTTAAGTACACAAAACAACCTATAATAAACATAATAACAAAAGATTCTACAATCTCTACAGTTATAAATATAGAAGCATTCCAGGTTATTAGCAAGTTTAAAGTTACTAGGTTGGGGCTGAGGTCACGAACCAATAGGCACAAGCTAAAATAATACTAGAAACGACAGCTAAAAAGAATCACTTACGCGCATTAACTATTCCAAAAGTCTGCGCGTTCTCCACGGTCATGCTGGTAGAGCAATCTCGTGGTGATCTTGTAGGAACCTCGTCGCTTGCTGGTAGATCCTTCACTCTGCATCCAAAAATGAACGATAAAGGCGCACAGGAATCAAGGCAGGATGCAAGTCAATAAAATGATTCAAAGCCGATATGAATATCAAGAACGATTCAATCAAGTGGATGAGCTTTCCTAAAATCCTCAATCTTATTGCAGGCCTGTTCGGTCCCTAAGTTGAAACCGAACAATTTAGTCGTAGACCTGCATGGGCCACCACAAAAACGTGTCACGACCCACACCCGGAAATTCGGGCACGAGTGCGTGGGTACGTCCAGCCTACGCCGCAGAGTCGGCGGTAGTACGCTGTCTAGGTCTTTTCTGGGGTCAATAAGTATCTATCTCATCCACAATAAATAGACAAAGAAAGTAACAGAAAATAGGAATGCTAACTTTTATAAAATAAATTGTGACAACAGATCCATAGTTAATACAAAGCCAGAAGATAGATCGGGGACAAACCCGAGTATGTGCTGAAAAGGAAATAAAATAATAACTAACTGGCTACTCCTCCTCAAGGTAGTCTCCTGAGTGGGAACCGGCTCCTCATATGTGTCACCTGCTAACTCATAGTGGGCATAATAAGTAGGGGCAAAGTCCTCATCATCGCCTAAAACAACGGATCCAGTCAGGAAAGGAGCAAAGTACACAATGCACAACAAGATTAAACTAAATATTCATGACAATTAACTTGAGTATCATGTTGAGAAAGTTGCATAGAAGAACATCAATATCTCAGAGTTAATGCTATAAACAGGAATATGAGAAAGTAGGAAATAAATGAGACAGGATATGAAACTACAACAGTCAGCAAGAACTATAACTAGATCAGAAGCTATCTGTGTGAACTTGTGTTTATTTTAGAATACATAGTTGGCATGTAGGGGTTTATAAGGCTAATTCGACCGTCATAGACGGCTATTAAACATGAATAATCGAGATCCGGCTGAGGGTACAGTCGCGTACCAACAGCTATTAAACATGATAAGGGGAAGGGTAAACTACATGCCTTCTAGTATTCTCCCACCCGACATGAAAAGCAAGGCATGAAATACAGTATCCAAGACATGAAATTCAGTATTCTAGCACTACGTGTAGTCATCAAGGGTACTAGTAGAGCAGGGAATTAACTATCATAATATAAAGATTAAACTTGAAGTGCAGGTACTTGCCTGTTGTTTGGATCTGATTAATTTGGTTCTTGGGGGAAAGTCCAGAGATGAGTCCAAATGCTGAAATAAACATTACCATCACACTCAGAAGATATCAAATAGCTAGAAATGCCTGTCCTTGGGTCCAATTTGGAGACAAGGGCAAAAACGGCAGTTTCGGGCCAAAACGGGGTCCGACGATGGGCCCGCTTTGCACCAAAAAACGTGTCCAGGTCAACGGTCTCCAAATTCACCAAACTTAGTGTTAACAGGTCAGGAACGCTGATACGAACCCAACGGAACTTCCAGATTTGGATTCCGATGAGCCGAACACAAAATCGCCCGTCGAGCGGGGCCTGTGGGGCCCACGACACGCGATTTCGTCAACGTTCTCAGAATCGAACCAAACTTGACCCACAGGACCAGCGTATCGCTACGAGTCCTATGGCGCAAGTTTCGTCTCGATCCGACGTGTGTGCACGAAGTTAGGGTAAATTGCAGAAAAGGCGGATACGGGGCGATGTCCGCGGATACGTGTTGATTCCGGTGTGCACGCACACCCGAATCAGCTTCCACGAAAACTCACACGTCCGTATCGACGATGCGTACGTATTTGTGAAGACCGCACGCGACCAAGTCATCCCGTTTGGCGGGGCGGACTCAGTTCCGGGGTGAAACAGGGTCTGGTTTTTCCTGTTTTTGGATCGCGGTGTGCGATCACCACAGGACGCGATGCCCCGAACAGTTTATCCGGACACCGAGAGGGTCATACAGGCTTCACAACGCAATTTGCGGAATTGAAAACGGAGCTACGAGGCGAAAGTTACACGCACCTGAAGGGGACCCGAAAACCGGGGTCTGACACGTGTCCGACACGACACAGGACACTGTGTCCTGTGTCTCGTGTCCGACACAGGGAGGGGATTTAGGGTTAGGGTTTGGGAGCTACGGCCGGCGACGGGGACGGCGCTGAGGCGGTGCTGGGGCGGGGAGCGGCTGGCCGGGCTGCTCGCGGCGGGGAGGGGCCGGCCAGGGCGGCGCTCGGGCGGCGGCGGCGGCGCGGGGCGGCCCAGGGCGGCTGGCTGCTGGCCTCCGCTGCTGCCGGAGGCGGGGGAAGGTCGTCGACGTCGAGGAGGGTCGGGGCGAGGGTGGCGGAGCAGAGGGGGTGAGGACGGCGGGTGGCTCACGGCGGAGCGGGGCGGAGTTAGGGCTAGGGTGGAGTCGGGGACGGGCGGGGGCGGGTTTTTATAGAGAGAGGGTGGCCGGGTGAGGCGGAGGAAGCGGCGGCCGGTGCGGGGTTGCGCGGAGCGGGTGGGGGAGCGTGGCCGGCGTGGCGCGGCGGCCACGGAAGGCGGCGGCGGCCGCGGGGGCGGTTGCGCGGGTCGTGCGGGGCTGGGGGCCAGGGAGCGGGTCCGGGTCCGGGCGGGTCGGGTTCAGGCGGACCCGACCCGACCCGCTAGGATTGGCGGGTTGGGCTCGGCCCAATGGGCTGGGCCGGGGTTGGGTTTGGGCTAAAATTTTAGTAATAATAATAATAATAATAATAATAATAATAATAATAATAATACTAATAATAATAATAATAATAATAATAATAATAATAATAATAATAATTAATTAATTAAATAGTTTTAGGTGATTTAAAATTAGGTCCGGGGCCCGATAAATTCCAGAAAAATTACCCTAAGTCCAGTTTTTCATTTTACACCCAAAAAATTATTTCCATGATATTTTAATATTATTTATTAACAATTAAAAATCATTTATTAATTAAAAACCTTGATTTTAATTACAGAAAATTCCCAGAAAATTCCAGAAAATTGGGAAAAATCCAAGATTTAAAATTCTTACAAAATCTGGGGGTTTACAATCTACCCAACTTATGAAAATTTTGTCCTCGAAATTTAAAATTAAGCCATAATCTTTCACGTATCTCAATCGCAATCTCCTTGCGAAATTTTAAATCCTAATCATGTCCACTGCAACCACTTCATGATTAAGGTGACTACTGTTCAAATCAGAAATTCGATTTATGGTTATTACTTCCTCAAGTTACCCACAGGCAGGTTTTTGATTAAGTTCACATAGCATCTTCTAGATTGGCACGGGCTTATGAATTTACCTCCCGATCGTAATTTCTTCTGGAGTAATTCGAGTCTTGTATGCTTCAACTTTTTATCTCCTCAATAATCCAACTAGTTAGTCCAACCATCAAATTTTAATTTGTAATTCAAATCATCAAATTGAAAAATAATTAAATGTAGTCCACCCATGTTCAAGTCTGAAATTCTATAAATTTCATCTTCTAAATTCAAATTGATGATTTTACCTTCATTATTCAAGATTTAAATCATGTATCCAAGATACAACTTATTGGGTCCTCGATATCAATTCATTAATCATTTTAGTCACTCCTCTAAATTTTCAAAATTATAAGGGCTTGCTTCTTCCAATCTGACCTTACTCGGTCACGATCCAAAGGACATTCCTCTCGAGTTGACAAATGCATAGCTACCCAACTTAGAGTTTACCCATTCATCACAAAAGACTATATACCTTAAGAAAATATTCCTTGATATGTTTACCTACGTCATTCAATCCTCGAACTTCAACGCCGATCATGTCACATATGATATGTCCTCAATTACGAAAGTTTAATCCTCAAGTATGTGATCGGCCTATGTGGCATATCTAGTACTATCTATGTACTAACTTATACCAGGCACGAGATTTCGTCTTTCCGAAATAGGGGAGACGAAGATCAATAGTAAAGAGTTCAAGGGTGGGGTGATAGAATAGAAATATTGGGGTCATGACGTTTTAAAGAATTCATGTGGGAATTGTCAAGCGATTTGTGGATTGAATCCTATCTTGGTAATTCCTATTCACATGCTCGTATTAATACAGTCATGTAACCTGATATGATATGTTCAGACATGTCTAGGGCAAGTATATTAGTCAACTATATATCTCAATCCACGTAAAGTAGTGCGAAGGGCGAATCAAAATGCACTAAGGCTGATCAGACCGTAATACACTGATTCTGAATAGACAATCGTATTAGTGTGTCGACCCACTAATACATATGTCATGAACAAGCTCGATAAAGAGTAAGCTTGCAAAACTAGGCTATAGAATAGCAGCATAAGTCAAGTACAGCAAAATTAAGTGCGCTAGATGGTGATGAAAGGAGGTACAAATTATTTAAGTACACAAAACAACCTATAATAAACATAATAACAAAAGATTCTACAATCTCTACAGTTATAAATATAGAAGCATTCCAGGTTATTAGCAAGTTTAAAGTTACTAGGTTGGGGCTGAGGTCACGAACCAATAGGCACAAGCTAAAATAATACTAGAAACGACAGCTAAAAAGAATCACTTACGCGCATTAACTATTCCAAAAGTCTGCGCGTTCTCCACGGTCATGCTGGTAGAGCAATCTCGTGGTGATCTTGTAGGAACCTCGTCGCTTGCTGGTAGATCCTTCACTCTGCATCCAAAAATGAACGATAAAGGCGCACAGGAATCAAGGCAGGATGCAAGTCAATAAAATGATTCAAAGCCGATATGAATATCAAGAATGATTCAATCAAGTGGATGAGCTTTCCTAAAATCCTCAATCTTATTGCAGGCCTGTTCGGTCCCTAAGTTGAAACCGAACAATTTAGTCGTAGACTTGCATGGGCCACCATAAAAATGTGTCACGACCCGCACCCGGAAATTCGGGCACGAGTGCGTGGGTACGTCCAGCCTACGCCGCAGAGTCGGCGGTAGTACGCTGTCTAGGTCTTTTCTGGGGTCAATAAGTATCTATCTCATCCATAATAAATAGACAAGGAAAGTAACAGGAAATAGGAATGCTAACTTTTATAAAATAAATTGTGACAACAGATCCATAGTTAATACAAAGCCAGAAGATAGATCGGGGACAAACCCGAGTATGTGCTGAAAAGGAAATAAAATAATAACTAACAGGCTACTCCTCCTCAAGGTAGTCTCCTGAGTGGGAACCGACTCCTCATATGTGTCACCTGCTAACTCATAGTGGGCATAATAGGTAGGGGCAAAGTCCTCATCATCGCCTAAAACAACGGATCCAGTCAGGAAAGGAGCAAAGTACACAATGCACAACAAGATTAAACTAAATATTCATGACAATTAACTTGAGTATCATGTTGAGAAAGTTGCATAGAAGAACATCAATATCTCAGAGTTAATGCTATAAACAGGAATATGAGAAAGCAGGAAATAAATGAGACAGGATATGAAACTACAACAGTCAGCAAGAACTATAACTAGACCAGAAGCTATCTGTGTGAACTTGTATTTATTTTAGAATACATAGTTGGCATGTAGGGGTTTATAAGGCTAATCCGGCCATCATAGACGGCTATTAAACATGAATAATCGAGATCCAGCTGAGGGTACAGTCGCGTACCAACAGCTATTAAACATGATAAGGGGAAGGGTAAACTACATGCCTTCTAGTATTCTCCCACCCGACATGAAAAGCAAGGCATGAAATACAGTATCCAAGACATGAAATTCAGTATTCTAGCACTACGTGTAGTCATCAAGGGTACTAGTAGAGCAGGGAATTAACTATCATAATATAAAGATTAAACTTGAAGTGCAGGTACTTGCCTGTTGTTTGGATCTGATTAATTTGGTTCTTGGGGGAAAGTCCAGAGATGAGTCCAAATGCTGAAATAAACATTACCATCACGCTCAGAAGATGTCAAATAGCTAGAAATGTCTGTCCTTGGGTCCAATTTGGAGACAAGGGCAAAAACGGCAGTTTTGGGCCAAAACGGGGTCCGCCGATGGGCCCGCTTTGCACCGAAAAACGTGTCCAGGTCAACGGTCTCCAAATTCACCAAACTTAGTGTCAACAGGTCAGGAACGCTGATACGAACCCAACGAAACTTCCAGATTTGGATTCCGATGAGCCGAACACAAAATCGCCCG
Organism: Iris macrosiphon; assembly: GCA_036927795.1. Taxonomy (NCBI): domain Eukaryota; kingdom Viridiplantae; phylum Streptophyta; class Magnoliopsida; order Asparagales; family Iridaceae; genus Iris; species Iris macrosiphon. Next base: position 118,431,538 of record JAYESA010000001.1, read on the forward strand.
TCGAGCGGGGCCTGTGGGGCCCACGACACGCGATTTCGTCAACGTTCTCAGAATCGAACCAAACTTGACCCACAGGACCAGCGTATCGCTACGAGTCCTATGGCGCAAGTTTTGTCTCGATCCGACGTGTGTGCACGAAGTTAGGGTGAATTGCAGAAAAGGCGGATACGGGGCGATGTCCGCGGATACGTGTTGATTCCGGTGTGCACGCACACCCGAATCAGCTTCCACGAAAACTCACACGTCCGTATCGACGATGCGTACATATCTGTGAAGACCGCACGCGACCAAGTCATCCCGTTTGGCGGGGCGGACTCAGTTCCGGGGTGAAACAGGGTCTGGTTTTTCCTGTTTTTGGATCGCGGTGTGCGATCACCACAGGACGCGATGCCCCGAACAGTTTATCCGGACACCGAGAGGGTCATACAGGCTTCACAACGCAATTTGCGGAATTAAAAACGGAGCTACGAGGCGAAAGTTACACGCACCTGAAGGGGACCCGAAAACCGGGGTCTGACACGTGTCCGACACGACACAGGACACTGTGTCCTGTGTCTCGTGTCCGACACAGGGAGGGGATTTAGGGTTAGGGTTTGGGAGCTACTGTCGGCGGCGGGGACGGCGCTGAGGCGGTGCTGGGGCGGGGAGCGGCTGGCCGGGCTGCTCGCGGTGGGGAGGGGCCGGCCAGGGCGGCGCTCGGGCGGAGGCGGCGGCCCAGGGCAGCTGGCTGCTGTTGCTGCTGGCCTCCGCTGCTGCCGGAGGCGGGGGAAGGTCGTCGACGTCGAGGAGGGTCGGGGCGAGGGTGGCGGAGCAGAGGGGGTAAGGACGGCGGGTGGCTCACGGCGGAGCAGGGCGGAGTTAGGGCTAGGGTGGAGTCGGGGACGGGCGGGGGCGGGTTTTTATAGAGAGAGGGTGGCCGGGTGAGGCGGAGGAAGCGGCGGCCGGTGCGGGGTTGCGCGGAGCGGGCGGGGGAGCGTGGCCGGCGTGGCGCGGCGGCCGCGGGAGGCGGCGGCGAACGCGGTTGCGCGGGTCGTGCGGGGCTGGGGGCCAGGGAGCGGGTCCGGGTCCGGGCGGGTCGGGTTCAGGCGGACCCGACCCGACCCGCTAGGATTGGCGGGTTAGGCTCGGCCCAATGGGCTGGGCCGGGGTTGGGTTTGGGCTGAAATTTTAGTAATAATAATAATAATAATAATAATAATAATAATAATACTAATAATAATAATAATAATAATAATAATAATAATAATAATTAATTAATTAAATAGTTTTAGGTGATTTAAAATTAGGTCCGGGGCCCGATAAATTCCAGAAAAATTACCCTAAGTCCAGTTTTTCATTTTACACCCAAAAATATTATTTCCATGATATTTTAATATTATTTATTAACAATTAAAAATCATTTATTAATTAAAAACCTTGATTTTAATTACAGAAAATTCCCAGAAAATTCCAGAAAATTGGGGAAAATCCAAGATTTAAAATTCTTACAAAATCTGGGGGTTTACAGATTTTGTATAAAATAGCACAATATTTATATATAAATATTTATATATATTTATACGGTTTATTAAAATAATTTTTATACAAGATTGTTCATGTATAAAAATAGCTCAGATTTGGTATTTTACAAAAGTCGCGATACGGAAACTTTTCGCGGATACAGAGTGATTTCGACGCGCACACGCGTCCGAATCAGTTTTCGTGAAAGCCCACATGTCTGGATATACCATGCGCGCCTTTTGGTGCAATTGGTACACGACGGGGCGGCCCCGTTTGGCGGGTCTTGCTCCGTATCAAAATTTCTAGAAGTTAGAAAACGAGTTTTTCGTGATTTTTAATCCGATTTAATTTAGCATACAGCAACAAACAAAATATTGTAATTAACATAAATTAATCTTGGTTAGGTGGTCTTCGCATACCAAAAAGAAAAACTAGATTCGGATCTCTGTGGTGGAAGATACGAGTCCACAAACAAGGGTGGTTGCAACAGTTATTTTTCTGAAATTAAATGACGTGGTTTTTTCTCGACTTGGCGTCGATTTTTACCTAGGGTTTAGCGTTGAACGATGGAAACTAATCTAAGAGATTTAGAGAGGAATAGGTGGGGATCATACCGGTAAAGACGGAGTCGAATTTTGTTGAGCGAGGGGAGGAAATCTACGCTGGAAGGGAGGTTCATCACTGCAAAATTCTGCTGCTGTCGCGGGTGACGCGCGGGTCGGCGCGGACGGCGAGCGGCGGGTGGCGGTGGTTGCTCCGGTCGGTGGCACGGTGATCGTGGGGACGGCGCAGGTAAGATTTAGGGTTTGGGTTTAGGGTATGAGTCTTAGAGATATTATATAGAGAGAGGGCAGGTAAGGGAACAGGAAATCACCGGGGGGGGGGGCGTTCTCAGTACAACGGGGGGTTTCTTTACTGGGCCAGGTTTTGGGTTTTAGCTTAGCGGGTTATAGTAATGGGTTAGGGTTTGGGTATTTAATTCTTTTTCTTTCTTGTTCTTTTATTAATTTTGTTTTCTATTCTTTTCTAATTATTTTCTATTTTTTTCTTTTTTATTTCTTTTAATAGACCATATATATATATATATATATATATATATATATAGAAAATTCTAGAAATTTTTATTAGTGCGTACAATAAATCTATCAATCGTCCACAGGGTCTCCTACATAAAAATAATTAAGAAAAAAATACGGTTGCTCCATAAATACTCTGTTGCACAATTACCTAAAAATAAAAAATCCAATAAATTTTATTTCTTCTAATTAGCTAATAAATACTATAAATCAATTAAATAATTAATTAAATAATAATACGGTTTATTAAAATTAGGGGTTTTACAGCACACTCTATGCACGCCACAGTGCGATATTTTTAATATTATAATTCCAAGTGTTCAAACCATTACGTGTGTTCCATATTATTATACATGAAGGAGTAGAGGAGAAAGGACAGAGCCTACTCACAAAGTCTAATTCTGCTAGCACTCTACCTTGCCGATCCCTTGAATCCGTGGTCTGATGCGTAACATGATCTACTCAATTGGTATGACTGTATGAGCAAGCCGTGCTCTCTAAATCATCCGAGCGATCGGACTAAGAAATACGACATTATTGCTCCAATTCCTCTATCTCTGTACTGCTCTGAACGAACACATGATTCCATCGAACTCTGCATACGATCTGTACATAAAACCAAATTAAATCAATACTTGCTCCTAAATCCAACAAATTAAAATATAACCAACCATTGCCTCATTTAATCCAACTCAGCATAATGCACCGTGCGGTTCCGGGGCATTACATAACCTAATTTCAAGACTGGACGATATTCATCATAGTATCCGAAGCAGCTGAAGGTAGCGCGAAGGTGGCACAAAATTTAGGATTACAAATTTCCAATACAGAAGATAAATGAAAGCGCTCTTTTACCCTCAACAAAGGCAACAAGCTTACTAATAAAGCAAATAAGGCTCTTGCTATCATTGTCTCTAAGGGTTCTTCAACACCAAAGATACAGATCAGGCCAAAGAAACTTATTCCTTTGACGACGATGATGTTGTCAACATATTGAATGCATTAGTAAAGGATGACAAGATCAAATTGCCCGATATTATACGTCAGGAAGAGGCAGATAGAATCAACTATCTAAAGTACTGTATGTACCATTGATACATAAATTATGCTACACAAGATTGTAACGCATTGAAGAAATAAATCCAACGACTGATTAATACTGAAGCTATCACCCTTTACAATGACGATAATCCAGTTACCGCCAATTTGATGTCACTTTAATTTGGTGACTTCCCAGTGCAGGAAATTCCAGAGACGTCATTCCTAAACCATAACTTAGGCTAGCAAAGCCTAACGGAGACTTGTCGATAATATTAGTGGTATATTCCTCCGGAAGTACTGTATCCAGGCTAGACTTTTACTTTCCAGTCCCCAGCAGGACATTATAGATGTACTGTCATGCCCCAGTCCCAAAATACATAGGACCAGGTATGCGTACAAATGCCATCTGTACGAAGTACAAGTATATGAACCCAATTTAATGGACCTATCCAGTCGTAGTACGCTGTAAAATATATCTAAGTCATAGTCTCACAGGCAGGTAAAATCTAGTCTCATCCAAAAATATCACAGAGTAAGAAACTGAATGAACAGATAAGTCTTAGAACCCACTACAAAATAAAATCTAGTGGAGAAAATCCACAAGAAATTAGTACAAAAGAATACTGAAAGAATACAACTAATCAATAAAGAAAAAGTCTGGACGTCAGCTAACTAGATAAAGACACCCAGGACACTAAGCAACTGTCGTCCATGAATGCTCAAGGAAACTCCTAAGGCTCCACCTTAAAGTCCTGGTCTGCAAAATCTCCAACTCCGTAATCCGTCGGGTACAAGTGCTCGTTTGGATCTGGAAAATGTGCCAGGTCCTCAAAGGGATGTAACAAGTACACAAGAAATTGACATGCATAAAAGTAAAAACAATAAATAATAAATAGGGTAACTAAATCATCTATGTGATGTGCAATCAAGACATCTCTAGTGGCACATGAGGGGGGAGAAAAAGAAGAACAATCATCTCACCAGGCATCCGAAAGGACTCGGGGGTACGTAGTCACACCATATACACAGTAAGAAATAAAATTTTATACAATCACTAGTAGATTCTCTTCTTCCAATGTATCTGAACCGTATATGTGGTGTAGACATAATAGAACGACGTCAATAAATATAGACAACAAGACCAACACTAACTACCAGTACAAGACACGAACTGACGTATCGATGGTTAGTCGACGTGCTAGTCCATGCACTAACTCACTCAATGATCGTGTTGAACATGGGTCAGGTCAAAAGATACCACGTACCTTCATAATATACCAGGTAAGTCTGCTACTCTAAGACGCGTGCACACAACTAGCAAATAAAAACTAGGCATATGTATACTGAAAAATAAAATCAAGCAAGGTGTACTTGCTTTCCAAGCTAAGCTGCGAGCACAACAAATTTGGTCCAAAACTCTCCATAGAAACGTTATGAACACCTATTAATTAATTATTACTCTAATTAGACTCTTATTATCAAGTTAAGTTAAGTTATTATCTAGTTATTAATCCTACGTTGGTTGCACATGCAAGTAACTACACACCAAATTATTACTAGCCATCAAACATTACCCAAAAAAATTATTTTTAAAAATTATGTATTAAAATATTAATTCTGGAATTAATTAAAAAAATAAGCAAATTAATGGTTTTTAACTCACAAGGGGTTTCTACGAAGGTTGGTCACTAGTCATACAATTATGGATGCTAAATAGGGTTTTCTCGACATGCAAGTTCTCAAAAGATAATTTTATACAAAATTTTAAATATGGAAATAATTATATAATACTAGAAAATAATTATTTAATGAGTTTCTACATGTATATTTATCAAGTCTACTTATTGGTCTTTCCGTTGGACATATACTAGTCTTCTAGCAATAGTATTGACAAAATTTTGTCATTATAACCCTACTATTATGCTTTGCATGAAAATCCTAAGTCATATTTAATTCTGGAAAATTAAGTTTTAATCACAAAATAATATGGAGAACATTCATATATGGCCAAAGAACAAGTTACAATAAGTTTACATGCAAACTAGGTCAATTGTGTCTTTTTATGCACAAAATTTATTTAAATCAAAAGTAATATTTCTGAAAAAATAATTTAAAAACTAAATTTAATATAGGTTAATAACATCATATTTTAATTATTAACAAAGTTTTATAAGATTTTGATGCGGGATTTTGGATAAAATATTAAACTAGGTCACCCTACACATTGTACATGCAATTTATTTAACACAAATTTATGAAACTAATATTCTGAAATAAAAAGTAAAAATATTTCTAAAATAATTTTAACCATCATATTTCTCTATTATTAACATGTTTAAATCAAGGTTTCTACCTATAGGTGCATATATGCATATATTGGTTCAAAACTCTACATGAAAAACTCTAAAATAAAACCCTACAATGAAGAACATGGCAATGGATTGTAAACACATATAAAATTATATATATATATATATATATATATATATATATATATATATATATATATATATATAAACATTTATTCATGCATTCATAGACATTAGAGAGGTTGGAGGAGAGAAGGTTTAAAGAAAGAACTTACTAGAAGAGAGAAGATGAAGAACTAGGGTTCTTGGATGGAGGAAGCCTCGGGGTGTCCGTATGGGGGATAGGGTCAGCGACAAGGTGATGAGGTAGACGACTTCGAAGGAGGAGGTGAAGAGAATTTTAGATTTTGGTTAGGGTTTAAGATGAGAAGAAGATATATATATATATATATATATATATATATATATATATATATATATATAGAGAGAGAGAGAGAGAGAGAGAGAGAGAGAGAGAGAGAGAGAGAGGGAGGGGGAGCGCACCCGCGGGTATGTGGGGGGGGTGTCGGCTATGGGTAGGATTAGAATTTGTTTAAATTGTTTCCTAATTTGGTTGGTAGCAATCTAAGGTAAATAACTAATCCTAATAGATATTAATAACCAAGATTTGATTAGAATTCTAAGAAATAAGATAATATTAAATAAATACATAATTAAATCCTACAAAAAGAGAGAAGTGGCCTAAATTGTCATGGAGGATTTATGGGTTGCTTATTGAAGAAGGTTGGATTGTAAAAAATCACAAATGAATTATTTATATAAATATCTAAATATTACACACAAGAAACTATGGTTGTTACACTGGTGTCATACTAATACTAAATGATCAAATTTTGTGCCATGGGATGATCCTACGAGTAGTGTCTCCAGTGTAGGCTACTTCCAACAAAGGGCAATATAGATTTTGGGGTCGTCCTATGTCATTAATGTTCAAACTACGGTGAAGTATCCTAAAGCAACCATTGAATTTAAATTAATTTTAAATAAGCTAAAATAAATACAATAAATATAAAATACACATAAAATACACATTTTTCGGTGAAGGATTTTATATGTACAGTGTTTACATTTATTCTCCTTTATCCCCAGCTGAGTGTTTAAGATGTACAATATTTACATTCTTATTCCCCAACATTATAAAAATACAGCAAGACGTTCATGGATTACTTCGAACTATTACTTGTATTCAAGAGTCTTGGATACACAACAAGTAATAGATCTACAAAAAGTCTCCCAGCGGACAAGTTCTCTAATCCAATGAAACATTCTCGTTGAGATCAACCAAAATAGTTCCTTACAAAAATAAACGGATTCTTAGAGACCAGTTGTCCTAAGGATGTCTTATTTCTAAATCCCTAGTTGGATTAGAGATATTCTACTCCTCTTTCTTCTTGCCAATAGGGAAAATGATGGCTCACGTCCATATGAACTCTAAACTATCCTTTCTTCCATTTTCCCAGTAGAGCTAATCCGCTAAAGAAGTCTATCATGTCCATATTACCTCTGATATTGTTTCACCTTCGAGCTTGTTACCTGTACTTCACACAAGTACACCATGGGTATCAAGTCCACAAAAAAATCATCCCCACAGAGTTATTCTGTCATGTCCAAATCACCTCTGAGTAGATATTTCCAGTAGGGCCCTCATAAAGAAGTCTATCATGTCCATATTACCTCTGATAGTGTTTCACCTTCGAGCTTGTTATATGTACTTCACACAAGTACACCATGGATATCAAGTCCATACAAACAAATCAACCCTACAGAGTTATTCTGTCATGTCCATATCACCTCTGAGCAGATACTTCCAGTGGGTCCCTCAGAAAGAAGTCTGTCATGTCCATATGACCTGCAAACAGATATCGTGTCCACTCTTATCTTTTATTTCATGTTCACACTTGTTACCTGTACTTTGCACAAGAACACCATGGGTATCAAGTCTACAAAAAAATTATCCCTACAGAGTTATTCTGTCATGTCCATATCACCTCTTAGCAAATACTTCCAGTGGGTCCCTCATAAAGAAGTCTGCCATGTCCATATTACCTCTTAATAGACATCTTGTCCACTCTTATCTTTCATTTCACATTCACACTTGTTACCCGTACTTTGCATAAGTACACCATGGATATCAAGTCCACAAAATTCTCCAAGCTGAGTTGTTCTAACCTATCACATCCATATTACCTCTGATAAGTGTTAGTTCACTCTAACTTCTTACCTGTATGCCATGGATAATAATTCCACCCGAAATATGCACATCAAATCTCAACTATTTTTATGCTTCTAGTTTAAAGTATTCCAAACTTTTTTAAGTTTGAAAACTTTGAAGGGGGTCTTGTAGAAGCATAAAAATGTGCGCCTACATAGATGGCGCATTCTTCACAAAGAGCCCATCAAAAGAAAGGCGCGCTTTCTTAGTTTTCAATACTATGGCACACTTTCTTAATGTTGCGCGCTATCTTAACTCTATGAAGATTGGCGCACAATATCCCTGCCCCCCTCTCAATATTTAAGGCAACAGAGTGACAACTGACAGTTGCGGAGAGATCAATTCATTTATTACAGAAGATCTTCGGCACACAGACCTAGGTTATCGTTTAGCGACCTATCTGCTGTTCCAACTTTTATAAACGTGCGTTGTTGTGCCAACTTCTTCAAAAGTGCGCCATCATGACTACTTCTTCAAAAGTGCGCCGCTTTGACAACTGTCACGCCCCGTTCCTGTAAGGGCCGATCATCCTCGCTTGGTCCTTACGTAATCAAACATCCTCGCTTGGGCAAGATGTCATACAAGCCTAAGTTGCACTTGGACAAGGCATAGTACCTGCACAAAATACAAGTTAAGACAAAAATATACATATATAGAAGTACGCAATTTAAAATACAGAGAACCAAAGTTGAACACATTTGATAGGAACACAAAATACTTTCTTTATTGAATACTTGAAGATTGGATTACAAAGTACTTGCTTGGCTGATTACAAAATATGCCATAGATGGCTGCAATACTTGAAGCCCAAAAACTAGCCACAACGTCCATACATCATATCCTTTTAGTAGGACCAAAATTAAAATAACTAACAGAAGAAGAGCTTGCACACAAGAGAGGAAATCTTTAGGAAGTAGCACGATAACGGTTCCGCTTGAAGGGATGCGCTCTTAAAGCTTCAAAATGCTTGCCAAACTCTCGCTACCAGAATCTGGAGATTTGCCCACAAACATTGGTCAGTACATAACTTGTACTGGTGAGCAACCATGGCCAAACTCACCTAGCAATCCACACTAAGTAAATATGTGAAGCTAACATGATTATTAAGTGATCTTTCTAGTTGTCTAGGTTCTTTTAAGAATTCATGCAAGAAAAACATAAACAATAGATAGACTACGCATATGGTAAAATCTTACCCACGGTCGAGCGGTTATCCCTGCAACAAACATACAAGTTAGCAACAATTTGCGTATATGTATGGTATTTATGACTCCTTTCCATCAAAAAGTTAGGTGTGCAAGAAGGTAGACCTAGCATACGACCTAACTACATGATGGTCCATGGAAACCCATGATTAGCAGTTGGGAAGTTCAAGCCCATCTCCCTAATAGATTGACACCCTTCCTTGTCACGAGGTCTTCTAGCCTCAGGGCGTCATGTCCTCTCCTAGGCCAAACGATTCCCAGTGCACCAGGAACTGATCGAGAGGTTACGTCCTTGTACACAAGTTTGTCCAGACCAATGCATGAATGCACTTTTATCAAATAAAAAAATACTATTATGCAACAGTAGAACCATGACCATGCAATACATCCTTTCTTCTTATTAGATGTACGGGGTACATAACCATCTATCATTCTTTTATTGGTACAACATGTGATCAAGGGACAGGTTATATTCATTTGAACGAGCAATACAATAGTACTATGTATTAAGCATACAATTACCTCTTTTTAACTTATCTTGTTTATGTGAATACATTAAGCATAGAGATAGGCATCATAAGTGAACTAGAGATTCTTTTTATTAAGGCATGCAAACTAAATGATTTATCGAAGGGATGGGGAAGCTTACGCAATGATCACTCCTTGGTTATGAATTCTAAAATTGCAACAACACATGGTTAGCATCCTTCGATCTCTTTCTCTTACGATTTGAAATGAATGGGCAAGCGAGAAAAGCGAATCAAGAAAACCAATCATCGAAAGTAAGACAAAACATAAAGCAACACAAAACCAAGCAGCAAAACAACTAATGAAAACTCTTGGACTCATTTCAATAGAAGCCGTTCAATCAGTTGGAAGGGTTCATTGTATTTCGTCCGTGATTGATTTGGCGGGAAGGTTTTCTCGTGACTCGATTCTCAACAGAGTCAAAGTTACAAGTGTTTCATTAGTGAACTGCTAGAGGCGGGACATTACATAATACCCCACCGAGAAGAAGTTTTGTCCTCAAAACTTAAGAAATCAAGGAATCGAGAATTAAGGCATTAAGAGGTCAAAGGAATTAGACTCACTAACATCGTATTCACTCATATCATGCTCAATAATCAACTGATAAACTTTAGGCCTTCCCGTCTGATCAGTCTGCCTATTGGCTAGAGCTGGAGATGGCACAGGATTCTGATTTTGGTCGCACCCTGCACCGCCATGGGTTTGCGGTGGTGCTACTCGGTTGTTGTGGCAGTTCATTGATAGATGGCCCTTCTGACCATATTTGAAACATTCACCATTAGCAGTACGACAAATTTCTCTGGTGTGGCCAATACTACTGCAGTAACTGCACTCCGGCCCAGTACGCTGCTCATCATCGGCCTTCTTCTTTCCATTATGGTATCTTTTAGCAGGAGGGTTTTGAGAAGCTGACACCCTTTTCGGAATATTTTTAGGCTTTAACTGCTCGTTCTGAACCGTTTCCTCGAAAGCTTTAATGTAAGATATGCATTCTTGATTTATTACATCCTTTCTGACATCGTCGTTCAGGCCTTTGATGAGCCGGTGCGTACGAGCCATCTCGTTAGGAATCATCGACCTAGCGAACTTAGAAAGCTTGGAGAATTCTGACTCATAGTCTCCGACGGACATGCTCCCTTGTTTAAGTTTGGCGAACTCATCTTTATTTCTTTGTCTGACAGCTATCGGGAGATACTGTGCCAAGAATGCATCCTTGAACATCCCCTAAGTGATTCTACCATCCTAGTGCTTTATGGAGAGATCCAACTTTTTGATCTGCCACCAGTTGTGTGCTCGTAACCGCAGTTGCATGATTGTTATGCCACCCTCTTGTTCACAGATATCGAAGCAAACTCAAACAAGCCCTTCAACTTGGTGACCCAGTCCATCACCTTATCCGGCACTTCCTGCCTTCGAACTCTGGAGGGTTGAACTTCAGAAACTCGGCACCCTTAAAGTTAGACTTCCTGGCCGCCCGTCGAGGCTCATCAGCTTCTGCTAGGCCAACTCCACGAGGCACAATCGCGGCTATCACAGGTCTTGCGGCAGTTTTTGATGCACCACCATTGGCTGCCAGTGTTGTTATTATTTGGGTAAGAGTGTCAAGCTGTTGTTGTTGTGCCAAGACTCTAGCATCAGCTCACTGTTGCTGTGATTCAAATCGTTCATGTTGGGCCTCATATCGATCTTGCTAATTTTCAAACATAGCAATCTGCCTATCGATTTGGTCATCGCTCATGTTCGCTGAGAGCGAAGTCCCTTGGTTACCTGTTTTAGCTATTTTGCTAGGAAAAAAGAGTAGCATGCATTAGTCTTATAACGTATTATGGACTTATTGCATGGGACGTTGGATTTTCATACTTTTTAAGATCGGGACATAATACCTTCAATTTACTTATATAGATTCGCAACCATTTTCAAAATTCAAGACTTTTGATATCGTTTGAAGACTTATATTATTTTTTAAAATGATATTTGAAGAGGCTAAGGATGTAAAGCCATGCTCTGATACCACCTTTTTAACTTATCTTGTTTATGTGAATACATTAAGCATAGATATATGCGTCATAAGTGAACTAGAGATTATTTTTATTAAGGCGTGCAGACTAAAGTATTCATCGAAGGGCCAAAGATACTCACATATTGAATCAACGAGAGGATGGATAAGCCTTACGTTACGATCACTCCTTGGTTATGCGTCCTAAATTTATGACAACACTTGGTTAGCATCCTTCGATATCTTTTTCTTACGATTCAAAATGAATGCGCAAGCGAGAAAAGCGAATCATGAAAACCGATCATCGAAAGCAAGACAAAACACAAAGCAACACAAAACCAAGCAGCAAAATAACCAATAAAAATTGTAAACCCCCAGATTTTCAGGATTTTAAAATAAGTTTTTTGGGAATTTTCTGTAATTTTTAACTAATTAAAATCAATGTTTTCTGGTATTAAATAATTTTAAATAATTTTATTAAATATTAAATATTATGAAAATAATATTTTTGGGTGTAAAATAAAATATTAGACATAGGATAATTTTTCTGGAATTTATTGGACCCCAGAACTATTTTTAAAGACCTAAAAATTAATGTTTTAATTAAAACCAAAACAAACCAACCTGAACCAGATTGAACCAACCGGTTCAACCCTGAACCGAATCCTGAACCTACCCAGACCGAACCCAATCCTTAGCGGGTAGGATTCGAACCCGTTAGCCAACCCGACCAAAAACCCGTAACCCGACCCGTAGCTACAGTATTCCCAAATTTTCCCCGTCCCTTCGACTTCTTGCCGGCGGCCGTTTCCCGGCCGCTGCGCCTCTCCGCCTCCTCAGCGGATATCCCCCGCCGCTTCGCCTCCGCAATCGCCACCGCCAGCTTCTCCTCTCCCCTCCCCAAATGTCCGACCTCCCGTCTCCCGCTCCTCCTATAAATCGACCCCGCTTCCACCACCTTCTCCGCCATTATCGAACCTGACTTCGGCCACTCCCATCAGCCACCACCGCCACTGATCACCACCTTCTCTCCCGCCACTCCAACGATACCCCTCCGCCAACCCTGGCCACCGATCATCCCCACCAGCCACCTCGTCGAACCCCGATCTCCCCCGGCGCCTCCTCCAGCCGTGACTCGACGAACCCCGACCTCTCATCCGCCAAACTCCCCTCCGGTCACCCAGCCCGCAGCCCAGAGCACCACCACACCGCCACCATCACCGCAGAGTTCCCTCCAACGAGCTCCTCCGGCCGCCACCAGCACCTGACGACTCCAGCGCCGCCTCCGCCGAGCCTCCCCGACGACTCCAGCAGCCACCGCAGAAACCCTAGCAGCCGCCGACTGTGCCGCGTCGTGCCACCTTGCAAGAACTTGAATTTTAGACATTTCCTACCCCTGTTCAGATGAGCATTTCTCTCTCCTTGCTGCCTCATTTTTTATTCTGTCGAATCCTGTGTGAACCTTGCATGACCCTCTCGATACCCGTGCCATCGATTCGATGTATCGCGTCCTGTGACGATCGCAAACTGCGACACAAAATCAGGAATATAAATACCCTAATTTTCCCAGAACTGGGTGCGCCCCGCTAAACGGGACAATTTGGTCATGTGCGGACTTCACCAAAAGGTGTACGCCGTTAATACGGACGTGTGGGATTTCGCATAAGTTGATTTGGATGTGCGTGCACACCGGAATCAATGCGTATCCGTCGACAACACCCCGTATCGGCCCTGTTCTGGAATGCATTGTAACTTCGTATATGCATGTCGTATCGAAACAAAACTTGCGCCATCGTACTCATAGCAATACGCTGGTCCTGTGACCCAAGTTTGGTTCAATTCTGAGAACATTGACAAAATCGCGTATCTTGGGCCCCATGGCTCCACTTGACGGGCGATTTTGTGATCGGCTCATCAAAATCCAGTTCTGGACATTTTGTTGGGTTCGTATCATCGTTCTAGAATTGTTGACCCTAAGTTTGACAAATTTAGAGAATATTGTCTCTGGCACATTTTTCGGTGCGAAGCGGGCCACATGTGGACCCCGCTTTGACCAGAAACTGTCACTTTTGCCCCTGTGTCCAAATTGGACTTATGGATAGACATTCTAGATATTTGATGTCTTTTGAACCTAATGGTAACATTTAATTTAGCAACCAGAGGAGTACCTGCAAATCCCGCTGAGACCAGAGCAGCAGTTGGAGCCAAAACCCCAGGCAAGTGTACCTTGCCATACTTGCAGCATTTGTTTATACTATTCTCTTGATTTATTACTGTAATATCTCTGTTCATCCTAGGACCATGTGACATTACTTAACGTCCGAATAATATTCGGGTGTCAACACCGTACGCGGAGTTGTGTAACGTCACCTAGAGATGGATATCGAAACCCTATACATTCTCGTGCTTGCCTTATCAAGTACGTCATACCTCAGGACACCTGACACTATTCATGTGAGAGAATATTCCTGAGATATTCATGGTGATTCTGTATAGGTTACAGGTTTTATGACATATATTTTATATACATGCTTAGATCTCATTATGACTTGCTGCATTAGATATGATCTTGCGTGTCATGGACATGAGACGTGTGATTACATTGGGTGGGGAGAGACACACAAGCTACAGGGTGATTATATTATGATGGTGTCATAGCCTCTCCGAGCTAGACTCCTACATGATATCACTGCTACTGGCTCCCCGACACAGAGCTTGTAGTGGTCTAAGCCTGAGTTCTCGTGATGCTCCCATCTTGCATATCACTTAGCTGGTTATATAGTTTACCCTATTGATTCATTTATTATTGCACTACATTTATTTTGTCTTGAGTTATTTTTGTACCTTGCTATGTCCCCTGAGGACATGGATCCGGATAATGTCCCCTGGTTTAGCAGAAGAGATCTACCCCGAGGTGTACGAAACAGGAGCAGGCACTGGAGTAGTACCAGAACCAGAAGACGAGTGATCGTCGATGATTTCTTCTGAGTATATGCTTATTCCATACTTAGTATTTGCTGTTGTTATACTCTTTATTTCTTGACTATTGTATCAGACTTATTATCGGGTTGTTCCCCGATAGATACTTTATTGAGACTTGATATTGCTTTATATTTCTGATATTGATTGTATTTATTTTTGTGGATAAGATTAGTAGATTAGACCCTTATTGTTGTATTACAGCTTAAGTATACCCTGATGGGTCCATTAAATTGGGTTTGCCCATCGGTGTGTGCTGCAGGCCATTGCCACGTGGTTAGTCCCTCAATAATTTGGGACTGGGGCGTGACATAGTTTTTGTGGTGGCCCATGCAGGTCAACGACTAAATTGCTTCGGTTTTAACTTAGGGACCGAGCAAGCCTGCAATAAAGATAGGATAAGTTTTAGGATCTCATCTACTTGATTGAATTGTTCTTGATCTCTATATCGGATTCGAATCAATTTCTTGACTTGCATCCTGTCTTGATCCCTCTGTGCGCCTTTTATAGTTTATTTTGGATACAGAGTAATGGATCCACCAGCAAGCAATGAGACTCCTGCAGGAATACCACAAGGTGTTGTGGTTACCCATGAAGAAGAAGCGACACCAGTAGGTGGAGGTCAATCAGCACACCGAAGCAGTCAAGCAAATCAGTATGCCTCGAGAATCCAGCAAGATGATATTCTGCCACATTTTACTCTACCAATGCCCATATTTCCACAAGGGCAGGCTATGGAAGGACAGCAGATGTTTCAAATGTTCTACGCGATGATGCAAGCCCAACAAAAGGTTCATCAAGAAGCCCAGCAAAGCCAAGTGGAGAAGTTCTTTGACGGACTTAGCTCTGAGCTACAAAAGTTAATCAGCTCCATTGCAACTACTTTAGATACGGATGTCCTTGCTGCAGTACGACCCATAGAGTGCATCACTAGGAGAGAATCCAGCCAGAAACGTCACACGCATTAGCACAAGACCGAGTACAGCAGAAAAGAGCTGCAAAGCGATCCCAGAGAAATCCACCACCGAGGGCAGCACCAAGAGCCTTATTCCTTCCTACTTGTCACTACTGTGGCAAGATAGGCCATATTGAGAGGGAGTGCAGATGCAAGTTGGGACTATGCTTGATTTACGCTTCCAGCCAACATATAGCCAGAGGTTGCACGATGCATCGAGGAGAAGCACCAGTGGTAAACCAACAAGCTTTACCAGCACCAGAAGGATATCATCCGAGGCCACCCTTGGCACCCCAAGCAGCACTCTTTCAACAGGCCCAGCAACAGCAGAGGACACCACCGCAAGGACGCGGACAAGCTTTTGCGATGACCTTGGAGGACGCACAGACTCGTGGAGTAGCAAATGCGCGTAAGTTATTCATAGATGCATTGCTTTAGCACGTGCCTGTTAGTTCATGACCTAAGCCTTAAACCTAGTAATTTTGAACTTATTAATAATTGATAACCTAGTTTTCTAAGCTGTAGTGTTCTTGCTTTAACCAGATTTTCTTCACTCTTGAATTACCAAACTTTTATTTTCTAGGGAAATACATTATTCCTTCTCTAGGTGTTTTGCTTAACCCTCATCCTTTGATTCTCCTTGATCATGATTCTTGATTGTGACATGCTTCGAACCTGTTTTGCATACCGTGTTATCTCTTCTGACCTGTTGTGTTTCATTATTCTTTGATTGTGAGGACGCAATCCTCTTAATGGGGGTAGATTGTAAACCCCCAGATTTTTCAGGATTTTAAAATAATTCTTTTAGAAATTTTCTGTAATTTTTAACAAATTAAAATCAATGTTTTCTGGTATTAAATAATTTTAAATAATTTTATTAAATATTAAAATATTATGAAAATAATATTTTTGGGTGTAAAATAAAATATTAAACATAGGGTAAATTTTTTGAAATTTATTGGACCCCAGAACTATTTTTAAAGACCTAAAAATTAATATTTTAATTAAAACCAAAACAAACCAACCTGAACCAGATTGAACCAACCGGTTCAACCCTGAACCGAATCCTGAACCAACTAAGACCGAACCCAATCCTTAGCGGGTCGGTTCCGGACCTGTTAGCCGACCCGACCTGAAACCCGCAACCCGTCCCGTAGCTACAGTATTCCCAAATTTTCCCCGTCCCTTCGACTTCTCGCCGGCGGCCGTTTGCCGGCCGCTGCGCCTCACCACCTCCTCCGTGGATATCCCCCGCCGCTTCGCCTCCGCAATCGCCGCCGCCAGCTTCTCCTCTCCCCTCCCCAAACGTCCGGCCTTCCGTCTCCCGCTCCTTCTATAAATCGACCCCGCTTCCACCACCTTCTCCTCCATCATCGAACCCGACTCCGGCCGTTCCCATCAGCCAACACTGCCACTGATCACCACCTTCTCCCCTGCCGCTCCGACGATACCCCTTCGCCGACCCTGGCCACCGATCATCCCCACCAGCCACCTCGTCGAACCCTGATCTCCCCGACGCCTCCTTCAGCCGTGACTCGACGAACCCCGACCTCTCCTCCGCCGAACTCCCTTTCGGTCACCCAGCCCGCAGCCCACAGCACCACCACACCGCCACCGCCACCGCAGAGTTCCCTCCGACGAGCTTCTCCAGCAGCCACTAGCACCCGACGACTCCAGCGCTGCCTCCGTCGAGCCTTTCCGGTGACTCCAGCAGCCACCGCAGAAATCCTAGCAGCCGCCGGTCGTGCCGCGTCGTGCCACCCTGCGAGAACTTGAATTTCAGACATTTCCTACCCCTGTTCAGGTGAGCATTTCTCTCTCCTCGCTACCTTATTTTTCGTTCTGTCGAATCCTGTGCGAACCTTGCATGACCCTCTCGATACTCGTGCCATCGGTTTGACGTATCGCGTCCTGTGGCGACCGCAAACTGCGACACAAAATTAGGAATATAAATATTCTAATTTTCCTGAAACTCGGTGCGCCCCGCTAAACGGGATGACTTGGTCATGTGCGGACTTCATCGAAAGGTGCGCGTCGTTAATACGAACGTGTGGGATTTCACGGAAGTTGATTTGGATGTGCATGCACACCGAAATCAACGCGTATCTATCGACAACACCCCGTATCGGCCTTGTTCTGGAACTCGTTGTAACTTCTTATACGCACATCGTATCAAAACGAAACTTGTGCCATCGGAATTGTAGCAATATGCTGGTCCTGTGACCCAAGTTTGGTTCGATTATGAGAACGTTAACAAAATTGCGTATTATGGGCCCCACGGCTCCACTTGACGGGCGATTTTGTGATCAGCTCATCGGAATCCAGTTCTGTACATTCTGTTGCGTTCGTATCATCGTTCTAGGCTTGTAGACACTAAGTTTGATGAATTTAGAGAACATTATCTCTGGCATATTTTTTGGTGTAAAGCGGACCATTTGTGGACCCCGCTTTGACCAGAAACTGTCACTTTTGCCCCTGTGTCCAAATTGGACTTATGGACAGACAATTCTATCTATTTGATGTCTTCTGAACCTGATGGTAATATTTATTTCAGCAACCGGAGGAGTACCTGCAAATCTCGCTGATACTAGAGCAGCAGTTGGAGCCAGAACCCCAGGCAAGTGTACCTTGCCATACTTGCAACATTTGCTTATACTATTCTCTTGATTTATTACTGTAATATCTATGTTCAACCTAGGACCGTGTGATATTACTTAATGTCCGAATAATATTCGGGTGTCAACACCGTACGCGGAGTTGTGTAACGTCACCTAGAGATAGATATCGAAACCCTATACATTCTCGTGCTTGCCTTATCAAGTACGTCATACCTCAGGACACCTGACACTATTCATGTGACAGAATCTTCCTGAGATATTCCTAGTGATTCTGTATAGGTTACAGGTTTCATGACATATACTTTATATACATGCTTAGATCTTATTATGACTTGCTGCATTAGATGTGATCTTGCGTATCATGGACATGAGACGTGTGATTACATTGGATGGAAAGAGACACACAAGCTACAGGTTGATTATATTATGACGGTATCATAGCCTCTCCGAGCTAGACTCCTATATGATATCACTGCTACCGGCTCCCCGACACAGAGCTTGTAGTGGTCTCAGCCTGAGTTCTAGTGATGCTCTCATCTTGCATATCACTTAGCTGGTTATATAGTTTACCCTATTCATTCATTTATTATTGCACTGTATTTATTATGGCTTGAGTTATTCTTGTAAGTTGCTATGTCCCCTAAGGACCTGGATTCGGATTATGTCCCCAGGTTTAACAGAAGAGATCTACCCCGAGGTATTCGGAACAGGAGCAGGCACTGGAGCAGTACCAGAACCAGAAGATGAGTGATTGCCGATGATTTCTTCTGAGTATATGCTTATTCCATACTCAGTATTTGCTGTTGTTATACTCTTTATTTCTTGACTATTGTATCAGACTTATTATCGGGTTGTTCCCCGATAGATACTTTATTGAGACTTGATATTGCTTTATATTTCTGATATTGATTGTATTTATTTCTGTGGATGAGATTAGTATATTAGACCCTTATTGTTGTATTACAGCTTACGTACACCCTGATGGGTCCATTAAGTTGGGTTTGCCCATCGGTGTGTGCTGCTGGCCATTGCCATGTGGTTAGTCCCTCAATAATTTGGGACTGGGGCATGACAAAAACTCTTGGACTTATTTCAATAAAAGTCGTTCCATCGGTTGGATGGGTTCATTGCATTTCGTTAGTGATTGATTTGGCGGTAAGGTTTCCCCGAGATTCGATTCTCAACTGAATCAAAGTTGCAAGTGTTCCATTAGTGAACCACTGGAGGTGGGGCATTACACCAACTTCTTCAAAAGTGTGCCATCACGGTTACTTCTTCAAAAGTGTGCCGCTGTGTCAACTTTTACAAAAGTGCGCCGCTGTGCCAACTTCTTCAAAAGTGCGCCATTGTACCAACTTCTAAAAAAGTGTGCCATCACGGCTACTTCTTCAAAAGTGCACCGCTATGCCAACTTCTACAAAAGTGCACCATTGTGCCAATTTCAACAAAAGTGTGCCATCATGGCCAACTTCTTCAAAAGTGCGCCATCACGGCTACTTCTCAAAAGTGTGCCATTATGCCAACTTCTACAAAAGTGCGTTGTTGCGCAAATTTTAACAAAAGTGCGTCATCACGGCCAACTTCTACAAAAGTGCGCCATCACAGCCAACTTCTTCAAAAGAGCGCTTGTATAGCCAATCTTTCCAAAAGTGCGCCAAAATCCAGACCACTTCTAAAGTGCGCCTACGATCCTAACTGAAAAAGAGAAGTTATGATTATGTGTCCTATATGCCATGTTATTCGTGAAACGTGTACAAATAATTGTCCCATGACCTACGTTGTCCTCGTATAAGAATTCACATATCAAGCAGACAACAAGTTGTGCACCCACTCACTAGATCGTAAGATGTCATCCCATCAAAAGTGTGCGCATAGTACTGATTGTCCAAAGTGCGCACGCACAGTCATAACTACTCTAAAATCCTATAAATATAGGATCATCGTGTACGTTACGGCAACGCGAGGGGAAAGAATTTTCAAGTCTTTGAAATTTAAGAACAGAAGGAGAGAAATAAAAGCTTGTCGTGCCGTTGTTGCCAAAGCTTTCTTATTGCCCAACTCTTCAAGTTGTTCATAGCTTTCTCGTATTTTTTTTATCGCATCGGGGCTGGAGATTTTTAAGTCTTTGAAATTCAAGAACAGAAGAAGAGAAATAAAATCTGGTCGTGCCGTTGTTGTATTGTACCGCTTCTAGTGGTGCACTATATAAGGCTTGTGGATTGATTGACTCAGTCAGAATTGAGTAAGGGAAAACTTTACGGCATAATCGATCACAGACAATGCAATGAACCTTTCTAATTGATGGATTGGCTTCTATTGGAATGAGTCCAAAAGTTTTTGTTGGATTTTGGTTGGCTTTCTTGGATTTTTGTTGCTTGGTTTTGATGAATGTGTTTTCGTGATTGGTTTTCGATGATTGATTGTTTAGCCTATTTTTATCGATTATATGCAGTCATTCTTGAGAACTCTGAGAGAAATAAAGATGGTAGTCTAACCAAATATTGGTGCCAATGTAGATAGACACATGACAGGAGCCTGAGCGAGCAAGCAAGCATCATTTTATCTCGGCATTCTCTATTTGGTGAGCGGTTTTGTCCCTTCTTTTCTACTCCTTCATGCCAATAATCAATAATATTCTCTTATAACCTTGTTAAGTCCAATGATCGATAAAGCCACTAATGCCACAAGTTTAATACCACTAATATAAATCAATGAGTTGCATTGATAAGAAGAAAGTTCAATATCATAATACATGGAAGGATATAATCATTATGTCGTGGTTTGGTGCCATGCCTTAGCGGTAATTTGGAGTCTATGGACTACTAATTGAAGCAATGAATAAGTATGCTGAAATGAGAATAGTTAAATGTGTATTTCTGCTCTAAATGCTTTAACACCTTTCACTGCTATTTATGCTTATCATATAGTCGTAGATGCATAGTATGGTCATGGATAACTTGTGCACAAGGTAGTAAATTTTCTCAAACGGAACCTGGAGCATTGGAGAACGTTCGGCCCGGGGGAAATAGTAGCACCTTGGTAGCACCGGGTATAAGTAGGACATTCATTGAGGCTTGTTATATGCTTTAAATGGCGTATCGCACGCCCATCGAAGTCCTATACGGCATGTCTTTCGTGGTGCTACACCACAAATGACCCAGTGGAAATGAGTTGCATACTAATAATGTCTTATGCAGGGGCGGTAAGAAAAATCATGTAGATTATACAGGAACAGCCATTGGCCGAGGTAAGAATTCCATATGTACAAAGATTATATATTTTACTGCATAATTATTGCCTATATAAACTGTTGTTTTAATTAAGAAGTGTTGGTTTAGGTGTGTGGGCCAGTTCTGCTCACCAGTACAAGTTGAGCACTGACTCACGTCTTTGTGGGCAAACTAGATGACCGAGATACCATGGACGCTCAAGGAAGATAAAGCTTTCATTGCAGTCTTTTCAAGCTTGTTCCTATTTCAAAGTATTTCAAATATTTCTAGTTGTTGTTTCCAAGTTCCAAGAATGTAATAAAGGGGCATAATGTATGGGATACAAACATTATTTTATGTCAGCCTATCAGACTTTTTTTTTTATGCATAAGCTATGTAAGCCGTTCAGACATTTCCATTTCGGAGCTGAGAAAAATGTACTTCGTTGCAATGAATCAATAAAAGAATTATTTTTCCTTCCTATACAAATGTGTGCTTTATAATCTACTGCTGTGTTGTTGAACTGTTTGCAAAAGATATTTGACACATGTGCACTTTCTTGCCTTGTACAAGTGTAATAACAGGCTTGTACGGCATCACGCCCAGCGAGAACGAATGGTTCTACGGAAATTAATGAGAGAATGAATCGATTCTGCGGAACCAGGGCGTAACAAGTTGCCACTAATGCCACAAGTTTAATACCACTAATATAAGGATTATTATGTAGTGCCCCCCTCCTAGCAGTGCACTATATAAGGCTTGTGGCTCGATTGACTCAGTCAAAATTGAGTATGAAAAAACTTTATGGCGTAATCAATTACGGACAATGCAATGAACCTTTCCAATTGATGGATTGTCTTCTGTTGGAATGAGTCCAATAGTTTTCGTTGGATTTTTTGTTGGCTTTCTTGGATTTCGCTGCTTGGTTTTGATGAATGTATTTTCGTGATTGGTTTTCGATAATTGATTGTTTAGCCCATTTTTATCGATTGTATGCATTCATTCTAGAGAACTCTGAGAGAAATAAAGATGGTAGTCTAACCAAATATTGGTGCCAATACAGATAGACGCATGACTGAAGCCTGAGTGAGCAAGCGTCCTTTTCTCTCAACATTCTCTATTTGGTGAGCGGTTCTGTCCTTTTTTCTCCACTCCTTCATGCCAATAATCAATAATGTTCTCTTGTAACCTTGCTATGTCCAATGATCGATAAGGCCAGTAATGCCACAAGTTTAATACCACTAATGTAAATCAATGAGTTGCATTGATAAGAAGGAAGTTAAATTTAATAACACAGGGAAGGATATGATCATGATTTCATGGTTTGGTGCCATGCCTTAGCGGTAAATTAGAGTCTACGGACTACCAATCGAAGCAATGAATAAGTATGATGAAATAAGATTAGTTAAATGTGCATTGCTGCTCTAAATGCTTCAATACCTTATACTGCTATTTATGCTTATCATATAGTCATAGATGCATTGTATGGTCATGAAAAACTTGTGCATAAGGTAGTAAATTTCCTCGATCGGAACCTAGGACACTGGAGACCGTTCGGCCCGGAGAAAATAGTAGCGCATTGGTAGGCCGGGTATAAGCGGGACATTCATTGAGGTTTGCAACCTGCTTTGAATGGCTCATTGCACGTCCATCGAAGTCCTATACAGTATGTCCATCATGGTACTAGACCACAAATGACCCAGTAGAAATGAGTTGCATACTAAGGATGTCTTATGAAGGTGCGGTAAGAAAAATCATGTAGATTATATAGAAACGACCATTGGTCGGGATAAGAATTACATATGTGCAAAGATTATATATATTTCACTACATAATTGTTGCCTACATAAACTGTTATTTTAATTAAGTGGTAGTTTAGGTGTGTGGGCCAGTTCTGCTCACCAGTACAAGTTGAGTACTGACCCACTTCTTTGTGGGCAAACCAGGTGACCAAGATACCGTGGGAGCTCAAGGGAGATAAAGCTTTCGTTGCAGTCTTTTCAAGCTTCTTTCTATTTTAAAGTATTTCAAAGATTTCTAGTTGTTGTTTCCAAGTTCCAAGAATGTAATATAGGGGCATAATGTATGGGATAAAAATATTATTTTATGTCAACCTATCAGGCTTTTCTTTTATGCATAAGCTATGTAAGCCGTTCAGGCATTTCCATTTCAGAGCTGAAAAATTTGTATTTCGTTGCAATGAATCAATAGAAGAATTATTTTTCCTTCCTATACAAATATGTACTTTATAATCTGTTACTGTGTTATTGAACTGTTTACAAAAGATATTTGGCACATATGCATTTTCTTGCCTTGTACAAGTGTAATACCAGACTTGTACGACATCACGCCCAGCGAGAACGAATGATTCTGCAGAAATGAATGAGAGAATGAATCGGTTCTGCGGAACCACGGCATGACAAGTTGCCACTAATGCCACAAGTTTAATACCACTAATGTAAGGATAATTATGTAGTGCCCCCCTCCTAGCGGTGCATTATATAAGGCTTATGGCTCGATTGACTCAGTCAGAATTAAGTATGGGAAAACTTTATGACGGAATCGATCACGGACAATGCAATGAACCTTTCCAATTAATGGATCATCTTCTGTTGGAATGAGTCCAATAGTTTTCGTTGGATTTTTTGTTGGCTTTCTTGGATTTCGCTGCTTGGTTTTAATAAATATATTTTCATAATTGGTCTTCGATGATTGATTGTTTAGCCCAATTTTATCGATTGAATGCATTCATTCTAAAGAACTCTAAGAGAAATAAAGATGGTAGTCTAACCAAATATTGGTGCCAATGCAGATAGACGCGTGACTGAAGCCTGAGTGAGCAAGCGTCATTTTCTCTCGGCATTCTCTATTTGCTTAGTGGTTCTGTCCCTTTTTCTCTACTCCTTCATGCCAATAATCAATAATGTTCTCTTGTAACCTTGCTAAGTCAAATGATCGATAAAGCCACTAATGCCACAAGTTTAATACCACTAATGTAAATCAATGAGTTGCATTGATAAGAAGGAAGTTCAATTTCATAACACATAGAAGGATATGATCATTATGTCATGGTTTAGTGCCATTCCTTAGCGATAAATTGGAGTCTACGGACTACCAGTCAAACCAATGAATAAGTATGCTGAAATAAGATTGATTAAATGTGCATTGCTGCTCTAAATGCTTCAACACCTTACACTGCTATTTATGCTTATCATATAGTCGTAGATGGATTGTATGGTCATAGACAACTTGGGCACAAGGTAGTAAATTTTCTCGATCGGAACCTGGGGCACTGGAGACCGTTTGGCCCAGGGGAAATAGTAGCGCATTGGTAGTGTCGGGTATAAGCAGGGCATTCATTGAGGTTTGCTGCTTTGAATAGCGTATCGCACATCCATCGAAGTCATATACGGTATGTCCATCGTGGTGCTAGACCACAAATGACCCAGTGGAAATGAGTTGCATACTAATAATGTATTATGTAGGGTGGTAAGAAAAATTATGTAGATTATACAGGAACGACCATTGGCAGGGGTAAGAATTCCATATATACAAAGATTATATATTTTACTACATAATTATTGCCTATATAAACTGTTGTTTTAATTAAGAAGTATTGGTTTAGGCGTGTGGGCCAGTTCTGCTCACCAGTATAAGTTGAGTACTGACCCACGTCTTTGTGGGCAAACTAGGTGACCGAGATACCGTGGGCGCTCAAGGGAGATAAAGCTTTCGTTGCAGTCTTTTTAAAATTCTCCCTATTTCAAAGTATTTCAAAGATTTCTAGTTGTTATTTCCAAGTTCCAAGAATGTAATAAAGGGGCATAATGTATGTGATAAGAACATTATTTTATGTCAGCATATCAGGTTTTTTTTTATGCATAAGCTATGTAAGCCGTTCAGGCATTTCTATTTCAAAGCTGAGAAAATTATACTTCGTTGCAGTGAATCAATAAAAGAATTATTTTTCCTTCCTATACAAATGTGTGCTTTATAATCTGCTGTTATGTTGTTGAACTGTTTACAAAAGATATTTGACACATGTGCACCTTCTTGTCTTGTACAAGTGTAATACCAGACTTGTACGACATCATCCCTAGCGAGGAAGAACGGTTCTCCGGAACCAAATATGAGGATGAATCGGTTCTGAGGAACCGGGACGTGATAAGTTGGTATTAGAGCACGGTTTAAAGTTCTTAGATTTCAAAAATTAGTTTTCAAGTGGAAGTTTTCAAACAATAACGATTTTCTCAAATGATTTGTTTTTGATAGTGTTGCATGAAATAATGTTCCATATAATAAGCCCATAAATATTTTGAGTGCTAATGGAAATTATTTCTTTTGCAGATGACTAAGGGAGATAGATCTAAGGCGACATCGTCGTCTGACCTAATAGAGAAAGTAAAATAAATGTTAGAGGCGCAAAGGAAGCAGAGCGATGTACATCACAAGATGATTGAGGCACAGCATCATGAGCTTAAAGCGCCGCTAATAAACCAGTTTCAAGCATGATTTGACACGCAACAGCAATAAATTGATAACTTGTCCCAACTGGTTGCTACATTAACTAAGAATAAAAACGAGACAGCAGTGGCTGCCGCTAAAATGACAGTGGTAGTAGAAGCAGAAGAAACTGAACAACCTCCAAGAAGGCGACTGAAATTCAAGTTTTCTGAATTCAAAAGCTGTAATCCACTTGAGTTCCCTGGCAAGGCGGAACTAGAGGAAGTAATAGGCTTCCTAAAGACTTTAGAGGGCATTTTTTGTATGTTGGATGTGTATGACACCAAAAGAGTGGATTGTGCGGCTGTGCAGCTGTGTCTCAAAGCATAAGACTGGTGGGAGTCGATAAGACAAGCACTGTGCGGTGCCAACCAAAAATGGGCAAAGTCTTTTGGGAGACATTTAAGTAGGCATTTATCGCACAGTCTATCCCACCAGTTGTCCATCACAGGAAGGAAAAAAGAGTTTGTAGCGCTCGAGCAAGGCAATATGTCCGTTAGTGAGTATGAAGCATAGTTCTTAAAGAGATCAAAGTTCGGTAGCTACATGATACCAAATGATGAGGCAATACGACTGTAATTCATTGAGGGTCTGAATAAAGGCTTACAGCATGATATTCTCAACCAGAAGTGTGCGACGTACCAGGAAGCTTATGAAGCGGCTCTCGAGATAGAGAAATTTGATTCTCGAGGGGCGACACAGAACAAACGTGGGAATAGCAAGCAAGCGGGTTTGATGCTTCCAAGCATCAGAACATAAATGATAATAAAGGACCCTATCAGCGACCGTATTATAACAGGTGCAAGCGGGTTAGACACCGTCAAGACGAGTATCAGGCTGGATATTTTAAGTATGGCAGTTTGGATCACAAAGCTGCGTGGTACAATAGTAGGGAAAGAAATTAGAATCATGATCAATAGTAAAATCAGAATCGTGGACAAGCACCACGAGCTCCGCAGGCAGCAGCTATGAATGCTCATAACCCGCGACAGGAGGACAAAGTAGAGTGTTCGCACTGACTCAAGAAGAAGTGCTTTCCTCAAATATTATCATAACAGGTATATTGCTTTATAGAGAAATACATGCTCGTGTACTATTTGATTCTGGTGCTACACATAGCTTCATATCATCTGCATTTGCTAATGAATACAAATTTTGTAAGATACCATTAGATATGAATCTTAGTATCAACACTCCATCCGGAATAGATTTGCCTACTAGTTTAATTTACAAGGATTGTTATATTTATATTGGGGTAAAGTATGTGTCCTTAGATACAATAGTCCTGGACATCGCCGATTATGACATCCTCTTGGGCATGGATTGGCTCGAGGCATGCAATACGAAAATTGGCTACGCGGAGAAGAGTGTTGTATTTCGCATTCCTAACGAGGCAGAGTTCTCTTATTCGTGTAGTCCGACAGCTAAAATAGTGATGGTGGAATCGGCAATGACGACAAGACATATGTTGTATTCAGGGTGTGAAGGGTACCTTGCATCTGTATGGGACACTCGGATGAAGGGCGCAAACTCGGGTAAAATCAAAGTCATAGTAGAATTCCCCGACGTGTTTCCTGAGGAGATACCTGGAATGCCTCTAGACTGCGAAATTGAGTTCAGTTTTGACACATTTCCGGATACTCGCTCGATATCAAAAGCTCCGTATCGGATGGCTCCCATCGAATTGAAAAAACTAAAGTCACAACTACAATAGTTACTAGATCGTGGCTACATTCGCCCCAGTATTTTACCTTGGGGAGCTCCAGTGTTGTTTGTGAAGAAGAAAGATGGCACAATGCATCTTCACATAATTATCGAAAATTAAACAAAGTAACAGTCCGGAACAAGTATCCGTTGCTAAGAATTGATGATCTGTTTGACCAACTTTAGAACGCGATAATATTTTCAATGATTGATCTTCGTTCAGGGTATCACCAGTTAAAGATCAAACCAGATGATATTCTGAAGTCAGCTTTTCGTACAAGTTATGGACACTATGAGTTTTTGGTTATGCCTTTTGGTTTGACCAATGCTCCAACAGCTTCCATGGATATGATGAATTGAGTATTCTGACCCTTCGTAGACAAGTTCGTTGTCGTGCTCCTCGTTGATATCTTAATCTACTCGATATATAGATAAACTCACGTTGAATATTTAAGGACCGTATGTCACGCCTCTGTCCCAAAATACGTAGGACTATGACACATAAGCATGCCAGCCGCATGTATATGGCAACTCCAATATATGAAAACCATAACACATGCGTACGCTGTATTATGAACATTAATTCACAAGTGGTAAAACTATCACAAGTCACAGTATATAATCTAAATCTCATCCACGAAAATCAAATAGAAATAAATAACCAATATCTATAACTAGATCTCAATATGAAGTATCTAAAGATGACAGTCGGATGAAAACAAATCCACTGCCGAATAAAATAAAGAATAATCAAGACAAATACAATGTAAGTACCATAACTATCAACCACTGAGACTCGAAGAGAAGACCTGCTAAAAATATACGTAGCGAGTCCAGATCTGCGCTCCTGCAAATGCTCATGAACATCTACACCTGGAAAGGGACCAGGTCCTCAGAGGGACATAACAAGATACATAGAAGCATGCCATAAAGTAAATACTGTAAAAACTCAAGGGTGGTCTAACCAGCTAAGTGAAATGCACTTTGAAGACAACCTTGGTACGTATGGGTAGGTGAAAAGTATAAAGCGTAGTGTCGAGTCAGAGACTAAGTATCTGGCATTAGCTGTAAACTAGATGCCAGATGTATATGCTGACTACATCATCGATCATGATAGCGTGCAGCTAGTAACCTCTGCCGGATGTATCGACAAGCATATACTCCCATAATCGGGTAACACTGATCCCATAACCGGGCAACACTGAGGCTCACGGCCCCACAGTTTACTCTGAAACTACGGCAACCAAATATCTGTCCCATACGCCTACTAATTATCTTCCCCGCCCAATGTCAATGTACAAGTCGCGAACACGACGTGGATATCTCATACTATAATGCAAGTCTCTAAAGAAATAAACAACTAAGCTAAATACCATCATACGTACTGCTCATACTGATGGCCAGTCAGTCATGAGGCACGTATCCCTGCATGAACTCACTCTGTGACGTGTAATAATATGTGTCAAGGCCTAGGGAGTCATACCGATAACTCCGCAACTTTAGGTGGGTCCACTAGACACTAAGTCAGACACAAGTACTAACGTCAACGCCTTCGTTGACTGCACCTGAGTCTCTCTCGAACGCGCACAATTAAAATAATAAACATGCAGCTAATAATACAAAATTTAAATAGTACAACAAGGCAAGGTATACTTGCCTGGCAAGAAAGCTGTATAGTACCAATGACCTACTCCTGAATACGCGTAGAATAATCCAATGTCCTCGGGGTCAGCGTGCATAGGCACAGGAATCAGGGGTGACTGCTGCGGGTTGTCTGGCATGGGTAATGGGTCCATGATGAACACGAAGACGAGGGTGATGACGATGAGATGATTAGGTTAAGGTGATAATGATGATAACGATGGTAATAATGATAGAAATGATGATAATGGTGATGATGTGGATAATGATGGGGTGATGGTGATGACGAGGACGATGATATGGATGATGGTGATGACGAGGACAATGATGTGGACAATGGTGATAACAAGGACGATCATGTGGATGATGGTGATGACGAGGACGATGATGTGGATGACAAGGATGATGATGTAGACAATGGTAATGACGAGGACGATGATGTGGATGATGGTGATGACGAGGACGATGATGTGGACAATGGTGATGACAAGGACGATGATGTGGATGATGGTGATGACGAGAACGATGATATGGATAATGGTGATGACGAGGACGATGATGTAGACAATGGTAATGACGAGGACAATGATGTGGATGATGGTGATGACGAGGTCGTTGATGTGGGTGATTAAGGGATGTTTAGGGTTAATGTGTTGAATGAATGGTGATGATGATTTGATATGATGATGATGATGATGATGATTGTGGGCTGCTGACCGAAGTCCGGCCAGGGGAGGGGAGGTCCGGCCAGGGGGTGTTGGTGACAGGGAGGAGAGGAGGCTGTGGTTCATGGAAGGGAGAGGTGGTGATGGGTAGAGGTTCTCAGGGAGGCAGGGAGGTAGTGTTTCACCGGAGAAGGAGGTAAAGGATATGGGGGTGTCGAGGCTGATGGTGTGGTGGTCATGACGGGGGACTGGCTGTGCTGTGGGTGTGGGTCGACGGGGAAGGTGACCGGTAGGAGAGGAGGAGATCGGGGAGGATGTTGGGGACTATGAGCAGTCGACGGAGGAGGCCGGGGGGGGAGGTCATCGTGTTCGTGGAGACGGCGGAGAGGGAGTCATGGTCGACGGGGTTCGGTTGCAGATGAAGGAGGAGGAGAACGTCGGGTCGGAGTGGCTGTTGCTCAGTTCCGGCGAGGTCGAGTCGAGCAGGGAGGAGAACGGCGAAGGTGAGGTGCTGAAGGTGGAGGGTGGCGGTGGTGAGCAGCGGGAAAGGGGAGAAAGAAGAAGGGGTGAGGTCGACCACTCTAGCGGGGCTGGTGGTTCCCGCGAGGCCGTCAGGGAAGGGTGAGGGAGAGATGAACAGGGATGAGAAGTGGGGGTCGGCTGATTTTAGGGTTGGGGATGGGTTTTGGTGAAGAAAAATAAAGAAAAGAAAAGAAAGAAAAAGGTTGTATTTATATACATGTGTAAACTAGGGTTTGTGTTGACCTAGTGGTTGGGCTTGGTCAACACCCTTTTGGGATGGGCTTGGCCTCATATGGGGATGTTTGAAGGGCTATAAAGTTGTATTGTTTAAATTGAAATGCTAGGTTCAATAGACGGGGCGATGTTGTGCATTTGCACATTCTGAAAAATTATGGGAAAAATTCAAAGAAGGCAAAATTGGATTTCTTCATGCATTGTCCAATGGTGTGGACACCTCAATGCATTTTTGCATAAAAATGCCCAACAATTAGGAAAATTGCACAAAGGTAGAAATTGGGTTTTAATTAATTAAATTACCGCGCAAGGTATTCTGGAATTAATTAGAAGTACATGGGGATAAAATTAGGTGGGACACAAGTGTCATAGACGTAGAGGATTCAAAATAGAATATTATCATAATTTTGGGTTGCACAAAACGGTCAAGATTGTGTCCCCAATTTCGATTGGAACATACAAGGATACAAAGTCTTATTTTATTTATAATTAAGAAATAACGTCCGTGACGTTTATTGTGTGACTAAAATGTAGCACAAGAGAGCATAATTATAAGTTACACCGAGGTCAAAATAGAAGGCGGTCATGTCTAGGGTAAGAGTGTGAAAATTATAGGAAGGCCATGGCTAGTATAGTGCTCCAATTATCGAAGCAACGGTAATGTGCGCTAAGTGATATAAATATTGTATAATTAAATAAAATGCCGTTCTAATTCTAATTGGGTTCAAACTAGCCCTAGTTTCACTATCTAAGCCAAGTAGGCCTAATTTTGGGTTAGGGGATTTACACCGTATTGCAGACACTTCGTGAATATCGGTTATATGCAACGTTAAGCAAGTGCGAGTTCTGGATGAGCAGTGTATCTTTCTTTGGGCATATTATTTCAGCAGATGGTGTATCAGTTGACCCAAAGAAAATAGAGGCAGTTGTGGACTAAAAATAACCCACATCAGCTAGTGAGATCAGAAGTTTCCTTGGCTTGGCTGGCTACTATCATAGATTCGTAAAGAACTTCGCGAAGATTGCGTCGCCTCTGACTCGCCTCACCCAAAAGGAGTAGTATTCAAATGGACAGACGATCGTGAGAGCAGTTTTCAGGAACTGAAGCAGCGACTCATCTCGGCTATAATTCTTACTCTTCCAGATGGACCTGAGAAATTTTAGATATACAACGATGCATCTCGGCTTAGATTAGGATGTATTCTTATGCAACATGGAAAAGTATTTGCATATGCCACAAGACAGCTGAAATAACATAAAAAGAATTACCCGACGCATGATTTGGAACTTATGGCAATTATGTTCACGTTAAAATTATGGCGACACTATCTTTATGGAGTGTCCTGCGAGATCTTCATGGATCACAAAAGCCTTAAGTACATTTTAACGCAAAAGGAATTAAACTTAAGGCAACGACGATGGGTGGAATTGATAAAGGATTATGACTTGACGATTGTTTATACGCCCGAAAACGCAAATGTTGTGGCATATGCATTGAGTCAGAAATTCGTCGGATCATTATCGGTGTCAAGCAGGCTACTCCGAGAGTTGGAAAAAATGGGCATTGAATACAAAGTTCGTACACAGGATGCACAACTGGCTCAATTGCAGCTAGAGACGAACTTGCTTGAAAAGATCAAATCCACACAAAAGGATGACCAATTCCTTCAGAAGATAAACGAGTTGATTTTAGTAGGAAAGGCAACCGATTTCGTGCAACACGAGAATGGAACGTTATGGCTTAAGGAAAGATTATGTGTACCTAAGGATGATGAACTCATGAAGGAGATACTAACTGAGGCTCATTATGCTAAGTACACCTTGCATCCAGGAAGCACCAAATATACAAGGATCTGCGCACAACATTTTGGTGGCATGACATGAAGAAAGACGTAGCATTATTCGTGTCACGATGTCTGAATTGTCAACGTGTGAAAACAGAACACCAGCGACCCAGCGGAGAGTTGCAGAACCTCGCCATTCTGAAATAGAAGTGGAAAGACATCATAATGGATTTCATAGTGGGCTTACCAAAGACAAAAAGGGAAATAATGCGATTTCGGTCATCGTAGATAGACTGACCAAGTCATCTTATTTCAAAGCAATCAAGAATACATGGAACGCTGACCGGTTCGCTCAAATTTACTTAGATCAGATTATCCGGTTACATAGTGCCAGTCTCAATTATTTCGGATAGGGATGGACGGTTCTTGTCTCGATTCTGGAAAAGCCTTCAAGCGATAATGGATACCCAGAGGGCAGCAGCAGAGGGGAACAACACCCAAAGGGCAGGGTCAAGCCTTCTTGCTATCGATGGAGGAGGCTTTGGCCGTATGAGAGGTGGTAGAAGGTACCATTCTCGTCCACTTTCATTCATCTTCAGCTTTATTTGATTATGGCGTATACCATTCATTTATACCTGCACGCTTTGTGACACGAGTTGGATTGGAGTCTGAGTCCTTACCTGTAAGGTTGAATATACTTACTGGTAATGGTCTCATTGGAGTAAATAGAGTATATCCCTCGTGTAGAGTTATAGTGTACGGGAAAGAGTTTCTCGCGAGGCTGATAGAGTTTCCTATGGGCGATTATGATGTCATCCTTGGGATGAATTGGTTGAGTGCAAGACACGCGACGATAGATTACCATTGTGGCAAGGTTATCATTCGTGTACCTGGTAGGGAGGAGTTCTCATTCTTGAGAGGTGCAGTAGAGTCACCAGTGGTTATATTGATGATGGCGGTGGCTGAGGAGGCACAGTTTCCCAGGGTAGTTTATGAGTTTCCTGACATATTTTCCGATGAGCTACCAGGTGTACCACTAGTTAGAGATATGGAGTTCTATATTAATTTTATCCTGGGAACAGAGCCAGTTTCAGAGAGAGTTTATAGGATGTCATCATCTTAGTTGGAGATCTTGTACCGGATGATTGAGGATTTGAGAGACAAAAGATTCATTAGATCTAGTGCATCGTCTTGGGGAGCCTCGTTACTTCTTGTTAAAAATTATGATGGTTTATTGCGTTTAGTTATTGATTATAGAACACTAAATACGGCAACCATTAAGAAAAAGTATCACTTGCCCAGGATATATGACTTGTTTGACTAGCTCAGTGGGGTAGCTGTATTTTCTTAGATCGATTTACGATATGGGTATCATTATATAAGAGTCAGATAGCAAGACATACCCAAAACAACATTCAGATCTAGATATGGTTATTGAGAGTTCCTAGTTATGCCATTTGGAGTGACCAATGTAATAGCTATATTCATGTCGCTCATTAATAGCATCTTTATGCCTTACCTAGACCAATTTGTGATAGTGTTATTGATGATATCTTTGTCTATAGTCGGAGTGAGGAAGAGCATAAGCAATATCTTCATGTAGTTCTTCAGATTCTTCGAGAGCAGCAACTATACGCGAAGTTCAGCAAGTGTGAGTTCTGGTATAATCGTATATCATTCTTGGGATATATCATTTCTGGTGGAGGAGTCAAGGTTTTAGAAGCGTAAAAAATGTACATCCATGCACCCGACTCCCATGCGCCCCAAAATAAAACTCAACAGATATTGGTCCGCATGGACACCATGCGGTCCAAACGAGCGTCTTGACAACTAGCCGCAGGTTGACCTGAAATGACGTCCTAACAACAGAGATGGCGCCTAACACAGAATCCTAAAAAAAGGATTTTCCTGATCACCTCGAAGGACGATAATACACTAAGAGACAGAAGTCCCATGGATAGTGCAGAGCCACATGTACAATATGACAAAAGATCTCATGCGGCTCGGGCCCATGCATCCCATGCGACTCTGGCCCATGCGTTTCAGACTCCATGCTTCCCAAGCGGCTCTGGCCCATGCTTTCCATACTCCATGCGGTCCATGCATCTCAGGCCCCATGCTTTCCAGACTCTATGCATCCCATGCATCTTTGGCCACATGTGTCCCAGATTCTACATCGACCAAATCTTGCTGTTGCAACTGAGTGATTCGGTCCAACCAAATAGAGGCCATGTATCCATTTGACCAAGTCGCACCTACAACAGATGAGAACCATCCAGATATTT
Organism: Iris macrosiphon; assembly: GCA_036927795.1. Classification (NCBI taxonomy): domain Eukaryota; kingdom Viridiplantae; phylum Streptophyta; class Magnoliopsida; order Asparagales; family Iridaceae; genus Iris; species Iris macrosiphon. Next base: position 118,466,564 of record JAYESA010000001.1, read on the forward strand.
AACAACAAAAAAATCTTAACAAATATCCACATGACAGCTGAAGCCCGGATTCTTGTGCACAGTTGTAACCCCTTTCTATTAGGAGAAGACACGTGGCAACTCCCAACGTCCATGCGAACCCAAATCTATGCGGCTATTGAATCACTATAAATAATAGGGTATTACCCTCATACAAGAAGGCTGGCTATCTGTAAATCTACACTCAAGAAAGAGAGAAGAGCTTCTGCATCGGATTATCCATGGAGTAAAGAGAGTTGCTACACTCCTAACCCTCAATTGTCACCCCCTAGAAAATAACTTTGTACTTAGATTGTCTTCTAAGACTTTTTTTTGTACTTTTTTTAGTTTGTTCAATTGAATCAAGTTCTTTCCATTCTTTATATTTAATGGCAAACACGATGACAACTCTGCTGGGGACGTCCTTTTTCTCTGTTGAGAAGTTGGTGACGCAGTCCGATGCGGCCAAGCTTGGCTCGATTCAAAAGATTGTGGTTTGCTTTGACCAGAAAGTGTTTTGGAAATGCTCTTTGAAGAAAGTGCTAATCCGTCACTAAGGATAGCCAAGCCCAAGAAGAACCACAAAACTTGGGTGGCCAAGGTCGTTGTGCCTCACCCAGCCGCGGAGCAGACGCTTCCAGCCTCTTACTCTGTTGCCAATGACGGTCGTTGGGCGAACACCTAGAACGTCCACGTCTATACGGCATCCCGGGTTGATGCAAAAACTGTTCAACACCTAGACCCTGGTAGAGGAAAATACTATGATATTAGACATTTTGGTGCTGAGACAAATTCTATGCGGCCAAAGAGGAGGCCGCATAGGGCTATCCATATGACATAAACTCATAGCCGCAGACAGATGGTCCCATGCGGCCCTGACAGCAACAAAACCTCTATTTTTGACCGTATCACATACGGCACAGATCCTATGCGACCAACTGAGATTGGTGAAAACCTAAATCTGGACTCTTCATACTATGCGCCTATGGCTACTAAGATAAAGAAGTCTAGGGAAGCGCGATCCCGTCAAGCTCAAGCAACTACTCATACGACCGACCGCCAACAGGCATCGCTAACTATTACATAAGCCTCTGAAGAAAAGTTATACAGGACTGACCCATGTGTCCGGCTCACAGAGATAAATAGACAGGGTCCATCTCAAAAGTCTTCCACTGGTACCTCGGGGCAAGTTCATGTACGAACCTCAGGCAAGGGAGCAAATACAGCACCTGCACATCTGTGTGCCCAAGATACCCGGACTCACAAAGAGGATGCAAAGGTAAAATACCCTTCGTATGATTTGCGTGACATGATTACTCATAAGCTCAAAGCAAAAAAAACAACTACGACATACGATTTGCCCTCTCCTAGGCACTATTGCGCCAACACTGTTATCAACTGCTGCTATAATAAAGCGGCAATACCCACAGATAGGCAGTCGGCCTTCCAGTGACTGCACCAGAAAGCAGCTACTCGGCAATAACCCGGAGATCAGGTGCAAGTACCAGAGGAGGAGAAGTTGCCCTTCGCCTCATGCTACTCAACTGGAAAGCTTTCCGCCACCAAGGGAAGAAAGAAGTCAAATACCTCCAATCTGTCGCTCTCTACCACTGCATCGCAAAGGCGACTACCTGGAGGGCTGACGACGGCACCTGCGAAAGGTGTCTTCTAAGGCACCCGCTCAAGGAAGAAGTTGTCAGCCCCTGGGGGTAGTTCTTCCTCAGAACCCCTAGGGTGGCCCAAGCTGGGGGTAGTGTCCCCCTGGACGTACGCGATAACCCGACGTTCCTAGAAGACAATGATTCCCAAGGAACGGACTCCGAGATCCCGGAGGGTAGCTACTCCCACCAAAATGACACAATCTTCTACGCTGGGGGTAGTATCCCCTCTAAATTCGAGGAGGACACAGCGTCTCCCACTCTCCTTAAAGATGACTCATGTCACGCCCTAGTCCCAAAATATATCGGACTAGGAATATATAGCATGTCAGCCGTATATATATGATACTCCAATATGTTAAAAAAATCATAACACACACGTACGCTATATATGAATAAATAATTCACAAGTGGTACATATATTGTCAACAAAAGTCACAAGCATCTATATCTCATCCACAAGCACAAGTAAAGGAATATCAAAATAAATAACTGAAGAAGTCTCAAGTACTAAGTAGTAAAAGAATAATAGTCGGGTGGAGACAAATCTACTACCAATCGACTACATCAAAACTAAAATGATAGAGGATATCAAAACCCTAATATAAAATAATGTTAAATAAGAGAAACATCAATAAGATATCCATCAGCAATGACGTAATCACTGGTAATCTGAAGGTAAGACCTCATAGACAAAGAATGAAGCGCCAGGTCCGGGTCCGTACTACTACGGATACTCCTAATCGTTTATACCTGAAAAGGGACCAGGTCCTCAGAGGGTTGTAACAAGATACAGAAAAAATTATGCCATAATATATTGAAAGTAAACATTCAAGAGGGTCGCCTAACCGGTCTATGTGAATGTAGTTTAAGAAAAACTTCCCCGCGTATGGACTATCTGGCTAAAATAATGGATGGGCATAGGTCTCTTAGAGAACCAGGGGCCACGGACGTAATGTCGTGTACGTCATAGGCCTGCAGTAAACAGTGGGGTCATAATGACTCGCGTCTCCGATGGAGCTCACAGCCAAAATAAGGAAAAGTGTAAAGGAGTCACATACGCTTACTCATTGTTCTCCCCACCCAATGCTACTAACATGTCACATCCATAACACGCAACACCTCTACTAACTGCCAAGTCTGCTAAACATGATATTTTTATTGGCAGCTATTCCTTAATCGTCGTACGACCTTTATGTATAGGTGGCCAGCCTAACACGCAAGTCAATATCCTATATGTGACTTACAACTCGTGTAAAAAGGTATCATGGCCAATGAAACATAATAATGCCTTAAAATTTTGGGGTGGTCTCATAAAACTAGGTCAACATATATAATATAAATAAAAGACAAATGACGATGCAATCATTGTTGCACCCAAGTCTTCTTAGACGCAAATTTTTATATAGAAAAATAAATGCAAATAAATAACAGAAAATAATTATGCAGCAAATGAATGTAACTAAACAGTAATATGGCAAGGTATACTTGCCTAGCAAGCAATCCGTAAAATGTAGACATCCAGACGACAAGCACAAGAAACCGAAGAGTGGGGGCTTTGAAGGAACATCTCCGGATGCTGAAATAAAAATCACCAACATCTCCGGAATCAGCAAGATAGTCAGAAAACTCAACCCTTTTATCCAATTTGGACAAAGGGGTAAACGGTATTTTTGGGCCAAAGTGGGGTCCATATGTGGCCCACTTTGCACTAAAATGCGTGCCAGGGGTAAGTTCTCTAAATAAAAAAAATTATAGGACAAAATATTATAAATGATGATACAAACTCAACGGTATATCCAATTTTGGATTCCTGTGAGCCGAACACAATTTCGTCCATCAAGTCAAACCGTAGGGCTCGCGAATAGGCGGCTCGGTCAAATATCTCAAAATTGCGTAAAACCTGGGTTACAAGACCAGCATGATACCAAGAATCCAATGGCGCAAGTTTTATCAAGTTTCGACGAGCGTGCTCCAACTAATGGAGAAAATTGCAAAACTGCGATACAGGAAACTTTCCAAGGACACGGCTTGATTCTGACGCGCACACGCGTCCGAATCAACTTTCGCGAAAGCCCGCACATCAAGATATTCCATACGCTCCTTTCAAAATAATTGGTACAAGATGTGGTGGTCTAGTTTATCAGGACGCACTCCATATCACAAGTTTTCAAGTTATATATAAAACATAATTCGTGGGTTTTTCTGATTTTAACGCAGTTTTTAGTACCGAAGTAATGGTCGATAATATGTAAATAGTATATCGTTGTGATCCTGGTAATATTGGCTATCATAAGGGTAAATAAAAACTAAATTATATTTATAGAATTAAAAGAAAATGGCCTTCCAATATAGGGCTTTCGACCTAGAAACTGTGAATCAAGAACATGTCAAAACTGTGTATTTTTCATGATTTTTTGTGCATTTTCTTGCTGATTTAAACATAAATTCTCGTGTAAGGTTACATAGTTGTAAAATAGGTTAGGTGGTCTATCCGTAAAATTTTACAGATTAAAAAAATGATCAAACGTATTGATAGAAATTATGCAGGAAAAGGGGTACATCTAAGCGGACTACTTGTCGCCGCGCGGGATGTACGGGGGTCACGGTCGTGCGCTTGCGTTCAACGTCGAGCGACAGTCGAGCAGGTGGTCGGGGGACGCAGAAGCAGCTCTGCGGAAGGTCGGTGAAGGAAACAGGAGATGAAGGTTAGTGTTAGGTATTCGGATAACTATATGTGTCTATATATAGTTATCGAGATGGGGGGAAGGTTTCCGCACGGTTCCGGGTCATGGGCTTCCAAGTCCTTTTTGTACTTGAGCAAGCGGGGAGGGGTGATGGATTTCTACTGCAGCTGTTTCTATACGGTTGCAATTGGGGGCTTGTATTATATTTTGTTATTATTATTTGTTTTCCTTTCTTTATGGTATAGAGTTATAACCATATATATTTATATATATATATATATATATATAGAGTTATAACCATATATATTTATATATATATATATATATATATATATATATATATATATATATATAACTTTTCCTACCATAAGTTAATTATTTTATTTGTTATTATTATTATTATTATTATTATTACCCTTATTATTTTATTTATTATTACTATTTATAGGTATGTTGTCATTATACGTTGTATTATTCCTATTATTATATTAAAAAACTCCTAAAAAATTAGGGGAGGTTACATTCTACCCTACTTAAAGAAATTTTGTCCTCGAAATTAAAACTAAGGTACGGTAGAAAAAAAACTATTATGCTGTAGGAAAAGAACAAAGTAAAATCATACCTTGTTCTTCGAACATATACGAAAATCATTTTTGCATGTCATCGTCATGCTCCCAAGTACATTCTTCTGACGAGTGATGTCTCCATGCCACGCGGACCAAGGTAATAGACTAATTTCTTAACACCTTCTCTCGACGATCATGGATCTCCCAGGGTTGCTCTTGGTATAACAAGCTCGGCCCAATGGTGATCTCGGAGTGATCGAGTACATGACTGCTATCTGCCACATATCGCCTTAATTGTGACACATGGAATACATCATGCACTCCCTCAAGTGAATGTGGTAGTGCCAGTCGATACACAACTTCTCCAACTCGCTCTAGCACGTCGAATGGTCCAATATACCTTGGACTCAACTTGTCGCGTCCTCCAAAGCGAATAGTGCCTCTAGTTGGTTATATCCTCAAGAAGACATAATCGCCTTCCTTGAACTCCAAAGGACGATGGTGAAGATCTGCCCACTGCTTCGGCCTGTTTTGCACTGGTCGCAAGTGCCCTTGTATCTTCTTCACTGTCTCTACAGTGCTGATAACCAACTTTGGCCCCAATATTTAACGTTCTCCCACGTCACTCCAATACACGGGAGACCTACACTTTCTTCCATATAACGCTTCAAACGGAGCCATCTGGATGCTCGCTTGATAGCTATTATTGTAGAAAAACTCCATAAGATACAGGTGGTCCTCCCATGATCCTCCAAATTTCAACATGCATGCTTGTAACATATCCTCCAGTGTCTGAATAGTATGCTTTGACTGTCCATCTGTCTGCGGGTGATAAGATATACTAAACTTCAGACGAGTCCCAATACTCTCCTATATGCTCCTCCAAAAGTGAGATATGAACCTGAGTCCCTGTCTAACACAATGCTAACCGAAACTCCATATAATCTCACGATCTATCTTATCTACAAGTTAGCCAAAGTTTCTGTAGACTGGCCCACTCAAAAAGGCAAGAAATGGATGGACTTGGTAAGTCGATCCACGATCACCCAAACCGCATCTCGCCCACTTGGACTCTTCGAAAAACTCGTGATAAAGTCCTTAGTGATGTGCTCCCACTTTCACTCAGGAATCATAAGTGGTTGCAGTAATCCTATTGTCCTCTGGTGTTCAGCCTTGACCTGTTGACATAATAGACATATGGCTACAAAGCAAGAAATCTCCCTTTTCATATCATGCCACCAAAAGTGTTATAGCAAGTCGCGGTACATCTTGGTACCTCCAAGATGAATAGAATATATATAACTATGAGCTTCTGCCATCAGCTCCTGTCGAAGCTCCCCATTGGGAACATATAGACGATCACCGCATCGTAATATCCCGTCCTCATGAATGCACAATCATGTCTACTCTCCAGGCTATGTCCTCTCTCTCAACCTCCTGAATCTAGCATCCATTGGCAAAACTGCCTTGATCCTCTCTACTAGTGATGACTGCACTTGTAAGTTGGCTAGTGTCCCGTCTGATCCGGATAATAGAATCTCTATGTTAAGCCTTGTAAGTCCTCCAGTAACTCCCTCTACGTCATCAAGAATAGCGCCATAGGTTTTCGGGTTAACGCATCTGTTACTACGTTAGCCTTGCCTGGGTGATAATTCAGCTCTATCTCGAAGTCCTTCATCAACTCAAGCTACCAACGTTGCCTCATATTCAGCTCCTTCTGCGTGAAGACATACTTGAGGATTTTGTGGTCAGTGTAGATCTTCACTCGTTCCCCATATAAGTAATATCTCCATAGCTTTAAGGCAAAAATAATGGCTGTAAGCTCTAAGTCATGAGTTTGATAATTCTTCTCATATAATCTTAACTGTCTAGATGCATACGCAATCACCTTGCCATATTGCATCAATACGCATCCCAAGCATTTTTGGGATGCATCGTTCTAGATCACGTAGCCACCTAATCCTGATTGAATATTCAATACTGGTGCTTTGGTCACTCGCTTCTTCAACTCCTCAAAAGCGGCTTGACACTCATCCGTCCATATGAACTCTTGGTCCTTGTACATCAACCGAGTCATAAGCTTTGCTATCCTAGAAAAGTTTTTCATGAACCGACAGTAATAACCCACAAGTCCAAGGAAACTCCTCACCTCTGATGCTGATTTAGGAACGGGCCATATCTCGACTGCCAAGATTTTCTCTAGATCTACTGAGATACCATCTCCAGTGACGACACGCCCAAGGAAGAAGACCTTATCCAAGAAGAACTCACATTTACTGAGCTTCGCATACAATTGCTCTCTTCTCAAGGTTTTTAAGACAATTCGTAGGTGCTTCTCATGCTCCTCATGGCTCTTCGAATGGACAAGGATGTCATCTATAAAGATAACCACGAACTGGTCCAAATACTGATGGAAGACTCGATTCATCAAGTCCATAAAGATAGCTGGAGCATTGGTCAATCCAAATGGCATGACCAATAACTCGTAGTGTCCGTATCTCGTCATGAATGGGTCTTCAGAATGTCCTGCTTTCGCACCTTCACCTGGTGAAATCTCGATCTCAAGTCTATCTTCGAGAATACCTTGGATCCACTAAGCTGATCGAATAAGTCATCAATGCATGGCAGAGGGTACTTATTCTTCACAGTCACAACATTCAAGGCTCTGTAGTCAATGCACATGTGCACTGACTCATCTTTCTTGGGTACAAACAACACTAGAGCTCCCTAGGGTGATGCACATGGTCGGATAAAGCATTTCTCCTCTAACTCTTTCAACTGTGCCTTTATCTCATAAATCTCCTTCTTTGCCAATCTATAAACATGCGATACTATGGGTGCTGCTTCTGGTGTCAACTCAATCGATAACTCCACATCTCTGTCCAGAGGTAGTCCTGACAAATCCTCTCGAAAGACATCCTTAAACTCTGAAATGATATGGTGATAAATAACGTCACCCAATGCCATCTGAACACCACCACGAACCTTTGTGGATCTTCATGCAAACTTGAGCTCCGGCTGGCCTGGTACCTTAAAGATAATACTGCAGTCGAAGAAAGCGTGATACTTGCTTTGCCAGGCAATCCCAAGTACAATATCAAAGTCCATCATGGGAAAGACTAAGAGTCGATCCTTCATCTCTCTGCCGCGAATCACTACAGGGTAAAATCTACAAACATGGCTAACAGGTACAAGTCCTCCCCCAGTGAGAAATCTAACACAACTAGGCAAAGGTGTAGTGGCAATATTGTGCTTGGCGACAAAACTAGAAGATATGAACGAGTGTGTGGCTCCCGTATCAAATAATGTGACAGCAGGAAGTATAGAAACAAGAGTAATACCTGCTATAACATCAATCTCCTTCTCTATATCATCCATCTCCATAGAAAAAGCATGTCCAGTCCTTTGAAGAAGTCCCTGTGGTCGGGCCCTCACAAACTGGTCCTCCTGGGTAGGTAGCGGTGGTCCTCACTGAAATCCTCCACCTGATGGAGGTCGAGGTGCTCCCGCTCCTGGTCTCATCATCTGTTAGGATGGTCGCATGGATAGAAGTGCTGGCCTCTGCATCGGTTGAGGGAGTGCCATGGTCTACTGCACCGGACAATCCCTCACTGAATGCTGTCCCGATCCGCACCTCAAATACTGGCGCAGTCGAACTCAGAACTCTCTATGAATATGCCCTATGTTTCTACAGAGATGGCAAAGGGGCTTCTCTCTTGGCTGATAGGGTGCCGCTCTATGCAACTGCTATCGTTACTGCTGCGCAAAAAGGCGTCTAATCGGACCACCCTGAGGCACTCTAACTGATGCTAGAAGTGCGGGGCGTCTTAGTGTCTGCTGTGACTTCTTCAAAAGGAGCTCCTGACTTCTCACTTCCTCCAGAACTGCCGTATAGGATATCCTCGACTATGAAGTAGTGAAGCGCCTGATGTCAGGGGATAGCCCATGGTGGAATCTCTTGAACCTCTCTAGCTCAGTAGAAATTAACATCTTGCCAAAATGACTCAGCCGACTAAATTATGCGTTATACTCGTCCACCGTCATGTTCCCTTGCTTGAGGTGAAGAAAATGATCATAGAGGACAAAACAAATATTGGTAGGGAAGAACCTCTCGTTGAAGAGTTTGCAGAACTCCTCCCACGTTAGGTCGGTGCCATACTGTCTCTGCTCAGCCTTCCACTGGTGGTGAGCATTGTCCTCAAGTAAGAGATCTACTATTGTCATCCATAAGTCCTCGGATAACTGTGATGCCTTCAATAGCTTCTCGGGGTGATGAGCCACTCGGAGACTTCCAACGGTGTCTCCATGCCTCTAAAATGCTTTGGGTTCATTTGAGTAAAACCCTTGACATTGCCCTTATAAGGTCATGGCGCTGGGGCTTGGGCGGGTACAGGGGCTGGTGGTGGAGGAGGTGTCTGTTCAGTGCAGCCAAAAGAGCTTGTCTTAACAGCTCATTCTGCTGCCACTGAGCCTGCATTATGGCCTGTATTAACTGGGTCGAGGTAACAGTCTCGTCCGGCTACAAAAACTACGGAGGTGGCATGAAGGTTATCTGCGATAAAAATTGGGGTGGTGGTGGCATACTCCCACCTTGGGGATTTGCAGTCTGCTGCGGCTGGTGCCCCATTGGAGGTACGGATGGCTGAGGGTCTGTCTTAACTTTTGGGGGTGTCTGGCCTACCAAAAATGATTGTCCCAGCTGGAAAGATATAGTCAGGGACATAATCAAGGAAGGCAGAACTCTACATTCCTCCTGAGTCACAAAATCGCTAGCTATGATAGCAAGGTGAGCGGCATGTCCATTTAAAGGATTCATTTTGCTGGACACGAAGATAATGACAATGTTAGAACAAGTTCAAGATGCAATTCAAGCAGTTAAAGAGAGTACGAAATTAGAATTCAAAGGAGGTGATTAAATAAGTGGATGAGATCCTATTTTCTAATCATATTTACAGGCTTGCTCGGTACAGTAATATAACCGAGATAATATACTCTAGACATGCATGAGCCACCACAAAAATATGTCACGCCCTAGTCCCAAAATAGGTAGGACTGGGAATACGTAGCATGCAAGTCGTATGTATATGACACTTCAATATGTTGGAAAAATTATAACATACACGTACGCTGAATATGAATAAATAATTCACAAGTGGTATATATATTGTCAACACAAGTCATAGGCATCTATATCTTATCCACAGGAACAAGTAAAGGAATATCAAAATAAATAACTTAAGAAGTCTCAAGTACTAAGTAGTAAAAGAATATACAGTATTCCCCCGTACAATATACAAAAATGCACAACAAGCAGTGGTCCTCGACGTGGTAGACAATCGGCCGCACGGGGCAGTGATCAAATGCGCACAACTCAGCCAACTCTTTTGTGTATATGTGGTAGTGTTCCTGTGCACAAAGCTCCTTATTCGGCGCAAGCTAAGCCATCGACAGTATTCAACGCAACAAATGATGAGCTGCCCCAGTTCAATCATTACAGCCAATAATTACTCCGTCTCATGTCGAAGATGTGATACGACCTCCAAAAAGCTGAATGTTTGAACTTTGGTAAAGGAAGGCGTATTCCTTTACAATCCGATAGTTATTACAACAGCACTCGCAGAGGGCTAGGATATGGAGATTCTTGTACGCGCTATGACTCATAAGACGGCCGACAAATTTTTAACCTAAATGGGAAGGTCTGTTCATTGTGGAAACCGTGTTTTCCAACAGCGCATACCTGCTAGCAAAATCCAACGACGACTTGCTCCTGATGCCTATCAATGGCAAGTTCCACAAAAAGTACTATGTCTAAATTGGACTGGTACTCCTCTATTATCAAACTATATCGTATCTTTTTGGGCGATGGTTCATGTCCACATTACCTATGGACCGTCTATCTAATACACTATTCTGGCGAAGTCCACCATATCCATATTACCTCTGAGCAAACTTTTCGGCCTTGACTATCGATCATCACGTCCATATTACGTCTGATATCGATTATCTTCCAACTTATCACCCGTACCCAATCTGGAGTATGCCCGCGGTGCTAAGTACACAAAATATATCACATCCATATTACCTCTGATAGAGTTTATTTCAAATCTAGTACTGGCACCCAAGTACGCAAGAGGGTAATAGGTTCACCAAAATTCTCCAGCGGGATGTCCTTACTATCCACAAAACCTATCACGTCCATATTACCTCTGATAGGGTTTGTTTTGAATCTATTACTCGTACCCCAAGTGCGCAAAAGGATAATAGGTCTACCAAAATCCCCCAGCGGGATGTCCTTACTATCGACAAAATCTATCATGTCCATATTACCTCTAATAGAGTTTGTTTTAAATCTATTACTCGCACCCAAGTGCGCAAAAGGGTAATATGGACGTGATAGGTTTTGTGGATAGTAAGGACATCTCGCTGGGGGATTTTCGAATCTATTACACTCACTCCAAGTGCGCAAAAGGGTAATAGCTCCACCAAAATCCTCTAACGGGTCCTTACTATCCACAAAACCTATCACGTCCATATTACCTCTGATAGGGTTTGTTTTAAATTTATTACTCGCATTCCAAGTGCGCAAAAGGGTAATAGGTCCACCAAAATCCTCCAGCAAGATGTCCTTACTATCCATAAAATCTATCACGTCCATATTACCTCTGATAGGGTTTGTTTCGAATCTATTACTCGCACTCCAAGTGCACAAAAGTGTAATAGATCCACCAAAGATCCCAAGTGGGATATCCTTAAAAAGCTACGGTATGGTACTACATTCATATTATCTCTAGTACAATACCCAAAACTCCACAACATACAAAATTCTGAAAAGGAGAGAATTTATTGATTAATATTCAAGATCATGAGTACATATGATGAAAATCCATTATATTCAAGGATTTTTTATTAGTATTCAAGGTGATGAGTACATATGATGGAAACCTGTTTTAAAGGATTTCCATAAAGTCTCGCTGATACAAAACTTTTTTATTAGAAGAGTCCCTCCGTATTGTCTTCGCTACTGACACAAATCGAGCCCGCAGCAAAACTTAATGCTTTCTGGATCATCCCTCCACAGTGTAAACCTCAGTATGGAAAAGAATATATACCGATGGATAGCAAGGGAGGAGGAGGAGTAGGCGCTCTATAATCATACGGGGAGACCGATGACATGAATGATAATTAATCCAAATCCTATCATTGATCCCGCAATCTTTCGACCGATAGCAAACCACATAAAAGGAAAAAAAGCAGCTGACACGCTGCATGAACAAGGAAAACTCAGCTTATGATACGAGATGTTCATCCTAGTCTCCTGGATTAGTTCTTACCAAACTGACTGCGTCTCCTGGATCAGTTCTTGGCGAACCACCACATAAAGTTGGTCTTCACCCCTAACAACGGGTGTTATGATATTCTTCCATGCTCTGTCATGAGCCACATGAGGGAGAACAAAGCCTGAATTAGAAAAATATATGACATCAGCATATAAAAACAACATTGACGTCTATGCAGGATAGCCTAGCCGGCGCATGAGATGCCTTCCATGCGGACGAGCCATGGGGATCGCATGTCAGGATTGAGCCTCATCCACACGACAAAGTCATGAGTGTCGTATGTACAGGATGAGCATGTACCCATGTGGCTGGATCTTAGTTGTCGCATGATGGTTGCCTCTCCATGCGACAGACTAATGAAGGAAGCCTGCGCATGTTCATGATGCTCTTTCATCCATGCGGCAGGGCTGTGTAAGAAGTCTGTGCATGTTCTAGACAATTTCTTTTCCACGCAGTAAGACTGTGAAAGGAGTATCTATGTCCATGAAAGTCCGGCACGAAGAATGTGGTGCTCCCCTACCTCTGAGTAAAGCACCGGAATCAGGGGGCCAAGAATCAAGACCGTCCTTGACAGACTCCTCGGAGAGAAGTGTCGCCGCCCGCTGCATCCTTCACAGGAAAAGGAGAAAATAAAGCAAAGAAATGAAGCCCTCTCTCTTTCCTCCTAGCCGCCTATATGTAGGCTCCAAAAGTTGCAAGAAAAGATCGAGGAAGTGAACCAAAACAGTTATGAGAATGAATCTGACGTCTCAGTTTTTGGGATTCACTTTAATTTCCTTGAAAACCAATGCCTCGAGCCCCGTGTCAGGAGACGGTGCAGAATCCCAAGAGATCCGTGCAAAGATCAAAATAAATCTCCTTATTCATGACTTGACAGTCTGGCAGCATTCGCCCATGTGGCTCAATGTCCATGTAGCCCGAACGTACCCTGTCCATGCTTCTTATTCAAAGTATTTCAAACTTGTCAGTTGGAAACTTTGAAGGGGTCTTGTAGAAGCATAGAAAATGTACATCCATGTGTCCGATGCCCATGTGTCCCAAAATAAAACTCAACAGATGTTGGACCGCATGCACACCATGCGGCCCAGAAAAGGGACACCAATACGGTTCAAACAAGCATCCTAACAACTGGTCGTAGGTCGACCTGACATGACGTCCTGATAACAGAGATGGTGCCTGACACATAATCCTAACAAAAAAAAATTTCATGATTGCCTCGAAGGACGAGAATACACTAAGAGATAGAAGTTCCAAGGATAGTGCAGAGCCACGTGTACAACACGACAAAAGATCCCATACGGCTTTGGCCCATGCATCCCAGATTTCATGTGCCCCATGCGACTCTGGCCCATGCGTCCCAGACTCCATGATTCCCATGCGGCTCTGACCCAAGCATTCTAGACTCCATACGGTCCATGAGACTCTGGCCCCATACGTTCTAGACTCCGTGCATCCCGTGAGTCTTTGGCCACATGTATCCCAGATTCTACATCGACCAAATCTTGCTGTTGCAACTGAATGATTCTCTCCAACCAAATGCGACCACGTGTCTATTTGACCAAGTCGCGCCTACAACAGATGAGAACCATCCAGATATTCAGCAACAAGAAAATCTTAACAAATGTCCATGAGATAGCTGAAGCCCAGATTCTTGTGCATAGTTGTAACCCCTTTTCTGTTAGAAGAAGGCATGTGGCAACTCCCAACATCCATGCGGTCCAAAATTTATGCGGCCACTGAACCGCTATAAATAACAGGGTATTACCCTCATATAAGTATCTACAAATCTACACTCCGGATCGTCCACTGAGTAAAGAGAGTTGCTACACTCCTAACCCACTATTGTCACCCCCCAGAAAAAACTTTGTACTTAGATTATCTTCTAGGACTTTTCTTTGTACTTTCTTTAGTTTGTTCAATTGAATCAAGTTATTTCCAACTTTCATATTTAATGGAAAACAGAGATGGATCCCAAGAAGGTGGAGGCTATTGAGAGTTTGCCAGTACCCCGTATACCTTCAGATGTGCATAATTTCCTGGGTCTAGTAGGCTACAAAATGCGATTTATGGTAGACTTTGCTAGGATCTCCGAACCCTTGACACGGCTGACGTGTAAGGATGTGACACTTGAGTGTTCAAATGCTTGTCAGACTTCTTTTAAAAAGCTCAAGAGGAGTTTAATTTTGGCTCATATTCTGACACTTCCAGTAGGACCAAGTAGGTTCTCAGTGTATTGTGATGCTTCAGGAGTGGGACTAAGGTGCGTCCTTATGCAGAATGACAGAGTGATAGCTTATGCATCTTGGCAGCTTCGAGACCATGAGAAAAGTTATCCGACGTATAATCTTGAGTTGGCAGCAGTAGTGTTTGCACTTAAGCTCTGGAGGCATTACCTATATGGTGATCGAGTGGAGATCTTCACAGACCACAAGATCTTGAGGTATATGTTCACATAGAAGGAAATCAATATACGGCAGAGGAGGTGGCTTGAGTTATTGTCAGACCACAATCTTGACCTTCAGTGTTATCCAGGGAAGGCCAATGTCATAGCTGACACTTTGAGCAGGAGAGGAGGAGCTTACTTCTTGATGGAGCAGTGCCATATTTTGGAGGAACTGCAGGAGATGGGTATCGAGATAGTATTACTTGGTGATATCGATTTTATGGCAAGTCTATAGGTCCAGTCTTCTATAGTTGAGAGGATCAGAGCAGAGCAAACTGGTGATGTCAGGCTTCAGCAGCTCAGAGCAGAGTGTGAGTCAAGACGAAGACTAAAGTTGAGCATTCATGAGGATGGGACTCTCAGGTTTGGGAGTCGACTTTGTGTGCCGAGAGGAGATATCCTGCTGGAGATTATGTCAGAGACCCACAGTTCTCAGTACTCAGTGCATCCAGGAGGGACGAAGATATATGATGATATTCGTTAGCACTTCTGGTAGAATGGTATAAATGGAGAGATTGCTCGGTTCTTTTCTCGGTGTTTAGTCTGTCAGCAGGCTGAGGCTGAACATCATAGACCGGCCAGACTACTTCAGCCGTTACCGATTTCAGAGTGGAAGTGGGACCTTATTACTATAGACTTTGTGATCAGTCTTCCTAGATCCCCATCTGGCAGAGATGCTATATGGGTTATAATGGATCTACTCACGAACGTTACTCACTTTCTTCCTTTTAGAGTGGGCCAGTCTACAGAGCATATAGCTGAGAAGTACATGAGACAAATAGTCAGATTGTATGGCGTTCCAGTTAGCATAGTCTCAAATAGAGATTCATAGTTCATGTCTCATTTCTGGCAGAACTTACAACAAATTCTGGGTACTAGGTTGAAGTTCAGTTCAGCCTACCACCCACAGACAGATGACAATCGGAGCATACTATTCAGACTTTGGAGGATATGCTTTGAGCTTGTACACTTGACTTCGGTGGATCATGGAAGGATCACTTACATTTAGTAGAGTTCTCCTATAACAACTGCTTCTAGGCGAGCATTCAGATGGCACCCTTCAAGGCTTTGTATGGTAGGAGATACAGATCACCGTTAGCTTAGGATGACATTGACGAGAGGCATATGCTTGGTCCAGAGATGATTGCTCAGTCAGTTGGAGTGATCAGGCAGATCAGCGAGCATCTCGAACTGGCTCAGGATCGCCAGCGTTATTGGACAGATCAACACCGTCGTTATCTTGAGTTGTCTGTCGACGACCATATATTTTTGACAATTTTACCTACCCGTGGAATTATCAGATTTGGAGTACAGGGAATCTTAGTCCCAGATATATAGGCCCATTCGATATTCACGAGCGACTTGGAGACGTACCATATCATCTAGCTCTTCCACCATCGCTTCATGAGATACATGATATCTTTCACGTATCTTAGTTGCTCCGATATATTCCATACCCGAGCCATATCCTGGATCATTCTGAGTTGGTTGTTGGTACCGACCTATCATATGAGGAGAGGCCCATGTCTATTTTGGACCAGAGAAAGAAGGTTCTCAAGACCGAACTATCGGATTAGTTCGAGTTGTTTGGGGGCATCACTCACTGGGCGAGTCAATTTGGGAGCGCGAGGACGATATGCTTACTCGTTATCCATTTCTCTTCGACTCGGGAGGTATACTTATTCGTATACCCGTGTCCTATCTTAGCTTGTGCATGTGATTGATTGTTAGTTTATCTGTTATGTCAGTTATTGTTTTCTTTTCTGATTTCTTGTTGTTATCCAAAAATTTTTATGCTCACATGAGTTTCCTGCTTGTTTTACTTATGTGCTTTATTTTTTGGGTTTTCTTGTTAGTAATTTTGGATCCTTAAGAAAATTCCGAGGACAAAATTTTCTAAGGAGGGGAGAGTTGTGAGACTCGTCTCACAGTATTCATATTTGAAGCGGATACGTATTTTTATGCTATTTATTGCATTATATTGGTTCTCGAGGAAGCTCAAAAATTCTCAAAATTGAATCTTTACTACCAGACCGGTATACCAACGGTATACTACAGTATACCAACGTATACTGTCCGACAGGTATTTGTTTTATTTTTTGAGATATTTTTGAGAATTTTTCTATAAATAGCCCTTGATTTTTTTCTTTTTTTCTCTTTCTCTCTCTTCTCTTCACCCTTTTTCTCTCGAGCTTGGAGCTTTATCTTGAAACCTGGAGTGTGGTTTCTAAACCCCTTTGTGGTGGTGGACTAGAAGATTTAGGCTGGGAGCTCGCTTTAGGCAAGTACACCTTGCTGATTCTATGAACTTCTATTACTTTATGTTATTTTACTTTCCTGGAGACTTGGTTGTTGCTTTTTAGATTAGACGTGCTTTACTATAATTGTTCATCTCGTGATCTCTAGCCTTTTGACAATTTTGGTTTTGATTTCTGGTAAGATCTTGTTCTTGTCATGCCCCGATCTCCTGCAGGTAATCGGCCGTCGCAGCTAGGCGCGATTCACCGCGCTAATGATCCCACGGGACAATCTTTCCCATCTGGACGTGATGCCGCACGAGAACTAGCTCCGACCATACAAGGCCATGATCCGAACAGGCGATAAGATAACTAAGCCACAGAGTCGCACAGATAGTCCAAATGCAGCAGAATAAGAAAGAACATGCGATTGGTAACAAGTTTATAGAGTCGTCAATAGCGAAAGCATTGAATAACACAAGTATAGAAGTAAAACAAGCTCTTTATTGATATTGAATAAGTGTTACAAGCGGCATTAGGCCAAGATTACAAGTTGCTCAAGCCCTCTCTCTCGAAACAGTAATAGCGTGCCAAGTGGCTACAATTGTGGAATAATGCATAGGCGATGTTCCAATATTAGGTATTGTATATGCGCTTCAGCTTCGGACGCAACGCTCCAAGGCTCCAGAGTGAACTTCATGTCTTAGCACGCACGAAGGGGGTTTTCGCACCGAACGAGGTTCTTCCGTACTCTACAAGCAATCTGGTGGGTTATTAGTACATGAATGCACTAGTGGGGAGGCTTCTCGCCCGCTCGACAAATCCAAACATATTATATAGGTTCTGTGCACCCACTATTAAGTTATCTTTCTAGTCTTGCCTTAGGATCAGTTTTATGGCAATGATGTAAAGTCTAACTCGTGTGGCAATGCGCCATACGATATATGAGTAACACGACAAGACTTACCAACTTACCATTATTCCTTCCCTGTCCAATGACACAACCAAGTTAGCCAAACACGAATATATTCATATATTAAAATCCAAGGAATCGCATAGCGAGCACCTGTATACTACAAGCGTGTTCCTAAATCAGGTGCACGATTTTGCTTAAATTATGAAACACAAGTTACTTGTTACTTATATTCAGGCATGTTACTCAGGTTATTCAAGTGATTATAAGACTCAGGCTACACGGGTTACTTGTTTATTTCTCATATTACTTAAATTTAGATTTCTAAGACGAAATATAATGACTTGCACACGGATTGCCGCAACCGAGCCTGACTAAATATATATGAACGGGTCGCTGGCCTACACGCCATTATGGACATAGTCGTAATAAGACGGTGGTCCCGGTGCCCGGACGACTGATCGAACTTATTCGTGCTAGCTACAACTAGCGAAACTAACGAATTTCCCCTAGGTCGGATCGGTCCCAATGCCCCCGACACCCCGTCCTTAGGAAATCAAGCTTGTGCACAAGCGTCCACGACCAAGCAAGTCTCTTTTATTTATTTTTTCTCTTTTTTGATATCTTCTTATTCTGAGTAAACGATAATGGTTGTAGGCGCAGGTAATGAGCCTCGCTACAAGCCATCCTAGGTCGTTCCTGCCTCATTGGTTCTTTGCATCTTTCTTTTATTATGGACTCCTCGAGCCATTCTTTTAGTGCCATTCACTTAGTGTAAACCCCCTCACCCAAAATAGGTATTTTGTGTATATTTTATGTTATTATATTTATTATAGATTATTTTAAATATTGAATTACTTAAGAGTATTCTCTTAGTTAATTAGAAAATAAATTTTTAGTATATTTACTTATGTAAATATTTATTTGGAATTATTTTAGGTTATTTTAGATTTTTGGAGATTTTTCTAGAATTTTTGGTAATTAAAACTTAGGAAACATAAATTTTTAGGACTTCTATAATTTACTATACAACCATACTAGCATGTTGTTCCTACCAAATATATATTTTAGTTTAAATATTTAATTATATTTTTTATAATTTATTTAGAATTTTAAGAAATTTATTTAGATTTTTAAAATTATTTAGGATTTATTTGGTTATATATAGTCTTAATATTAGATAGATGCTAATTTAGTGTTAATAGATATTAATAAGATTATATATAAATTATTTGTATTATCTTTAATTCTATTTAAGATTATAAATTATTGAGATGAACTCAAACTCTATTTTAAATTAATTCAAATCCTGAGCCTACTAGGAAAGCAATTTCATGCATATTCTATCCTTATTTAAATTCATCATAATCCTATCCAAATTAACCAATGTATTTAATTAAGTAGTGTCCACCATTATAAATATATCATCCTTCATATTTTTCTTCCCCAAATTCTTCTCTTTTTCGTCCAAAAACAGTCAAAATTCGTCATAAATTCAGCCTCATTTTCTAGTAGTTATGACGACTTAAAAAGATGATATCTCCTAGCTCCGGACTCCAAATGCGCTCCAGTTTTTTTTGTTAGAACCATATCAAGATTAGTTTTCTGAATATATAAATTATTTTAGTAATTTCAGAACCTATTTTTTCAGAATATTCTGAAAGTGCCAACTGTCCAAAATTAGATGCGTTTTTGAATTTTTGAGATTTCGAGAGATCCCGAACTCAGAATTATGAGCCGTTTGAAGTTTCAAAAATCTGACATGATGAACTTACATAAAATTATTTTTCTAGAATTTAATATGTAAGTTTAATCTACTGTAAAATTTGTGCAACGTAGACGTAAGTAGGAAACCACCGAAAACTTTCATCTGTGCGCCCTTGTGGCCATAACTCTTTACCGACTTATGATTTTATGAAACTATCGATTCCAGCGTTCATGTAGCATTGAAATCTATAAGATTCCATATAGAAATCTAGGATTTGAGTTGGTTGACTTTTTGGTCAACGGATCGCCTCGATTTGCGTACCACGGATCATAAATCCGTAAAGTTGACTTTCTTTGTACCAAAATTAGTGTTTAACAATAAAATCAGATTATAATAAGATTAAAATACTAATTTAGGTTATTTTATTCAGAATTAAAATAAATTAAAATGGAGGAACATATTCACCCACTTTTATAATCTAACTTGTTTAATTTATGTGACGGGTAGATCGGACGACGCCTTGAGTTGGAACTTCATTCTTTTTCAGATCAGGCAAGATACCTTGCCAAATTGTTTACAGTACTTTGCATGCTTAGTATATTTCTATATATTTATTGCATTTCTGTTTATTCATTGCATGTGTAGTTTCTTTCAGTCATTACTATATATTAGATATGTTGACACACACTTGACACTTAGTATCATGAGAGGATAATCAGTAGGCGTAAGGGCTTTAACCACTCTGGCTGGAAGAGGCTGCCGCATAGACAGTGGCCGCATGATGTGCGGTCCCTGCGGCATGGAGAGAGACGGGGAGCTCATGCTCCGTAGTTGGGTGAGGCTCAGAGGCATTTTCCACCCACGTCCTACGGGTCTTCTTGGGCTTTTCTTGCCTTAGAGAAGGAGCCGAGCTGTCCTTGGAGAGCATGTCCTCAAACGCTTGATGGTCGAAGTGGACCACCAGCATCTTTTGTGTCGAGCCGAGCTTGGCCGCATCGGACCGCGTCACCGACTTCTCAACAGAGGAGAAGGAAGTCCCCAGCAGAGTCGCCACCGTGTTTGCCATTTAATATCAAAATGAGAAGTGGGAGAACTAGATTTAATTTAACAAACTAAGAAAGTACAAAGAAGAATCCTATGAGACATTATATGTACAAATTTATTTTCTGGGAGGTGACGATAGAGGCTTAGGAGTGTGGCAACTCTCTTTACTCCATGAAAGATTTGATGAGAAAGCTCTTCTATCTCCCATAAGTGTTGATTGGCAGATAGCCAGCCAGCCTCTTTTGGTTCGGTCTCTCTCTGAAGCAGAAAAAGCTGAGCTTTAGAACGTTCAAGTTGCTCCTATTTATAGCCATCATGTTGATGGGCTATGGGTGCCGCATAGGCCTCTGTTTGGTGGCCGCATAAGGCTCCTTCAATAGAATACAGTTACAACTGTTGCCACATGCCATGCCACGTGTCTTCTTCTAACAGAAATAAGTTATAACTGTGCACAAGAATCCGGACTTCAACTGTCACGTGGACAATTATTAAGATTTTTTTGTTGCTGAATATCTAGATGGTTCTCATCTATTGTAGGCACAACTTGGTCAAATGGATACGTGACCGCTATTTGGTTGGAGAGAATCACTTAGTTGTAAAAGCAAAATTTGGTCAATATAGAATCTGGGACACGTATGGCCAAAAATGTACGGGACGCATGGAGTCTGGAATGCATAGGGCCAAAGACGCATGGGACGCATGGAGTCTGGGACACATAGGCCAGAGCCGCATGTGACGCATGGACCACATGGAGTCTGGAACGCATTGGACCAGAAATACATGAAACGCATGGAGTCTGGAACGCATTAGGCTAGAGACTCATGGAATGCATGGAGTCTGGAAGGCATTGGGCCAGAGATGCATGGACTGCATGGAGTCTGGAACATATTGGGTCAGAGACGCATGGAATGTATGGAGTCTCGAATGCATTGTACCAGAGATGCATGGATCGCATGGAGTCTGGAACGCATTGGACCAGAGACGCATGGACCACATGGAGTCTGGAACGCATTGGGCCACAGACGCATAGATTTTTGTCGTCTTCTGCATTCGTGGCATTTGAACAGCTGTTTATTGCCAAAAATAATTATGTTGAAGCCGTCAGCCCGGATTCCAATCATCAGTGCAGGATTCGAGGCAGTCAGGATGACTGTCTGTTTTGTCAGAGTCATAAATTCTCTGATGTGACTGTAGGGACAATGCGTCAAAGGGCGTCAAACATCTTGGGACGTCATGTATCTGAGGGTGTTATGCATACACCACTATTATGCATCTCTTACTTATTTGTTGACTATAAACTGGAGCACATAGAGTAATTTTTCATGCTTCTATAATATGGACGGTATACTATAGTATACCGATGGTATACCGATTTATGGAACTTTATTTTCCAAAACCTTTCTTGCCTACTTGGAATGACATACCGACGATATGCTATAATATACTGACGATATACCAATTTGTTCGAATCCAGAATTGCTGTGTTTTTCCTATCTCTAGACCAGTATACCGATGGTATATTGGACTGTACCAACAGTATACCGATCGTGCTCTTTCTTAAGGAATTCTTTGTTTTTTGTGATTTTATTTTGATTATTCTGGCTTTTGTTTGGACACACGATGACTTGACCTGACTAGACATGAACTTACATAGATTCAGATGACTTGACTTGACTTGGCTTTACTCGGTTTCACCCGGCTTTTCCCGGCTATACGTGATGACATGATTGACTAGACTTGACTTGGCATAATTTTACATGGCTTCATCGGACAGAGCTTGACTTGGTTTTACTTGGCTTCACCTGGATGGACTTGGCTTCACATGATTTTATATGGCTTCACATGGCTTTACCTGGCTTCACATGGTTTCACATGGCTTGGTTGTTGTCGTGGCTTACATGAGTCTGTTTGCGTAATGTATATTAAAACTTATTTATATTACTATTAGAACTTATTTTGTTGCATCATGTCTATGATGGATTCTGCGGAGTGCCACACCCGGATTCATACAAGAAAAAGCTAGGGGTTATTAACTAGAGATTCACTTAGTACATGGCTAAAGATTTTCTTAGATTGCATACAGTCCCGGTTATTTATATGGTTATCTTGTGGAGTATTCAGTGGCGTATCTTATGGAGTATCTTAAGGAGTATCTGTGGCTGGTTTATGTGTATAGATATTCCGGACAGACTTCAGTGGCATACCATCAAAAGGAACCCTATTATCGCGTTGCATTATAATTATTAGTAATTAGGATTGTGATAACCCTAGTTAGTTAAAGTATCAAGCCATACTTATATGATTTTTCGTGATTGATGGATGATGGTTAGTCTAGTCTTTACATGATCACATCTTTATTTTCTATACTTGTTATTCTATTTTTCTTATCAGTTCAGGATATGTCTCATTGCAGGTTTACAGTATTTCTTTTATTATCCTGAGATCATTACATTCATTCTTTACTTTCAGTAGTTGCATTGCTTGAGTTGTTGGTTTAAGTTCCTAGATTGACTTTCTTTGTGGTACTTGCTATTTGGGGTCCACTACTAGAAAAAGCGGGATTAGCGACGTATTTTAGCGACGTCAAAATAAACGTCGCTAATAATATATAAATTAGCGACTCCTTATAAAAACGTCGCTAGACGTCGCTAAATGGCGACATTTAGCGACGTTTAGCGACTTTTATTAAGATTTTAAAAGATAAGTCGCTATAAGTTCAATTAAGGTCGCTAAACGTCGCTAATATGTCTAATTTACCGACGTTTAGCGACGTATATAGCGACCTTTATATTAAAAATATTTAGCAACGTGTTTAGCGACGTCCTTGACGTCGCTAAAATTTAATTTAGCGACGTTTTTATTGGACGTCGCTAAACGTCGCTAAAATTTGGTTAATTAGGGCTCGGTTTCATTTTTCCCCATCTGTTGAAATTTCAAAAAGAAACAAAATCCCCCCCCCGCTCCGTCGACCGGCTCTCCACCGCGACTACTCCGGTAAACCCTACTTTCTCTCTCTCTATCTCTCTCTCACAGGACACATGTGACATTGACACAAACACGAGACACACACAGACACTGACACAGACACAGATACGGCACACACACACACACTGACACAGACATAGTTCAGGACCTAAGGTTAGGGTTAGGGTTAGGTTTTTTTACATAGGGGTAGGGTTAGGGTTAGGGCCGATTGGCCCAAGTATGTGTGTATCAGTGTGTCAGGTGAGTTTTGATAGGTGTTGTTGGTACCAGGTGAGTTTTGATTACAGATTTCTTAAGAGTGTATGTGTGTATCAGTGTGTCAGTTTGGGGGGTTAGGTTTTTTATTAAAGGGAGTGCAGAAATCTGCCGGTAATTGTAAGTGAGTACAGCCACAATGCATGGGGTTATCCATTTCATAGAGCAATAGCCCGTGTACTTGGGAAACTTTTGATGCAAAAATTGTTCAAGCACCAGGTGCCTTAGTGCAATGCCATGACTGAGCAGTAGCTCCCTGGAACCTACTGCAAGTTGCAGATGTTAGGATTAGTGATGTATTCAGCTAAGGGATGTATGCAACTGTGTACAGTGCACTAGAAGAAGTAGGCAGTGATTAGCTTTAGGTAGTATTATGCAAGTGTGTGAGTTGGAGAAGTGTGTCAGTGAGGGATAGCTAGTGTCAAGTTTAGTGGGTAGTATAGATATTAGAATATAAGCTAATGTAAAGTTATGATACAAGATATTGGTTGAGGTATGGGTATTTGTTAATCAAGTATCTCAAGAAACTTAGTTTATGAGCTTAGGATACTAAGGGTGTAACCAAGTAGGTATCTCCAGTACTTGGGTGTATGTTAAGCTAGTACCAAGGTTGTGGATTAGTATCTTGGGGCAGTGGGTTAAGGTATAGTAGTAAAGTGGTATTAAGATATTATTTGGGTAATGTTATATATATATATATATATATATATACTGCATTTCCCATAACGGACACTGACACAGACACGGCACACACACACACACTGACACAGACACTGATCAGGACCTAGGAGTGTGGTTGGGGGCAGCTGTAGTTCTATAGTATGACACACTATTTGTAGTGTGTTGACTGCACACTTATAGTGCAGTTCATAGTACTATGGGGTTGGGGGCAGCTGCAGTTTTGATAAATGAAAATATGTATTATATAAGTTATGATTTTTATAGTACGGTTAAGTTAGGAAGTTAGGTGATAAACTATTGTATGTAATAATTTATATGATACATACTGTCAATTTTGCAGAAGTTTCTAGAAATGGATATGAATTACTATCTGCGTCATCGTTCGTGGATGTACAACCGTCATCCTGATGACTTGTGTGGTGTACGGGATGAATTTATTGAGGGTGTATAGCAGTTCCTGCAGTTCGCCAAGGCGTTCCCTCAGTACATAGATGGTACCAAAATTAAGTGTCCGTGTATGAGATATCGCAACAGGAAATATCATCCAGAAGTGGAAGTTACATATCATTTATACTCGAAGGGCTTTACGCCGAATTACTATCAGTGGACCGCGCACGGAGAACTTGTATCTCTAGCATCGGAGTCGGAGCCCTATGTGGAGCCGTATATGGATGTCCAAGACCACGATGCTTACGACGACGGGTTGGTGAACATGGTTTATGATGCGGCGGGGCCTAGTTTCAATCCTGACAATTATGATGCGGCGGAACCTAGTTTCAATCCGGATAATTATGATGCAGCTGAGGAGGCACCGAATGCTGATGCTGCAAAGTTTATGGAGTTGCTTGAGAATATAAGGACTCCACTATATCCTGGTTGTAAGGATCATTCACCGTTGGAGGTGGTTACAAGATTATTGAGCATCAAGTCCGATTTTAACATGTCGCAAGAATGTTATAATCGACTGCTCGATTTGATTATAGAGATCTTGCCCGAGGGTGCAAAGTTGCCTAAAGACTTCTATCGATCTAAGAGGATGGTGAGATCGCTTTGGATGGGATACGAGAAAATCGATGCATGTCGCAACGGGTGCATGTTGTACTACAAAGACGACAAGGATGAAGATGCGTGCAGATTCTGTGGTGCTGATCGCTACAAGGCCACTGTTAGAGAAAAGTCTGTCGGTGCAAGGAAGCCTACCGATTCGATGCACTACTTGCCTTTGACGCCGCGGTTGCAGCGGTTGTTTATGGTTAAGGAGACTGCAGAAAATATGAGTTGGCACAGACAAAAATAGATCGAAGGAGTATTGGATCATCCATCCGATGGAGAAGCATGAAAGCACTTTGATCGAGAGTATCCATATTTTGCCGAGGAAGCGCGTAATGTCAGATTGGGGCTCTGCTCTGACGGTTTTATCCCATTCGGACTTTCGGGCTTCCAGTATTCGTGTTGGCCTGTGATCGTCACTCCGTACAATCTACTGCCTTGGATGTGCATCAAGACTCCGTATATGTTCCTAACCGTTATTATCCCGGGTCCGAACAATCCGAAGAGGAACATCGATGTGTATTTACAGCCTTTGATAGATGAGTTGAATCAGCTGTGGGAAGTCGTTGCCAACACGTACGATGTTTCTAGAAAGCAGAATTTTTAGATGAGGGGAGCACTTATGTGGACCATCAACGACTTTTCGGCCTATGGAATGTTATCGGGATGGAGCACCCATGGTCGTCTCTCATATCCATATTGCATGGACCGTTCTCAGGCTTTTCGTTTGAAACACGGAGGCAAACCGTGCTTCTTCAATTGTCATCGACAATTTTTGCCGAAGGATCATCCGTACCGGAGGAATCGGAATACTTTTTGTGCGGGAGTTGTGGAGAAGGCCAATCCACCGCCAAGGTGGCCCGGATGCACGATATGGGAAGAGGTAAAAGATTTACCAAGTGCTATCGAAGAGCCTGCTAAGGGGTACAAGTGTGACGAATTTGGTCGTATCCATAACTGGACGAAGAGGAGTATATTCTGGGATCTGTCATATTGGAGCACCAATCTGATCAGACATAACCTTGATGTCATGCATATCGAGAAGAATGTGTTTGATAACATAATTAATACTGTAATAGATGTAAAGGGGAAGACGAAAGATAATCCGAAGGCCAGCATGTCGAGGAGGTCGTGCCGACGTTGTCCCGGCATCAGCAAGATCCTCCATGCGCACCACCGGAGGAGACGAGGACAGAGATTTGGGCCGACGGTACAAAGTAAGTCAATTAGATGGTTTAGTATATATTTGTGTTTCTCTTTATTCATCGTATATTGACTTTTTCAGTAATCTAAATTATTATCTCTGTATAGATATCGTCCATCGTCGGTTCAGAGACGCCTGGGCCAATTTCTGAGGAACAACTACGGTGGCCCTTGGATCAACTACTCTGAGGCTCCGGAGGAGAGGAAGGCGTTCTGGTTTGTGCACTTCCAGGTAAAAGTATATTAAATAAATCCTCTAATTTATGCATATTCGTGATGCTAACTTAATAAATTATTTATTGTAGCAAACGTATTTTTATCCTCCGCACCGGGCCGAGTTGATCGAGCGGCTCTTTCCTACCGTTGCCGCCAAGCTTATCCGAGATGCTCTGGATGACCAGAAGGCTCGTGATCGTGCTGGAAAACCGATCCAAGGTTGGATCATGCCTGAGCAGTGGACTGCGATGAGGGCTAGATTCGACGATCCGAGCTACAAGAAAAGGTCTAAGAAGGCCAAGGCGGCTAGGCAGAATGCTGCCAAGTGGTGTGGTGGCTCGATTCCGATGACGGATCATTTCTAGGTCGAGTGGTACTTGGAAAAAATTTCCGTCGTTTAGTATATTTTTTCTTTTAAAATATATTATTTTAATATAAGTACCATAAAATGGTACTTGGAAAAAATATTTAAGTTTAGTAATAAATAATATATTTTTAACAGCTACAGAGGGGTGAGGATGCAAATATGGTGACCGTCTTCTTGGCCACCCATCGCAAGGACGAAAATCTCATTGATGAGAGGGCCTCACAGACCTATGTAAGTATTACTTTACTTTGTGTTTATTTTAATATAACTTAGGCAATTATCGAGTTTCCAAACCTTTTCTAGGCCGAGTATCTTAGGCTTCGTGAGCGGGCGACTACTAGTGCACCTACACCTGGAGAGGCTGGTGCTTCGTCGCAGCCCGGTCCATCTCCGTCGGCGGACGACCTGTGGGTGACCGCAGCTGGTGGTCTCCAGAGGGGTACGTACTACGGTACGGGCTCCTATGGTGCCCTGGTTGCGACGCAGTCATCTAGGGCCTCCCCGACAGCTGCGCATTCCATACACCCCTCGCAGTCGTCGGCCAGAGTCCAGGAGGTCGTCTAGGAGGCCGTTGACCGTCAGATTGCGTCTCTCCGTGACGACTTGCTGCAAAGTATGGAGGACCAGTCCCGATCCCAGCCGCAGGCGGATGATCCGATGCTCATCGCACGATTGGATATGCTCGACCGCAGCATGACGGAGCTACGGGAATTGATAAATGATATTAGAGCCTCCAATGATCGCAACATCATGGAGCTGCAGGCGTCACAGCTATCGATGGGCGAGAAGCTGACGAGGATGCAGGATTCAATGGGTGATAGCAGTACGAGGCTGTTATCTACCCTGGATTCTTACAACCAGCGACTCGCAGACTTGGAGCGGGCACGGCCTCCACCGACGTCACTGCCTTCTCCATCGACATCGGTGTCGATTCCACGGGATGAGTATGAGGAGTTCTTATCCTTCAAGCGCGCCGGTGGTCAGCCTCCTGCAGATCCGTAGTAGTATAGTTATTTTTATTATTATTTAGGATGCGATTGTATATTATAAATTATTGATACTTCAACAATAGACATGATGTATGATGCTTCTTGTGGTCTTTAATTTTTTAGTTAATTTAATTGGATTATATAGTTATCTTGCATATCCACATTTAATTGGATTGATACTTCTTGTGGTCTTTAATTTAATTGGATTATATAGTTAACTAGATTGAATCATGTTGGTGCGTGTGATGAAGATGGTTACGGTGCTAGATTGGGGAAGAGCCGATACGAGTGTGCCTCTTGCAAGAAGAGCTTCCACTCCTACCAGGCTCTAGGCGGGCACCGTGCGAGCCACAAGAGGCTCAAAATGGGATGCTGCAGCAGAGGAGACGAGAGTACTACTAGCCCATTGGATGTCGTCGATCCGACAGTTGTCCACAGTGGAAAGGGTAAAACTGCAGGGAATCACCAATGTTTGCTTCTGGACACTATTTTTTTTATTTTTTTTAAAATTAGCGACATTATTAGCGACGTTTAGCGATGTTAAGTTACGTCGCTAAATACATCGCTAATTAGCGATGCTGTAAAAAGTCGCTAATGACGTCGCTATACGTCGCCAATTGCTGACATGGCAGTATAGCCAGGTCATTTTAGACGTCGGTATAACGTCGCTAATCAGCGACCTTTAGCGACTTTAATACACGTCGCTATTTAGCGACTTGGAGTCGCTAAACGTCGCAAAATTTGCGACACAGTAACGTCGCTAAAAACGTCGGTATAGCGACGTTTAGCGACATTTTTTTTTTACGACTTGAGTTTTTCCGACAACTTTATAACGTCGCTAAACCAAATTAGCGACGATTTTTTGTTATTTAGCGACGTTTTTAGACGTCGCTAATTAGACTTTTTCTGGTAGTGGTCTAACCCACTGATTTTGCATGGCCAGATCCAGTAGCAGCACCAGAGGATCTTTTGTACCTTCATGAGGATGGTGACCATTAGGAGCACCAGACCACTTGAGTGTTTAGCCACCAAGCACGTGTTTAGCTCGTGTTTTAGTTTGATCAGTTATCCTACGGGTAATAGCATGATTGACATATCCTAGGGTTGATCATATATGACTTAGATTCTGGCTAGTTTATTCATTTTTTGTTCACTAGCTTCATAATCATTTGTATATTATAGTTTGGGACGCTTTACAATTATATTTTAGCTGATCATACATCTTATTATTATTCTTATTATTCTTGTGATTGGGACACTAGGGTTTGTTGACCTAGGCTTGACTGTTGGTTTATAGTAGTGACCCCTCATGTCTTATAGCTTTACCGTATATGCAAAGTACTGGTGTGCTCTAAGTATATGTAGCTGGCCTTGTCAGTCCTGCTCTCCAGTATTCTGGTTTTGGGTTATGACAGTGCATGTCCCGAGTCATGTAGTGAACTTAAATCATCTTGAGTTGTGTGCCAACCTATCTTACTCGGAAGTACATGTTCAGATCCTAGTAAGGAAAAAGAAGACCCTACGGAATCAATCAATGGCTTTGGTCCTTGTGTTGTTGTGGAATCATGCAGTCGAGGAATCGACATGGGAGCTTGAGAAAGATATGTGAAAGTAGTACCCTTCCTTATTCGATAACCCAGAGGTAGAACCTTTGTTTTAAGTTTCGAGGACGAAACTTTTTCTTGGTGGTATATTATGTAGTATTTTGCTCCTAGCGGTGCACTATATAAGGTTTGTGTAAACCCCCAAATTTTTCAGAAATTTAAAAATGAATTTTTGGGAATTTTTTATGATTTTTAACTATTTAAAATAAATATTTTTTGGTATTAAATAATTTTTGTTATTTTATTAAATATTAAAATATTATGAAAATAATATTTTTTGGTGTAAAATAAAATATTAGACTTACTGCAATTATTGTAGAATTTATTGGACCCCAGAACTAGTTTTAAAGACCTAAAAACAACGTATTAAAATAAACCAAAATAAACCAATTTGAACCGAACCGAACTAACCGGTTTAAGATTAATTAAACCGAACCGGACCAACCCCTAACGGGTCGGATCTATACCCGACCCATACTCGCGATCCGTACCCGACCCATACCCTATTGGGTTGGATCTGGACCCGCTTCCAAAACCTGACCCGAACCCGACCCGATAACCCGCTGTCAACAGTAACCTAAACCGATCCCCGCGTCTGATCGCCTTCCCCGACTGTTCCCCGGTCGTTTCCTCTGATGATCTGCCTCCCCGACCACTCACTTCCCGTGCCGGCCGCCTCTTCCCCTTCACCTCCCCGCCAACGGCCGTCGCACCCACTCCTACTTAAACCCCAACCACCACCATCACGATCTACGACCACCGTCTCCCCTTCGACATCTACACCCCAACGCCGCTCCGCCATCATGACTTTCCTCCGCCATCGCCGTCTCCCCTCCAACGATTCTATCAGCCGTGACCTCGTCGACGCCGACCAAGCAGCTGCAGAACCTTAACCGCAGCCGACGCCTCTCCGGCCGCACGACTCTGACTCACCGCAAGCCATCCTGAGCTCCCTGCAGCAGCCATCGTGCTCCGGCGACGACCACCAGCAGCCAGCAAGCTCCGCCACGCCGACATCACCGTAGCCGCGTCGTGCCACCCCGAGTACGCGAAGAATAGCCGATTACGATCGCCTATTCAGGTGAGGATTTCTCAATGAGAAACGCCAATGTTAGAACAGTCTGTTGCTACGCGTCCTGTGTCGGTCGTAAACCGTGACGCAAAATCAGGAAAATAAATCCTAATTTCTGAAAATTCAGAATTTGACCCGAACTCCCCAGTTCACGACCATTTTACGCACAACCTGCTAAATGTTTTCAAAATTGGCTTGAACAGTAATTTAGACCATATAACCTAGTTTTAAAACCCTGTATTAGTGTAATTTATGGTGTTGTAATTTGCATGTTATTCGAGGGTGAAATTTGCCAAAAACTTGATCTTTATAAAACCCTGATTTTCTCGGAACTGGGTGCGTCCCGCTAAACGAGACAACTTGGTCGTGTGCGAACTTCACCAAAAGGTGCGTGCTGTCGATACGAACATGTAGGATTTTGTGAAAGTATATTTGGATGTGCGTGCACACCGGAATTAATACGTATCCGTCGATAACATCCCATATCGGCCATGTTCTAAAACTCATTGTAACTTCGTGTGTGCTCGTCGTTTCGAAATAAAACTTGTGCCATCGGACTCGTAGCAATACGTAGGTCTTGTGACCCAAGTTTGGTTCAATTCTGAGAATGTTGACATAATCTCGTATTGTGGGTAATGCACATCACTTGTGGCTATCTGAGGAGACACGGCTCGGACCAGACCAGAAACTGTCACTTTTGCCCCTGTGTCCAAATTGGAGTTATAGACAGGCAATTCTAGCTATTTGATATCTTCTGAACATGATGAGAGTATTTATTTCAGTAACCGGAGGAGTACCTACAGATCCCGCTGATATCAGAGCAGCAGTTGGAAACCAAACTCCAAGCAAGTGTACCTTGCCATACTTGCAGTAAATTGATTCATATTATTCTCTTGATCTATTTCTGTGATATAAATGTTCAACCTAGGAACGTGTGACGTTACTTAACGTTCGAATAATATTCGGGTGTCAACACCGTACGCGGAGTTGTGTAACGTCACCTAGAGATTGATATCATAACCCTACATATCTTCGTGCTTGCTTTATCAAGTACGTCATACCATAGGACACTTGACATTGTTCATGAGACAGAATCTTTCTGAGATATTCATGGTGATTCTGTATAGGATACATGTTTCGTGACATATACTTTATACATATGCATAGATATTATTATGACTTGCTGCATTAGATATGATCTTGCGTGTCATGGACATGGGACGTGTGATTACATTGGGAGGGGGAGAGACACACAGGCTACAAGCTGATTATATATATATATATATTTATTACGGTGCCATAGGCCCACTACATAGTATAACTATATAGTATAACTACATATTATAACTGCTACCGGCTCCTCGACACAGAGCTTATAGTAGTCTCAGCCTGAGTCTATTGTTGCTCAAATTTTGCATATCTCTTAGCTGGTTATATAGTTTACCCTATTGATACATTTTTATACTGCACATATTTGGCTTGAGTTATTCTTGTACCTTGCTATATCCCCTGAGGACCTGGATCGGGATTATGTCCCCAGGTATAGCAGAGGAGTTCTATCCCGAGGTATACGGAGAGGAGTAGGATCAGACATCGAAGCTGAACCGATCCCCGAGGACGAGGTGATAGCCGAGGATTTTTTCTGAGTATTTGCTTAATTTATACTCAATATATGTTATTGTTAGACTCTTTCATTTCTGGTCTGGTGAACCATTGTATCAAACTTATTATCGGGTTGTTCCCCGAATTATATTTTATTGAGACTTGATGTTGCTTTATATTTCATATTGATGGTATTTATTTCTGTGGATGAGATTAGTAGCATAGACCCTTTTTGTTGTATTACAGCTTAAGTACACCTTGATGGGTCCATTAAATTAGGTTTACCCATCGGTGTGTGCTGCTGGCCATTGCCACGTGTCTAGTCCCTCGATATTTTGGGACTGGGTCGTGACATGGTTTTTGTGGTCGCCCATGAAGGTCCTCGACTAAATTGCTTTGGTTTCAACTTAGGGATCGAGCAAGCTTGCGACAAGGATAGGATAAGTTTTTAGGATCTTATCCACTTAATTGAATCGTTCTTGATCTCTATCAGATTCGAATTTCTTGACTTGCATCCTGCCTTGATTGCTCTGTGCGCATCTTATAGTTTATTTTGGATGCAGAGTAATGGATCCACGAGCAAACGACGAAACTCCTCCAAGAACAACACAATCTGCTGTATCCACCGAGGGAGAAGATAAAGTGATACCATTAAGTGGAGATCCCTCCACTCACCGAAGCAATCAAGTAAATCATCATACTCCTAGATTTTGGCGAGATGACATTCCACCTCCGACGTAGTTTTCTCCACCAATG
Organism: Iris macrosiphon; assembly: GCA_036927795.1. Lineage (NCBI taxonomy): Eukaryota > Viridiplantae > Streptophyta > Magnoliopsida > Asparagales > Iridaceae > Iris > Iris macrosiphon. The sequence continues at coordinate 118,499,934 of JAYESA010000001.1, forward strand.
CCCCTATTCCCACAAAGGCATGCTATGGACGGACATCAGATATTTTAAATGATCTACACAATGATGCAAGCTCAACAACAGATTCAACAAGAGGCTAAGCGTCATGAGGCAGAGAATTTACGAAATAGTATAGTGACCGCATTAGAGCAGGCAAACCTACCAGCTCGACGGCCATCGACAGGCTCTATCACCGATTTTCGCCAACTGAAGCCCCGTACCTTTTTACGCAAGGAGCCCACTGAAGTTCATGAGTGGCTCACAAACACTCAACACCAATTGGAAGCAGCTGAGCTTCCAAGGGAGCGTTGGATGACTGCCGTCCGGATGCAGTTGACGGATAATGCACATCACTTATGGCTATCTGAGGAGACACGGCTCGGACCAGACCGAGTCACTTGGAAAGAGTTCTCTAGACTCTTTTAGGAGATGTATATTCCAGCTATTGCTCGATCAGAACTTCGGGACAAGTTCAATCGCCTCACTCAAGACAGTATGACAGTGGAGGAGTACAATACGGAGTTCATCCGTTCGACTCACTTCGCCCCTACCCTGATCTCGACAAAAGAAGAGAAGGCTGAGAAGTTCTTCGACGGACTTAACTTTGGCTACAGAGACAGATTGGCTCTGTTGCACCTACTTCTTACTCGGACGTCCTTGTTGCAGCCCGACGCATGGAGCGTGTTACCATGAGAGAGTCTAGCCTGAAGCAGCCATTCACATCAGCACTAGCCAGAGCACCATAGGGAGAAGCTGCAAAGAGATCTCACATGCACCAGCCACCCAGAGCATCTCCTCAGATAATGCCTACATGTCAATATTGTGGCAAACGAGGCCATTATGAGAGTGAGTGTAGACGCAAGTTAGGATTATGCTTGATTTACGGATCCAACCAACATTTAGCCAAGGATTGTCCTGAGCATCGAGAGGGAGAACTAATGTTAAACCGACAAGCTTTACCAGCACCAAGGCCAGTTTATCCAGCATTGGGAGTACCACAAACGGGAGTTGGATGAGTCAGACTACCAGCCCCAGGAGGGTATCAGCCGAGGCCACCCTTGGCACCACAAGCAGCACTCTTCCAGCAGGCCCAGCAACAGCAGAGGGCACATCCACCAGGACGCGGACAAACTTTTGCAATGACCATGGAGGACGCGCAGACTCGTGGAGTAGCAAATGCGCGTAAGATTTAAGTTATTCATAGCTATCTATTCCTAGCATTGCTTTAGCATGTGCCTGTTAGTTCATGACCTTAGCCTTAAACCTACTATTTTGAATTTATAAACTAGTTTTTCTAAGTTGTAGTTTTCTTTGCTCTAACCAGATTTCCTTCACTCTTGAATTACCTAACTTTCATTGTCTAGGGAAATACCTTATTCCTTTCCTATGTGTTTTGTTTAAACCTCATCCTTCGAATTCTTCTTGATCAAGATTTTTTGTTTGTGTGTCGTGCTACAAACATATTTTGCAACCGTGTCATCTCTTCTGACCGGTTATGTTTCATTATTCTTTGATTGCGAGGACACAATCCTCTTAAAGGGGGTAGATTGTAAACTCCCAAATTTTTTCAGAAATTAAAAAATAAATTTTTGGGATTTTTTTGTCATTTTTAACTAATTAAAATAAATGTTTTCTGGTATTAGATAATTTTTATGAATTTAATAAATATTAAAATATTATGAAAATGATATTTTTGGGTGTAAAATAAAATATTGGGTCGGATCTGGACCCGCTTCCAAAACTCGACCTAAACCCGACCCGATAACCCGCTGTCAACAGTAACCTAATCCCCGTATCTGATCGCCTTCCCCGACCGTTCTCCGGCCGTTTCCTCCGACGATCAGCCTCCTCGACGATCCGCCTCCCCAACCACTCACTTCCTCGTCCGGTCGCCTCTTCCACTTCACCTCCCCGCCAACGGCCGCCGTACCCACTCCTATTTAAACCCCAACCACCACCATCACGATCTCCGGCCACCGTCTCCCCTTCGACGTCTTTACCCCAACGCTGCTCCGCCATCACCAATCGTCCTCCGCCATCGCCATCTCCCCTCCGACGATTCTCTCTGACGTGACCTCGTCGACACCGACCAAGCATCTGCAGAACCTTAACCACAGTCGATGCCTCTCCGGGCGCACGACTCTGACTCACCGCGAGCCACCCTGAGCTCCCCGCAGCGGCCATCGAGCTCTGGCGACGACCAGCAGCAGCCAGCGAGCTCCATCACGCCGAACACAGCACCGCCGGATATCACCACCGTAGCCGAGTCGCGCCACCCCGAGTACGCGAAGAATAGCCGATTTCGATCCCCTGTTCAGGTAAGGATTTCTCTCTCCTCGCCGTGCCAATGTTCGAACAGTCTGTTGCTACGCGTAGACCGCGTGACCCTCTCAAACCCCGTGCAATTCGTTCGGGGTATCGTGTCCTATGTCGGTAGCAAACCACGACGCAAAATTAGGAAAATAAATCCCAATTTCTGAAAATTCAGAATTTGACCCGAACTCCCCAGTTCACGACCATTTTATGCATAACCTGGTAAATGTTTTCAAAATTGGCTTGAACAGTAATTTAGACCGTATAACCTAGTTTTAAAACCCTGTATTAGTCTAATTTATGGTGTTATAATTTGCATGTTATTCGAGGGTAAAATTGGCCAAAAACTTGGTCTTTATAAAACCCTGATTTTCTCGGAACTGGGTACGTCCCACTAAATGAGGTAACTTGGTTGTGTGCAAACTTCACCGAAAGGTACGAGCTGTCGATACGAATGTGTTGGATTTCACGAAAGTTGATTTGGATGTGCGTGCACCCAGGAATCAACGTGTATCCATCGACAACGCCCCGTATCGGCCCTGTTCTGAAACTCATTGTATCTTTATGTGTGCTCGTCGTTTCGAAACGAAACTTGCACCATCGGACTCGTAGCAATACGTAGGTCTTGTGATCCAAGTTTGGTTCGATTCTGAGAACGTTGACAAAATCTCGTATCGTGGGCCCCATGGCACTACTTGACGGGCGATTTTGTAATCGGCTCATCAGAATCCAGTTTTGGACATTCCGTTGGGTTCGTATCGTTGTTCTGGACTTGTAGACACTAAGTTTGACAAATTTGGAGAACTTTATATCTGGCATATTTTTCGGTACGAAGCAGGCCACATGTGGACCCCGCTTTGACCAGAAACTGTCATTTTTGCCCATGTGTTCAAATTGGACTTATGGACAGGCAATTCTAGCTATTTGATATCTTCTGAACATGATGGTAGTATTTATTTTAGCAACCGGAGGAGTACCTGCAGATCTCGCTGATACCAGAGCAGCAGTTGGAAACCAAACTCCAGACAAGTGTACATTGCCATACTTGCAGTAAATTGATTCATATTATTCTCTTGATCTATTTTTATGATATAAATGTTCAACCTAGGACCGTGTGACATTACTTAACATTCAAATAATATTCAGGTGTCAACGACGTACGCGGAGTTGTTTAACGTCACCTAGAGATTGATATCGTGACCCTACATATCTTCGTGCTTGCTTTATCAAGTACGTCATACCATAGGACACTTGAGACTGTTCATGAGACATAATCTTCCTGAGATATTCATGGTGATTCTGTATAGGATACAGGTTTCATGACATATACTTTATACATATGCATAGATATCATTATGACTTGCTGTATTAGATATGGTCTTGCGTGTCATGGACATGAGACGTGTGATTACATTGGGTGGGGGAGAGACACACAGGCTACAGGCTAATTTTATATATATATTTATTACGGTGCCGTAGGCCCACTACATAGTATAACTACATAGTATAACTACATATTATAACTGCTACCGGCTCTCCGACACAGAGCTTGTAGTAGTCTCAGCCTGAGTCTAGTGTTGCTCTCATTTTGCATATCACTTAGCTGGTTATATAGTTTACCCTATTGATACATTTTTATACTGCACATATTTGGCTTGAGTTATTCTTGTACCTTGCAATATCCCCTGAGGACCTAGATCCGGATTATGTCCCCAAGTATAGCAGAGGAGTTCTATCCCGAGGTATATGGGGCAGGAGCAGGATCAGACATCGGAGCTGAACCAATTCCCGAGGACGAGGTGATAGCCGAGGAATTTTTCTGAGTATTTGCTTAATCTATACTCAGTATATGTTATTGTTAGACTCTTTCATTTCTGGTCTGTTGAACCATTGTATCAGACTTATTATCGAGTTGTTCCCCAAATTATGTTTTATTGAGACTTGATGTTGCTTTATATTTCATATTGATGGTATTTATTTCTGTGGATGAGATTAGTAGCATAGACCCTTATTGTTGTATTAAAGCTTAAGTACACCTTGATAGGTCCATTAAATTAGATTTGCCCATCGGTGTGTGCTGCTGGCCATTGCCACTTGTCTAGTCCCTCGATATTTTGGGACTGGGACGTGACAGTTTGTAGCTCGATTGACTCAGTCAAAATTGAGTATGGGGAAACTTTAAGGCGGAATCGATCACGGACAATGCAATGAACCTTTCCATTTGATGGATCGACTTCTGTTGGAATGAGTCCAATAGTTTTCGTTGGATTTTTTGTTAGCTTTCTTGGATTTTTGCTGCTTGGTTTTGATGAATGAGTTTTCGTGATTGATTTTTTATGATTGATTTTTTAGCCCATTTTTATCGATTGCATGCATTTATTCTAGAAAACTCTGAGAGAAATAAAGATAGTAGTCTAACCAAATATTGATGCCAATGCAGATAGATGCGTAACCGGAGCCTGAGCGAGCAAGCATCTTTTTTTCTCGATATTCTTTATTTGGTGAGCGGTTATATCCCTTCCTATCTACTCCTTCATGCCAATAATCAATAATATTCTTTTCTAACCTTGCTAAGTCCAATGATCGATAATGCCACAAGTTTAATACCACTATTGTAAATAAATGAGTTGCATTGATAAGAAGGAAGTTCAATTTCATAACACAGGGAATGATATGATCATTATATCGTAGTTTAGTGCCATACTTTAGCAGTAAATTGGAGTCTATGGACTACTAATCGAAGCAATGAATAAGTATGCTGAAATAAGAATGGTTAAATGTGCATTGTTGCTCTAAATGCTTCAACACCTTACACTGCTATTTATGCTTATCATATAGTCGTAGATGTATTGTATGGTCATGGACAACTTGTGCACAAGGTAGTAAATTTCCTCGAACAGAACCTGGGGCACTGGGTGTCATGACCCGCACCTGGTATAGGGATGCAAGTCGGGAATAACGCACAGCCTATGTCGCAGAATCGGCGATAGAACACTATTTGGGTAATCTATCTAACAATATAATAAGCCACCAACAATATCAATATACTCAATCACAGATCTAAGATGGAGAATAGCACGAATATGATAAAAGAATAGAATAGTCACAATACAACTCATGAGTCAAAATGATAACATCAATGAGTCAGAGAAAATACTAAACAATAAGCTGGAGACAAATCCAGTACAAGAGAATAACTAAACATCTATGCTATGAGTCCTGGGTCGTCTGTCTCAGTCGGGATGAGTCCCTCCTGAGCTAGGGCCTCTGACTCTAAGCCCACAATATCCTGAGGCCCGTAATAAGTAGGGTACCACTCCTCAGTGTCATCTGGAAAAAAAAATCCAGTTAGGAAAGGAGAATAGTACATCTCTAACAGCAGTTCTAATCAATGATATAAACTATGTAACAGTAAATAGATGTGAATATACCAGATGCAACAATAGAGACAAGAGATATACAATATGGAAATACTGGAAATAAATACAAGAATGAACAATTTGACAATAAGCAAGAATACTAATGACAAAGTGAGTGAGTACCAGCTTTAACATGTGATCGGCTTATAAACTTGATACAAGATTTATGGCCTGGCTAATCATACGTGCGGTGTATGATTAATACTATTCAATGAACAAGACTTGATACAAGGAGGGTATGATCACATATCTGCACTACATACTCCCCAACCCCGACTGGTATAGTGGATCCAACCATGGTACGCTATGGCACGGAATTATTTAGGAAGGTAGCAAGTCTCTCCGAGAATCAATGTCTGTACATGTACAAGAAGAACAATGAAACAAGGCTTGCACAAGATACATCATATATACCAAGGAATAACATCTCAGGACGAGATCCGGATATACCAATCCGTGCAACCATCATGTCAAAAAATCAAGGATATCTACACTAGATACAATGAACATAGAGGATATCATAAATGAGAAACTATCAGAATGTACTTGTCTGAAACCTGGTGCACAGTATCACAGATATCTGGTACGGTACCTCGATGACCTAAATAGGGAATATAACATCAATACAAGATTTCAGAATAAAAATAAGTTAAACTAGTCAACATCTAGGTCAAAAAGCCATTTCTAAGTCAAAATAGTCAAACTAGGTCAACTCTAAGTCAAATCGGTCAAACTTGGTCAAACTACATATTTCTAGGTTGTATGAGTCTATCTCTATGAAATTGGGTTCATACACTAAGAATCTAGGTCATACAAGCTAAATCTAGGATACTAAGTTACCGTATCGCAAGATACGCAAACAAGAGATATGGAAATAGCATATATGCATACACAAGCAATAATATATATATACTAATCATAATTATAAATACTAAGTGTATACCTTGGCTTTTAACCAACGTGGTATCGCACCACTAAACCTCCATCTTGATACCCAACTCTAATACCTTGAGTAACCCTCAATACCTTGACACTTACCTTGGTATTTCAAGGTAATGTTGACTTTAGTGTATAATAACTACCCAACTCCTAACTATATGCTAATACATATATATCAATCTAATATAACTTCTAGTATATACTAATACCAACTACTAGTATTTACTAATATGAATACTAGATATTACCAAGCTACACTAACCATCAATGCAACTAATACATATACCCATATATACATACATACCTATATATATATATATATATATATATATATATATATATATATATATATATATATATATATATATATAAGTAGTACATATATAGTTCTAACTTACTAATTAATCACAAGTATATACATATAGCTACTAACTAAACTAGATAACTTAACTAACTATCAACTATCTAATAACCAAAATGTTAACTAACGACTAACTAGATAACTAATTCGATAGATAACTCACTATCAAATAACTAACAGGCCATACTACTTAGCTCTGAAACATGTTGGAACTGCTGCTGATACTGGACAATGCTGTGTTGCTCGTGCTAAGCACTGAAATGCTGTCACTGTGCTGTAGCCTTGCTGCCTCGCTGCTCCAAGCTATGGTTCTTGCTACTGCTGCTGCTGCTGCTGCCTGTGCTAAGCACTGGAATGCTGTTGTTGCTGCTGCTACTGTATGTTGCCTCTTGCAGTGCAATTGCATGATGTTATGACTGATGCAAACTCGCTGCTAGCTGCTCGCTGTGTGCTCGATTGAATCACAGCATATAATGTCGACCCCCTTCCAACACACACAAACACACACTCACACAAGCACTTGAATGCACAATACTTATATATATATATATATATATATATATATATATATATATATATATATATATATATATATATATATATATATATGTACCTACACACATGTACTTATAGATATAGTATCCCATACATATACACATAGGTAGATATATCACTCCCTCTCATACATACATATAGATATAGTAGCATCATACACATAAATACATATATACAACATACATGTATATATATAGCATAACTATCCAAATAGTTATATATATAGATGTATATCTGCATAAATATATAGATACATATGCATATAGATACTTGATACACTAGTACACATAACTACATATATATACATAACAATATGTATAAATATATACATATGAATACATCTATTACAAGTAGCTAAGAATAACAGAAATTGGATCTAGAAATGAAATCAAACAAACACGTGGAGTGCATTGCACCCGTATCACACTAGATCTACGATACGCTTGCGATATGAGTCCACCACACAACCAAACGTATCCCGAAGGACACGAGCAAGTCTATATTACTATATATGAACAATACGAAGAGTAAAATTTACATCTACGTGTCTGTGTCAAAATATGACATGCACAAAGCCCCGTGTCGGAGAAAAAATCCCCAAATCAACATGTATCACCAAATTATTGGGATACGACCTACACGTATCCAATTGTGGACATGATACTAGTCACAAACAAACAAACACATGTCAATTTAGTTTATATGCCCAATTGACAAACACAACAAGTGTCAAACTCGAAATTCTCCCAAAATTGACACAAAAAGTACCATAACTTTCTCAATAGGCCTCCTATGAACATAATTCCAATTCTTATAGGTAGCCTATGCATATGAGATGGTTTCTCATGGTTAAATCTTATATTTAGAACCTAATTAAAGAGAGAAAACTGAATTGTACCTATTGGGAGATGGATTCCTAATATAACCTCCAAATTTGATAAAATTGGCCATCGACTTGAAGATCCTTGTTCCTCTTTGTAGATCCTTACTTTCACCTTCTAGATCCTTGCTCTACTTGCCTCCAATGGTAATTTGGGAAGAAATTGGGATAAAATTTGGTAGAGAATTGATGTGGGAATAAAGAAATTTGGTTGAGGAAAATTCTAGATCTAGATTTGAAATAAAAATATGAGAGAGAAACTTTTCCTCCCTCTTTGTATAGGCCGGCCACTTGACCCCCTCCCCAAGTCACTATGTAATATCCATTATACCCCTTGGAGCCTCTCATAAAGAAATAATTAAGGAGTGAATGTTCTAGTCTAATGGTTTTAATTAAACTAATCATCCTCCTAATGAATGGGCTTCTAATTGGGCTCAATTCTAACTAATTACAAATGTTAGTCCATGAGTCTAAACTAAACTATTTAGGTCCACTAACACAAGTCCAAAATAATAAACTAACATCTAACAATAACTAAATAGTATAATAAATAATTATTCAACATGTACAATATTTAAATAATTATAAAATTACCAAAATACCCTCTCCTAGAAAATGTGGTAATGACACTGGAGACCGTTTGGCCTCGAAAAAGTAGTAATACTTTGGTAGCACCGGGTATAAGCGGGACATTCATTGAGTCTTGCTATTTGCTTTGAATGGCACATCGCATGCCCATCGAAGTCCTATACGGCATGTACATCGTGGTGCTACACTACAAATGACCCAGTAGAAATGAGTTGCATACTAATGATGTCTTATGCAGGGGCGGTAAGAAAAATCTTGTAAATTATACAAGAACAACCATTGACCGGGGTAAGATTTCTATATGTGTAAAGACTATATATTTCACTACATAATTGTTGCCTATATAAATTGCTGCTTTAATTAAGAATTGTTGGTTTAGGTGAGTGGGCCAGTTCTGCTCACCAGTACAAGTTAAGTACTGACCCCACGTCTCTATGGGCAAACCAGGTGATCGAGATATCGTGGACGCTCAAGGGAGATAAAGCTTTCATTGCAGTCTGTTCAAGCTTCTTCCTATTTCAAAGTATTTCAAAGATTTCTAGTTGATATTTCTAAGTTCCAAGAATGTAATAAAGGGCATAATTTATGGGATAAGAATATTATTTTATGTCAGCCTATCAGTCTTTTATTTTATGCATAAGCTATGTAAGTCGTTGAGGCATTTCCATTTCGGAGATGCAAAAATTTTACTTTGTTGCAATGAATCAATAAATGAATTATTTTTCTTCCTATACAAATGTGTGCTTTATAATCTATTGTTGTTTTATGGAACTGTTTACAAAAAATATTTGACACATGCGCACTTTCTTTCATTGTACAAGTGCAACTCCAGACTTGTACGATATCACGCCCAGCGAGGATGAATGGTTCTGCGAAATCGAATGCGAGGACGAATCGGTTCTGTAGAACTGGGGCGTGACAGTTATTGCCAAAGCTTTCTTATTGCCCAACTCTTCAAGTTGTTCACAGCGTCCCTGTATTTCTTCATCGTCGTGTGGTCCAAGAAGTAAAGTGATCGCCCGTAGATCAAATCTCTACAGCTATACTTTTCCATAATCAATTGTACTTAGATTCCTGTTTATGATATCTCGTAGTCTTCTTTCTTTTTAATAACTTATAATACAAGTTTTTGTTTAAACTTTCTTCCGCAAACAATCCTCATCTTACTTTTCATATTTTATCATCTTTATTAATCTGAGGGTTTACATGTCATTTGACGGTCTAGTATTTGTTCACTATATAAAGATGCAAAACCAGAAGATACTTTGCCTTTGCATAATGTGGATGAGTTTGAAGAATGATAACCAGTGGACCAAGCTTGGATCTCTTATTTAGATAAATTTGTTCTAAGTTTGATGTACCTTTAAGTAAATTAATATTTTTGTGACTCATATATGATGGGATAATATTTTGGAGCAATTGTATAGATAGACTATTATAGTTTCCTGATACCCATACACTATTCCTAGAGCTTACAGGCAAAATTTGTGATACGAATACAAAGGGTATTAGTAGGACACATAGCCTTTGATGTTATATGTATCTGACTCACCATATTTTGGGTATGGAGTGAGACACATCTTTTGGTGGTGACTCGTGTAGGTCTAGATTTTAGGGAAACCTATATAAGGTTAAGCTTAAGCCCTAAGATATGTTCCTATGAAAGGAATAAAACGAACCTCACGAATGGAAGTATTGGGTAGCGTCGGGTAGTATTATTGAAGAAGATAAATTTTTTACAGTATATCGATGGACATACTAGATGAGATATATATAGACTATGATTTTATTGTATGCATTTAGAACAAAACCACTAGTTGATTTATAATCTAGACTTATAATTTTATTTAAGTTCCTCTTTGAGGTTACTTGTTACGTCCCAATTTTGAGGGATCGAAAGTCACCACTGGACGTGATACCGTGCAAGCCTAAGTTGCACTTTCACAAGTCATAATACCTGCACAAAACACAAAATAGACAATAGATATAGGAACACAAAACTTTATTTGCAGAAAACCAAAGATTGAATACATTTGATAGAACACAAAGTACTTTCTTTATTGAATACTTGAAATTGTATTACAATGTACTTTCTTAGCTGATTACAAAATATATCATAGTTGGCTTATATCTCTTTGAAATCCAAAACTAGCCACAGTGCACATACATCATATCATTTTACTAGGACAGTAAATAAAATACCATGAAAGGAAAAACTTGCAAACTGGACAGGAAACTTGGAAGCAACGAGCATGATTTTACTGGATTGGATGCGCTTCTACAGATTCAAAATTCTCGCCAAATTCTTGCTACCTGAACCTGAAGATGCCCACAAATTTGGATCAGTACTCAGCATGTACCGGTAAGCGACCGAAGTCAAACTCATCTAATAATCCACACTAAGTAAACATGTAAATCTAACATTACTATTATGTGATCTTTCTAGTTGTCTAGGTTCTTTTTAACAATGCATGCAAAGGAACATAAACAATAAGTGAACCACAAAATGATAATTCTTATCCACGGCCGAACGGTTATCCCTGTAGCAGACATATAAGTTAGCCATAATTTGCATATATGTATAAAACTCATGAATCTGTGTTGGCATCAAGTGTTAGGTATGCAAGAAGGTACACCTAGCATACGATCTAACTACATAATGGTCCATGGGTAAACCCATGAATAGCAGCTGGAACTATAAACACGGTCTAACTATTAGACATAATAGCCCCTAATCGTGATGACTACAAGCCTCAAGGTATTTTGATTATCTCTCAGGCCGAACGATTCTCAGTGCCCCAGGAACCAATCGAGAGCCTGACCTTATACACAAGTTGTCTGAGACCGATGCGATAAATGCCATTTTATCAGATAAAAATATTACTATTGCAATAGTTGAACACCATGCATCTATTAGGGACTCTCTCTTTTCGATAGAGCCTTTGCTCTCTCAATCTGTCATATCGATCAGTTTTAAACCATACGAGATTTTTTATATGTTCTTAGTGTGCAGCATACAATAAAGGACATGCATCAATAATCTGAGCGAGTGTAGTGAAGATTCCATGTTTCAAGCATAAATATTTTCTGGTATTAAATAATTTTTGTGATTTTAATAAATATTAAAATATTATAAAAATAATATTTTTGGGTGTGAAATAAAATATTAGACTTACTGCAATTTGTTTGGAATTTATTGGACCCCATAACTAGTTTTAAAGACCTAAAATCAACGTATTAAAATAAACCAATTTGAACCGAACCGAACCAACCGGTTTAAGCTTAATTAAATCGAACCGGACCAAACCATAATGGGTCGGATCCATACCCGACTTGTACCCGCAACACGTACCCGACCCGTACCCTATTGGGTCGGATCTGGACCCGCTTCCAAAACCCGACCCGAACCCGACCCGATAACCCGCTGTCAACAGTAACCTAATCCCCGTATCTGATCGCCTTCCCCGACCGTTCTTCGGCCGTTTCCTCCGACGATCGGCCTCCTCGACGATCCGCCTCCCCGACCACTCACTTCCCCGTCCAGTTGCCTCTTCCCCTTCACCTCCCCGCCAACGGCAGCCGCACCCACTCCTATTTAAACCCCCAACCACCACTATCACGATCTCCGGCCACCGTCTCCCCTTCGACGTCTTCACCCCAACGCTGCTCCGCCATCACCGATCGTCCTCCGCCATCGCCATCTCCCCTTCGACGATTCTCTCCAACGTGACCTCGTCGACACCAACCAAGCAGCTGCAGAACCTTAACCGCGGTCGATGCCTCTCCGGGCGCACGACTCTGACTCACCGCGAGCCACCCTGAGCTCCCCGCAGCGGCCATCGAGCTTCGGCGACGACCACCAGCAGCCAGCAAGCTCCATCACGCCGAGCACAGCGCCGCCAGCCGACACCGCCTTAGCCGCGTCACGCCACCCCGAGTACGCGAAGAATAGCCGATTTCGATCCCCTGTTCAGGTAAGGATTTCTCTCTCCTTGTCGTGCCAATGATCAAACAGTCTGTTGCTACGCGTAGACCGCGTGACCCTCTCAAACTCCATGCAATTCGTTCGAGGTATCGCATCCTGTGTCAGTAGCAAACCGCAACGCAAAATTAGAAAAATAAATCCTAATTTCTGAAAATTCAGAATTTGACCCGAACTCCCCAGTTCACGACCATTTTACGCACAACCTGCTAAATGTTTTCAAAATTGGCTTGAACAGTAATTTAGACCGTATAACCTAGTTTTAAAACCCTGTATTAGTGTAATATGGTATTGTAATTTGCATGTTATTCGAGGATAAAATTGGCCAAAAACTTGGTCTTTATAAAACCCTGATTTTTTCAGAACTTGGTACGTTCCACTAAACGAGGTGACTTGGTTGTGTGCAAACTTCACCGAAAGGTACGCGCTGTCAATACGGACGTATGAAATTTTGCGAAAGTTGATTTGGATGTGCGTGCACACAGAAATCAACGCGTATCCATCGACAACGCCCCGTATCGGCCCTGTTCTAAAACTCGTTGTAACTTCGTGTGTGCTCGTCGTTTCGAAACGAAACTTGTGCCATCGGACTCGTAGTAATACGTAGGTCTTGTGACCAAAGTTTGGTTCGATTCTGAGAACGTTGACAAAATCCCGTATCATGGGCCCCATGGCTCTACTTAACGGGCGATTTTGTGATCGCTCATCAGAATCCAGTTCTGGACATTCCTTTGGGTTCGTATCATTATTTTAGACTTGTAGACACTAAGTTTGATGAATTTGGAGAACTTTATCTCTGGCACATTTTTCGGTCCGAAGCGGACCACATGTGGACCCCGCTTTGACCAGAAACTGTCACTTTTGCCCATGTGTTCAAATTGGACTTATGGACAGGCAATTATAGCTATTTGATATCTTCTGAACATGATGGTAGTATTTATTTCAACAACCGAAGGAGTACCTGCAGATCCCGCTGATACCAGAGCAGCAGTTGGAAACCAAACTCCAAACAAGTGTACCTTGCCATACTTGCTGTAAATTGATTCATATTATTCTCTTGATCTATTTCTGTGATATAAATGTTCAACCTAAGACCGTGTGACATTACTTAACATTCAAATAATATTCAGGTGTCAACGACGTACGTGGAGTTGTTTAACGTCACCTAGAGATTGATATCGTAACCCTACATATCTTCGTGCTTGCTTTATCAAGTACGTCATACCATAGGACACTTGACACTGTTCATGAGACAGAATCTTCCTGAGATATTCATGGTGATTCTGTATAGGATACAGGTTTCATGACATATACTTTATACATATGCATAGATATTATTATGACTTGCTGCATTAGATATGATCTTGCGTATCATGGACATGAGACGTGTGATTATATTGGGTGGGGGAGAGACACACAGGCTACAGGCTGATTTTATATATATATTTATTACGGTGCCGTAGGCCCACTACAAAGTATAACTACATAGTATAACTACATATTATAACTGCTACCGGCTCTCCGACACAGAGCTTGTAGTAGTCTCAGCCTAAGTCTAGTGTTGCTCTCATTTTGCATATCACTTAGCTGGTTATATAGTTTACCCTCTTGATACATTTTTATACTGCACATATTTGGCTTGAGTTATTCTTGTACCTTGCTATATCCCCTGAGGACCTGGATCCGGATTATGTCCCCAAGTATAGCAGAGGAGTTCTATCCCGAGGTATATGGGGCAGGAGCAGGAGCAGACATCGGAACTGAACCAATCCCCGAGGACGAGGTGATAGCTGAGGAATTTTTCTGAGTATTTGCTTAATCTATACTCAGTATATGTTATTATTAGACTCTTTCATTTCTGGTCTGTTAAACCATTGTATCAGACTTATTATCGGGTTATTTCCCGAATTATGTTTTATTGAGACTTGATGTTGCTTTATATTTCATATTGATGGTATTTATTTCTGTGGATGAGATTAGTAGCATAGACCCTTATTGTTGTATTACTGCTTAAGTACACCCTAATAGGTCCATTAAATTGGGTTTGCCTATCGGTGTGTGCTGCTAGCCATTGCCACGTGTCTAGTCCCTCGATATTTTGGGACAGGGGCGTGACAGTTTGTAGCTCAATTGACTCAGTCAAAATTGAGTATGGGGAAACCTTAAGGCGGAATCGATCACGGACAATGCAATGGAACCTTTCCATTTGATGGATCGACTTCTGTTGGAATGAGTCCAATAGTTTTCATTAGATTTTTTGTTGGCTTTCTTGGATTTTCGCTGCTTGGTTTTGATGAATGAGTTTTCGTGATTGATTTTTTATGATTGATTGTTTAGTCCATTTTTATCGATTGCATGCATTTATTCTCGAAAACTCTGAGAGAAATAAAGATGGTAGTCTAACCAAATATTGATGCCAATGCAGATAGATGCATAACCGGAGCCTGAGCGAGCAAGCGTCTTTTTTTCTCGACATTCTTTATTTGGTGAGCGGTTATGTCCCTTCCTATCTACTCCTTCATGCCAATAATCAATAATATTCTTTTCTAACCTTTCTAAGTCCAATGATCGATAATGCCACAAGTTTAATACCACTATTGTAAATCAATGAGTTGCATTGATAAGAAGGAAGTTCAATTTCATAACACAGGGAATGATAGGATCATTATGTCGTGGTTTGGTGCCATACTTTAGCAGTAAATTGGAGTCTACGGACTACTAATCGAAGCAATGAATAAGTATGCTGAAATAAGAATGGTTAAATGTGTATTTTTGCTCTAAATGCTTTAACACCTTACACTGCTACTTATGCTTATCATATAGTCGTAGATGTATTGTATGGTCATGGACAACTTGTGCACAAGCTAGTAAATTTCTTTGAACTGAACTTAGGGCACTGGGTGTCACGACCCGCACCCGGTATAGGGATGCAAGTCTGGAATAACGCACAGTTTACGCCACAGAATCGGCGATAGAACACTATTTGGGTAATCTATCTAACAATATAATAAGCCACCAACAATATCAATATACTCAATCACAGATCTAAGATAGAGAATAGCACGAATATGATAAAAGAATAGAATAGTCACAATACAACTCATGAGTCAAAATGATAACATCAATGAGTCAGAGAAAATACTAAACAATAAGCTGGAGACAAATCCAGTACAAGACAATAACTAAACATCTATGTTATGAGTCTCGGGTCGTCTATCTCAGTCGGGATGAGTCCCTCCTGAGCCAGGGTCTCTGACTCTAAGCCCACAATATCCTGAGGCCCGTAATAAGTAGGGTACCACTCCTCAGTGTCATCTGGAAAAAAAATATCCAGTCAGAAAAGGAGCATAGTACATCCCTAACAGCAGTTCTAATCAAAGATATAAACTATGTAACAGTAAATATATGTGAATATACCAGATGCAACAATAGAGACAAGAGATATACAATATGGAAATACTAGAAATAAATACAAGAATGAATAATTTGACAATAAGCAAGAATACTAATGACTAAGTGAGTGAGTACCAGCTTTAACATGTGATCGGCTTAGAAACTTGATACAAGATTTATGGCCTGGCTAATTATCCGTACGGTGTATGATTAATACTATTCAATGAACAAGACTTGATACAAGGAGGGTATGATCACATATCTGTACTACATACTCCCCAACCCCGACTGGTATAGTGGATCCAACCATGGTACGCTATGGCACGAAATTCTCTAGGAAGGTAGCAAGTCTCTCCGAGAATCAGTGTCTGTACATATACAAGAAGAACAATGAAACTAGGCTTGCGCAAGATACACCATTTATACCAAGGAATAACATCTCAGGACGAGATCTGGATATACCAATCCGTGCAACCATCATGTCAAAAAATTAAGGATATCTACACTAGATACAATGAACATAGAGGATATCATAAATAAGAAACTATCAGAATGTACTTGTCTGAAACCTGGTGCACAGTATCACAGATGTCTGGTACGGTACCTCGATGACCTAAATAGAGAATATAACATCAATACAAGATTTTAGAATGAAAATAAGTTAAACTAGTCAACATCTAGGTCAAAAAGCCATTTCTAAGTCAAAATAGTCAAACTAGATCAACTCTAAGTCAAATCGGTCAAAATTAGTCAAACTATATATTTCTAGGTTGTATGAGTCTATCTCTATGAAATTGGGTTCATACACTAAGAATCTAGGTCATACAAGCTAAATCTAGGATACTAAGTTACCGTATCGCAAGATACGCAAACAAGAGATATGGAAATAGCATATATGCATACACAAGCAAAAATATATATATACTAATCATAATTACAAATGCTAAGTGTATATCTTGGCTTTTAACCAACATGGTATCGCACCACTAAACCTCCATCTTGATACCCAACTCTAATACCTTGAGTAACCCTCAATACCTTGACACTTACCTTGGTATTTCAAGATAATGTCGACTTTAGTGTATAATAACTACCCAACTCCTAACTATATGCTAATACATATATATCAATCTAATATAACTTCTAGTATATACTAATACCAACTACTAGTATTTACTAATATGAATATTAGATACTAATTACCATGCTACACTAACCATCAATGCAACTAATACATATACCCATATATACATACATACCTACAAATATATATATATATATATATATATATATATATATATATATATATATATATATATATATATATATATATATGTATAAGTAGTATACATATAGTTTTAACTTACTAATTAATCACAAGTATATACATATAGCTACTAACTAAACTAGATAACTTAACTAACTATCAACTAGCTAATAACCAAAATGTTAACTAATGACTAACTAGATAACTAATTCGATAGATAACTAACTATCAAATAACTAACAGGCCATACTACTTAGCTCTGAAACATGTTGGAACTGCTGCTGATACTGGACAATGCTGCGTTGCTCGTGCTAAGCACTGAAATGCTGCCGCTGTGCTGCAACCTTGCAGCCTCGCTGCTCCAAGCTATGGTTCTTGCTACTGCTGCTGCTGCCTGTGCTAAGCACTAAAATGCTGCTGTTGCTGTTGCTACTGTATGTTGCCTCTTGTAGTGCAATTGCGTGATGTTGTGACTGATGCAAACTCGCTGCTAGCTACTCGCTGTGTGTTCGATTGAATTACAGCATATAATGCCGACCCCCTTCCAATACACACAAACACACACTCACACAAGCACTTGAATGCAAAATACTTATATATATATATATATATAGACACTCAAGTAAACATACCCTCATCTATACCAATATATATATATAATCATACACATACATATATATGTACCTACACACATGTACTTATAGATATAGTATCCCATACATATACACATAGGTAGATATATCACTCCCACTCATACATACATATAGATATAGTAGCATCATACACATAAATATATATATACAACATACATGTATACATATAGCATAACTATCCAAATAGTTATATATATAGATGTATATCTACATAAATATATAGATACATATGCATATAGATACTTGATACACTAGTACACATAACTACATATATATACATAACATTATGTATAAATATATACATATGAATACATCTATTACAAGTAGCTAAGAATAACAGAAATTGGATCTAGAAATAAAATCAAACAAACACGAGGAGTGCATCGCACCCGTATCACACTAGATCTACGATACGCTTGCGATACGAGTCCACCACACAACCAAACTTATCCCGAAGGACACGAGCAAGTCTAAATTACTATATATGAACAATACGAAGAGTAAAATTTATATCTACGTGTCTGTGTCAAAATGTGATATGCACAAAGCCCCGTGTCGGAGAAAAAAATCCCCAAATCAACACGTATCACCAAATTATTGGGATACGACCTACACGTATCCAATTGTGGACATGATACTAGTCACAAACAAACAAACACATGTCAATTTAGTTTATATGACCAATTGACAAACACAACAAGTGTCAAACTCGAAATTCCCCCAAAATTGACACAAAAAGTACCATAACTTTCTCAATAGGCCTCCTATGAACATAATTCCAATTCTTATGGGTAGCCTATGCATATGGGGTAGTTTCTCATGGTTAAATCTCAGATTTAGAACCTAATTAAAGAGGAAAAACTAAATTGTACCTATTGGGAGATGGATTCCTAATGTAACCTCCAAATTTGATAAAATTGGCCTTCGACTTGTAGATCCTTGTTTCTCTTTATAGATCCTTACTTTTTCCTTCTAGATCCTTGCTCTACTAGCCTCCAATAGTGATTTGGAAAGAAATTGAGATAAAATTTGGTAGAGAATTGATGTTGGAATGAAGGAATTTGGTTGAGAAAAATTCTAGATCTAGATTTGAAATGAAAAGAGGAGAGAGAAACTTTTCATCCCTCTTTGTATAGGCCGGCCACTTGACCCCCTCCCCAAGTCACTATGTAATATCCATTATACCCCTTGGGGCCTCTCATAAAGAAATAATTAAGGAGTGAATGTTCTAGTCTAATGGTTTTAATTAAACTAATCATCCTCCTAATGAATGGACTTCTAATTGGGCTCAATTCTAACTAATTGCAAATGTTAGTCCATGAGTCTAAACTAAACTATTTATGTCCACTAATACAAGTCCAAAATAATAAACTAATATCTAACAATAACTAAATAGTACAATAAATAATTATTCAACATGTACAATATTTAAATAATTATGAAATTACCAAAATATCCTCTCCTAGAAAATGTGGTAATGACACTGGAGACCGTTTGGCCTCGAAAAAGTAGTAATGCTTTGGTAGCACCGGGTATAAGCGGGACATTCATTGAGTCTTGCTATTTGCTTTGAATGGCGCATCGCATGCCCATCGAAGTCCTATACGGCAAGTCCATCGTGGTGCTACACTATAAATGACCCAGTAGAAATGAGTTGCATACTAATGATGTCTTATGCAGGGGCGGTAAGAAAAATCCTGTAAATTATACAAGAACAACCATTGACCGGGGTAAGATTTCTATATGTGTAAAGGCTATATATTTCACTACATAATTGTTGTCTATATAAATTACTGCTTTAATTAAGAAGTTTTGGTTTAGGTGAGTGGGCCAGTTCTGCTCACTAGTACAAGTTAAGTACTGACCCACGTCTCTGTGGGCAAACCAGGTGACCGAGATACCGTGGACGCTCAAGGGAGATAAAGCTTTCATTGTAGTCTGTTCAAGCTTCTTCCTATTTCAAAGTATTTCAAAGATTTCTAGTTGATGTTTCTAAGTTCCAAGAATGTAATAAAGGGCATAATTTATGGGATAAGAATATTATTTTATGTCAGCCTATCAGTCTTTTATTTTATGCATAAGCTACGTAAGTCGTTGAGGCATTTCCATTTCGGAGATGCAAAAATTTTACTTTGTTGCAATGAATCAATAAATGAATTATTTTCCTTCCTATACAAATGTGTGCTTTATAATCTATTGTTGTTTTGTGGAACTGTTTACAAAAAATATTGACACATGTGCACTTTCTTTCCTTGTACAAGTGTAACCCCAAACTTGTACTATATCACGCCTAACGAGGATGAATGGTTCTGCGAAATCGAATGCGAGGACGAATCAGTTCTGTAGAACTGGGGCGTGACAGTTATTGCCAAAACTTTCTTATTGCCCAACTCTTCAAGTTGTTCACAGCATCCCTGTATTTCTTCATCGTCGTGTGATCCAAGGAGTAAAGTGATCCCCCGTAGATCAAATCTCTACAGCTATACTTTTCCATAATCAATTGTACTTAGATTCCTGTTTAGGATATCTCGTAGTCTTCTTTCTTTTTAATAACTTATAATACAAGTCTTTGTTTAAACTTTCTTCCGCAAACAATCCTCATCTTACTTTTCATATTTTATCATCTTTATTAATCTCAGGGTTTACATGTCATTTGACGGTCTAGTATTTGTTCACTATATAAAGATGCAAAACCAGAAGATACTTTGCCTTTGCATAATGTGGATGAGTTTGAAGAATGATAACCAGTGGACCAAGCTTGGATCTCTTATTTAGATAAATTTGTTCTAAGTTTGATGTACCTTTAAGTAAATTAATATTTTTGTGACTCATATATGATGGGATAATATTTTAGAGCAATTGTGTAGATAGACTATTATAGTTTCCTGATACCCATACACTATTCCTAGAGCTTACAGGCAAAATTTGTGATACGAATACAAAGGGTATTAGTAGGACACGTAGCCTTTGATGTTATATGTATCTGACTCACCATATTTTGGGTATGGAGTGAGACACATCTTTTGGTGGTGACTCGTGCAGGTCTAGATTTTAGGAAAACCTATATAAGGTTTAGATTAAGCCCTAAGATATGTTCCTATGAAAGGAATAAAACGAACCTCACGAATGGAAGTATTGGGTAGCGTCGGGTAGTATTATTGAAGAAGATAAATTTTTTACAGTATATCGATGGACATACTAGATGAGATATATATAGACTATGATTTTATTGTATGCATTTAGAACAAAACCACTAGTTGATTTATAATCTAGCACTTATAATTGTATTTAAGTTCCTCTTTGAGATTACTTGTTACGCCCCAATTTCGAGGGATCGAAAGTCACCACTGGACGTGATACCATGCAAGCCTAAGTTGCACTTGTACAAGTCATAATACCTGCACAAAACATAAAATAGACAATAGATATAGGAACACAAAACTTTATTTGCAGAAAACCAAAGATTGAATACATTTGATAGAACACAAAGTACTTTCTTTATTGAATACTTGAAATTGTATTACAATGTACTTTCTTGGATGATTACAAAATATATCATAGTTGGCTTATATCTCTTTGAAATCCAAAACTAGCCACAGTGCACATACATCATATCATTTTACTAGGACAGTAAATAAAACACCATGAAAGGAAAAACTTGCAAACTGGACAGGAAACTTGGAAGCAACGAGCACGATTTCACTGGATTGGATGTGCTTCTACAGATTCAAAATGCTCGCCAAATTCTTGCTACCTGAACCTGAAGATGCCCACAAATTTGGATCAGTACTCAGCATGTACTGGTAAGCGACCGAAGTCAAACTCATCTAATAATCCACACTAAGTAAACATGTAAATCTAACATTACTATTATGTGATCTTTCTAGTTGTCTAGGTTCTTTTTAACAATGCATGCAAAGGAACATAAACAATAAGTGAACCACATAATGATAATTCTTATCCACGGCCGAACGGTTATCCCTGTAGCAGACACATAAGTTAGCCATAATTTGCATATATGTATAAAACTCATGAATCTGTGTTGGCATCAAGTGTTAGGTATGCAAGAAGGTAAACCTAGCATGCGACCTAACTACATGATGGTCCATGGGTAAACCCATGATTAGCAGCTGGAACTATGAACCCGGTCTAACTATTAGACATAACACCCCCTAATCGTGATGACTACAAGCCTCAGGGTATTTTGATTATCTCTCAGGCCGAACGATTCCCAGTGCCCCAGGAACCAATCGAGAGCCTGACCTTATACACAAGTTGTCTGAGACCGATGCGATAAATGCCATTTTATCAGATAAAAATATTACTATTGCAATAGTTGAACACCATGCATCTATTAGGGACTCTCTCTTTTCGATAGAGCCTTTGCTCTCTCAATCTGTCATATCGATCAGTTTTAAACCATACGAGATTTTTTATCTGTTCTTTGTGCGCAACATACAATAAAGGACATGCATCAATAATCTGAGCGAGTGCAGTGAAGATTCCATGTTTCAAGCATTACAGTTCTTTATCATGAAATAAGTAAAGCAGCAGTTCTATAAGTTAACATGTGATTCATTTACATTTATCTTATCTTGTTACTGGGTGTCAATTGAGCATAGGGACAAGCAACTTTGAGTGGACTAGAGATCATTTTTATTAAGGCATGAACACAGAAAGATTCATCGAAGGGCCGAAGACACTCACCGATTGAATCAACCCTAAAGAATAGAGAAGCCACACGCAGTGATCACTCCTTGGTTATGCATCCTAAAATTGTACCAACACTTGGTTAGCATCATTCAATCCCTTTCTCTTACAATTCGAAATAAATGCGCAAGCGAGAAAAGTAAATTATAAAAACCAAATCATCAAAAGCAATATGAAAACGCAAATCAACAAAACCCAACAGCAAAACATCCAACGAAAACTCTTTGACTTATTTCAATAGAAGTAGGTCCATGAGTTGGAAATGTTTATTGCACTTCGTTAGTGATTGATTGGGTCGTAAGGTTTCCCCTATACTCAGTTTAAAACTTAGTCACAAGCTGCAGGTATTACATAGTCGACCACTGGAAATGGGACACTATATTACTAATTTAAGATTTTTTTTAGATATAGGTTATGTCTCATTTCATGCCATATATGTATGTGGGTCATAGTAGGTGTAGCACCCCGTTCCTCCGGTGCGGGGATCGCGGCTAATTAACACAAGACGGTATCGTTCGATCGGGATAGATTGAATTAAGAACTCGTCCTCGTTATGGATTTATTTCTTCGGAATCGATTCCTATATTCAGTGGACCGTGCCCCCGGGATCGACTTAGCGGCAGAGTCAGGAGGGACCTCTCCGCTGCTATCTTTTATTGCCTCAGTTTTCGATGTCGCTTGTTGCTTTCGTGCTTTGAGTTGGTTTTGGGATTTGCTTGTTTTCCTTGAACGGTTTCGATGGTTTTTATTATTTTCGTTCATTGAACTGCACTTCAATTCCGAGATTGGAAAAGAGGAAGAGGTATTGATCGAACTGTTTGTAATGCAGGTGAACGAGCAGTAGGCGGCTTGCGAGCGGAGTCGTGAAGCGCCTCTTTCCTTCTCCCTTCCAAAATCTAAGTGAGTGGCTACCAACCCGATTAGCTAGCCCTGCTTCCAAGCTTCACATCTAATAAATCTGCATTCTTCTTTGCCCTAATCAAACGATACCAAGTAATAATAAAAGAAATCAAGATAAAAGAGAATAGACTTGGTTATTATGCTTGTCAATCAAACATGTGAACTGTTATCTTATAGTATGCTTGTTCGTGCAAATGTTCTATAAACCGTGCTAAGTATAAATCATATCTTGTATATGCATAATTGTTCAGGGAGGCTATGCAAAATAAATCATGCAATACTGCTTGTCGTGTACTCGTGTTCTTGCACTCGTGTTGCCTCAAATGCATGACTTGTTAACTTGTTAATCGTGTTCGATCATGGACAACTTGTGCACAAGGTATAGTTCTGCGGATGGTCGCTGGGGCACTGGCACCGATCTGATCCGGGCGAAACTCGTGTAATAGTCATCGTGTACGGGACAAGATGGCTTACAGTGCCTCGTGTACTATCGTTGCATGCTATCCTTGTCTCGGACTAGTCCACTATGGCAACCATGCCAGTGATCATCGTGTATATTTAAACCTGTTGTAAACTAACTTGTGTCTTCGTGGCAGGGAAGACATGGTAAGTATTATGCAGGTCATTCAGACGGACAGGTAAAATCCACCGAACGGTGGCACGTTCATTTTTAGTAAATTCTATATGCTGCTTACTTGTAAATGAACTAAGGCAAGATAGAAACCCACAAATATGCATGCTTTATCAAAACAACGTGTTGATTGGTATAGTTCGGCTAGCTCGCCTTCACCAGTATGTTTCGACATGCTGACCCTCGTTGAAACAGGTTCTCCGCACTAAGGCGAACCGAGCGAGGAGCCGAAGTCGTCTTCCCGATCCAGTCCAGCTATTGGCGCATCTTCACCGCGCCCTTTTGAAGCATTTTGAAGACAGGAGCTTGCAACTCTTCATACACAAATGCAGCTTCGTGGCAAAGCTATCCTCCAGCCTGGAGATCTTTATCATTTTGAGTTTATAAAGGGATGTAATGTACAGGACTACTATATCATTTTGAGTCAACACTTTTGTAAGCCGCACGACATCACGATTCGGGGGACGCCTCAAATGATTCTACGGAATCGGGTCGTGACATAGTGGAGAGGAGGCGATCTCGTGGACGACTTTTTATGCCGCGTTTGAAGAGGAGTTTATACCCCCTCCAGTATAACGTCAGATGGAAAATGAGTTCGTGCAACTGAGGCAGGGCAGTATGACAGTAAAGCAATACTCCGCCGAATTCAACCGATTCTCCAAATTCGCTAGGGCCTATTTACCTGATGCAGCGAGTCGAGTTAGAAGGTTTGAAGGTGGTTTGTGCCCTGCCATCCATGCGCACGTGGTCAATAATAAGTACGGGATAATGCGTGAAGTAATGAATCACGCTCTATCACTTGAACCACAATATCCTCATGTTGCTGTCGGCGCTGTGCATACAACCAGTCACAAACGCCAAAGCAATGAGGGAGAAAATACCGCTACAAAGCGCCCGAATAATGCGGGTCAGCAGGATGGAGATTGGAGCAAAACTTTTTACTTCTGTAAAAGAAAAGGGCACATTAAGAAGTATTGCCGCAAAAGACTTGGGTTATGCCTCGCTTGTGGCAATCCAGGCCATGCTATTACCTCTTGTCCGAACCTTCATGGTCGTCGCCCCCAACAAAATAATCCTTAACGGTAGGTTCTATTCTAAGTTTCGGGATGAAATTTCCAATTAGTTGGGTAGGATGTAGCGCCCCGTTCCCCCGGTGCGGGGATCGCGGCTAAGAAACACAAGACGGTATCGTTCGATCGGGATAGATTGAATTAAGAACTCGTCCTCGTTATAGATTTGTTTCTTCGAAATCGATTCCCATATTCAGTGGACCGTGCCCCCGGGATCGACTTAGCGACAGAGTCAGGAGGGACCTCTTCGCTGCTATCTTTTATTGCGTCGGTTTTCGATGTCGCTTGTTGCTTTCGTGCTTTGAGTTGGTTTTGGGATTTGCTTATTTTCCTTGAACGGTTTCAATGGTTTTCATTGTTTTCATTCATTGAATTGTACTTCAATTCCGAGATTGGAAAAGAGGAAGAGGTAATGATCGAACTGTTCGTAATGCAGGTGAACGAGCAGTAGCGGCTTGCGAGCGGAGTCGTGAAGCGCCTCTTTTCTTCTCCCTTCCAAAATCTAAGTGAGTGGCTACCAACCCGATTAGGTAGCCCTGCTTCCAAGCTTCACATCTAATAAATCTGCATTCTCCTTTGCCCCAATCAAACGATACAAAGTAATAATAAAAGAAACCAAGATAAAAGAGAATAGACTTGGTTATTATGCTTGTCAATCAAACATGTGAACTGTTATCTTATAGTATGCTTGTTCGTGCAAATGTTCTATAAACCGTGCTAAGTATAGATCACATCTTGTATATGCATAATTGTTCAGGAAGGCTATGCAAAATAAATCATGCAATACTGCTTATCATGTACTCGTGTTCTTGTACTCGTGTTGCCTCAAATGCATGACTTGTTAACTTGTTAATCGTGTTCGATCATGGACAACTTGTGCACAAGGTATAGTTCTGTGGACGGTCGCTGGGGCACTGGCACCGATCCGATCCAGGCGGAACTCGTGTAATAGTCATCGTGTACGGGACAAGATGGCTTGCAGCGCCTCGTGTACTATCGTTGCATGCTATCCTTGTCTCGGACTAGTCCACTATGGCAACCATGCCAGTGATCATCGTGTATATTTAAACCTGTTACAAACTAACTTGTGTCTTCGTGGCAGAGAAGACATGGTAAGTATTGTGCAGGTCATTCAGACGGACAGGTAAAATCCACCGAACGGTGGCACGTTCATTTTTAGTAAATTCTATATGCTGCTTACTTGTAAATGAACTAAGGCAAGATAGAAACCCACAAATATGCATGCTTCATTAAAACAACGTGTTGATTGGTATAGTTCGGCTAGCTCGCCTTCACCAGTATGTTTCGACATGCTGACCCTCGTTGAAACAGGTTTTCCGCACTAAGGCGAACCGAGCGAGGAGCCGAAGTCGTCTTCCCGATCCAGTCCAGCTGTTTGCGCATCTTCATCGCGCCCTTTTGAAGCATTTTGAAGACAGGAGCTTGCAACTCTTCATACACAAATGCAGCTCCGTGGCAAAGCTATCCTCCAGCCTGGAGGTCTTTATTATTTTGAGTTTATAAAGGGATGTAATGTACAGGACTGCTATCTCATTTTGAGTCAACACTTTTGTAACCCGCACAGCATCACGATTCGGGGGACGCCCAACTATTCTACGGAGTCGGATCGTGACAGTAGGCAGAGCCTATATAGATACTATAGTTTTACAAGGAGGAGATGGCAACTAGCACCGGGCCAGATCATACTAGTATTCAAAGTTTATTATGAAGTTAACTACCTAGTAATCATGGATGTGGTAGACGGAACAGAAGTTTATTTCAACAAGATCAATTATTATATACTTATCAAGGCTCAATTGTCATAGTTGGTTTCAAATTTTATTTTTAATTATTATTACTATTTATTTGGAAATACAAGTTTTACGAGAAAATAGCTTTTCGAGAAAATTTGTATTATTTTAATAATATAATTTATCGGATTCTTAACATTTTAATAAAATATTATTATTTATTTTACAAAAATCTTAAATATTTTTATTTGAAGTATTAGTTTTGTGCCTTTTTCATTTAGGGATTAGGGTTTACTTGGTGTAAAGATTGATTTGGATTAGGCTAAATAGGTTTAATTTAAAACCTATTTTAACTTTACTTAGAAATTACCAAAATACTCCCATTTTCTAACTTAATTTCCAAGCTTCCAAAGGAAGCTACTAACCTTTCAATACATGGCTGTCCATAGGGGGTTCCATCCTATTGGTTGTGGTTTCATGCAAGTTAAATATCTTACATTGATAAGTAAGGGGTTGGTTTATATATATGTATATATAAGCTTTACTTCCTTATATACATGCCTTTAACCTTCTTAGCTTTCACCCTTCATGAAACACTCTTATACCATCTCATAACCCATTCCAAAACTCTCTCTCCATCCCTTCATAAATTCTAAACCCTATAGAATCAAGGCAAGTCCTTCCTTTCTCTACACAAATCTAATTTTTATATATTTTTCCATATTGTTCTTGGTTATTCTATTAATTCAAGTAAAGTTTAAATTTTAGATAAATTTTGGGATTAATATATTTGATTTAGAACATATTTCTAAGAGTTTTTCGTTATGGTGACACACCCGTAGGAGGCTTGGGCATGAGATAGAACTAGATTTTTTACGTGTTGAATTCGTTCCTACAGTTCAGTATTTTTTCGAGTCAGTTTTCATCTATTAAACCCTGTCCAAATTTAATTTTTTTTAAAATGAAAATTGAAGAGGATTCGATAAGATTTCCAATTATATATGATACGATAGGGTTTGAATTCATATGATAGGAATGTTGGGTCGTGCAACAGAGGTATAGAATCCTTGAATCAAAATCTGGAACTTATGTGCACATTTTGGTGTATGCCAGTTTTGACCTATTAAACTTCTTCAAAACCAGTATATATCTGAACAAAAATTGAAGAGTATTTGATAAGATTTCCAACCATATATGATATGATAGCATTAGGGTATATTTAATAGGATTTATTGGCTGTGCACCATCGACGTACAATTTTGGAAACAAAATCTTGGATATTTTATATCTTATTTCATAGACCCGTTTTGACCTATTAAATATTGTCAAATTTCGATTATGTCTAAACATAAATCGAAGCGGATTCGAAAAATTTCCAACGGTATAATTTGATGATATTTGGATTTATATAATAGGAGTTATGCTCTGTACAAAGTAGGGTATACATGCTAGAATTTTTGTAAAATTTTGTTTTATGCTTTTATGCATTTATTGTCTATCCTATTAACTACATGTGTCCGGAGTAGAGTTGTTCCACCTAAGGGGCTTTGACCCATGTCAATTCTACGAAAATTTTCTCCAGGTCAGATAATTACTATGTTTGGAGCTCGAAATACAAAGGAGACTCTGTCCGAAAGTTTAAGGATTTTGGAAGATAGCCTAATTTTGAAGTTTAAACGTCGTGGTA
The DNA here is from genome assembly GCA_036927795.1 of Iris macrosiphon. Taxonomy (NCBI): domain Eukaryota; kingdom Viridiplantae; phylum Streptophyta; class Magnoliopsida; order Asparagales; family Iridaceae; genus Iris; species Iris macrosiphon. Next base: position 118,529,030 of record JAYESA010000001.1, read on the forward strand.
TCATACCGAACCCTAAACCTAGATAACTGTATATTGACTGGAGATAGAGTAATAATAATTCTAGTAATACCTAGAGGTTAACTATCTAAGTTCGGATTCGTATGGACATGAACTTGTAAATGCGTAAGCGATCTGATTATCAAATAGTATTTCCTTGGTTCTGGAATACCATGTTAACTATATTCTCATATTACATGAGATTAACATGTATAGAGAATTTATTATGTGTTATTCTAATAGTTGGAAGTATTCCTACAAGTGATACATGTATTCCAGAAATACAAATCAAGATGTATACTGTCACGCCCCGATCTCCCGTAGGCTAAATCGGTCGTCCCCGCTAGGCAAGAATCACCGTGCCAGTGCTCCCGCGGAACGATCGCTTTGACCCATCCGGGCGTGACGCAGCACGAGCGTGAGCCACGCCCGTACAAGGTCGTGGTTCATTGGCTGGCGGTAAGAGGTCTAAGCCATAGAGTCGCACAGATTGTCCGAGTGCAGCGGAATCATAAACGCATAGGCAATTTGGTAACAAAGTTCACTGAGTTGACAATAGCGGAAGCATTGAATAATACAAGTAGAAGTAAGCAACTCTTTATTGATGTAAACAAGTGTTACAGACGGCGCTTTGTCGAGATTATAAGTCGCTCAAGCCTCTCTCTCTCTGAAATAGTAAGAGCGTGCCAAGTGGCTACATTTTTGGAATGATTATACAGGCGATGTTCAGGCAATGTTCCAATATTATGTCTTGTATATGTGCTTCAGTTCGGACGCAACGCTCCAAGGCTCCAGAGTGAACTCCACACCTTAGCACGCACGAAGGAGGTGTCTGTACCGAACGAGGTTCTCCCGCATCCTGCAAACGATCTGGTGGATTATCAGTACATTGAATGCACTGGTAGGGAGGTTACTCGCCCGCTCGACAAATCCAAACACGTAATATAGGTTCCGTGCACCAACTATTATGTTGTCTTTCTAGTTGCCTTAGGATCAGTTTCATGGCATATTGAATAGCCTAACTCGTGTGGCAGTGTGTCGTGCGATATAAGAGAAAACACGGCGAGACTTACCAACTTACCATTTGACCTTCCCTGTCCAAGGCAAACCAAGTTAATTTTAGCACGAGCATTCATAAATGAAAACCAAGGCAATAGCATATGCAAACACGAGAGTCATGAACGGGACCATATTTTGAGTGCTTAGTTATTTTTGATGCGATGCAATGACTCGCATGCGGATAGCCGCTAAGCGAGGATGACTTATCTATATGAACAATAGGTCACTGGAATAGCCATAAAGGACCCAGCCACTAAAGAGAATGGTATGCAGCGAAAGAACAATGAGCGCTACACGCTATCTCGTCCAGCACAATAGACTATACAATAGAGTTCCATCCGGATCAGATCGGTCCCAGTGCCCCGGTGACCGTCCGTGGAACTATACCTCATTTCCGAGTTGTCCATGACATGCTGGTCTCTAGGGTTATCCAAATTCACATCTTTAACAAGATAATCCATAACATAAGTATAATCTTTTAATTTTCGCTTTGAACGAGCATTGCTCCACGAGCTGGGATTCTTGACTTTGCTGGACAAGATTCTCGTTCAGAGGTAAACTTGATGTGATTTGAGTTCAGTATTCACTTGCCTTGGTGCATGCCCCTGGTTCCAGGGATTTGCCTTGGTGACCTAACGGTCCCGGATACTTGCAGGTTCAATTTCACAGAAGAGCTATTTGATAGTCTCCTGACTAACTAGAATGCATGAACGATACAATAACGTTAGATATTTGTAAGCAAGCAAGCATGTGTTTCTAAGGAATTTTAGCAAACACGTTGGCTCGGACCCGAGGGTAAGCCGAGAGGTAAAACCATAAGGGACATCTCGAGCGACATAATCTAGGGTAGCATGCGAGGGTCTGAACATAAGCAATATTTTATTTCCATGTTCTAGCACAAGCAATGCAAGTTGGGATTATTCCCTTAGCTAGGTGTGTTGTATTCTTATTAGCATACAGGGAGTGATTCATCTAGCGACTAGCATGTATTGTTCCATATTTTAAATGTGCTGGCTAAGCAAAGACAAGTTTACCGTAGCCACCCACCTTAGCGATGATTCGCCTCGGTTGAGCGATACGACAAGCGAGCCTCTGAAAGCCTAAGCCGAACTCCTGTAGGGACAAGTCTGGATATCCTTTGCCTTAAACGAGTATTCTCGCCTGAGAAAAGCGGGTCAGGATATTTTACTTTGCCGTTTGAATCGGCAGTCCGCTTAAGCGGAACAGGGTGTTACATCATACCCAACTCAAAAAAAGTCTCATCCTCGAGACTTACTGAAGACAAACAGAACTAATGCATTATGGAATCTATCCCAAGCGTAGCAATCAGTACCACTAAATCCAATTGAACACAATCTCCTACACGGTTCTTTCGTTGTGTCGCGTGCATGTTGAGTCAGTCTCATTTGCACCTTAGCGCGGGACATATTGCTTAACGCGGAGTACGTTTCAATCAATCTTGATTAACGATCTAAGGCTGAGGCAAACCTATACAAGTCGTTATACTTGTTCATTTGGATATTTTTTACTTGCACAAGCAATCAAGATCAGCATATCGCGAGTCTGGATCGTGCACATATTCGAAGTACACTTCTAGCATGAGCATGCCAACCAACTAAGCGATAGCGAAGTCTTAGCACTCGAGTTTTACATTTTCTTGAGTATTGGATCGTGCACACGTTCAAGGCATCCCTCAAACATATGCATTCAACCAAACTTAGAGATATTAAAATCGGACAACCTACTTGCGAAAATCTCAAGGGTTTGCACAGGTCGGCACAAAGGCCATAGCATCACGATTTCATACAAGCAATCATATCATTCAAATGCGCTTTTTGAAAGTATCTAGACTCATTGTTGGAATATTCTATTTGGGACATTGAGAGAGAGCGTGTACATAACCCACGAACGAGCTTTCGAAACTTGTGAAAATTAAAATAAATTCCAAAGGCGTATAAGCTGTTTGATAATAAACAAAAGAATGAAACTAGGTTTATACGAAACCCTTTCTTTGTTTACAAACAAGAAAAAGAGTATAATTAATCCTATACGAGGATGTTAAGTACAATAAAAAAATTATTCTGGGGAAATATTGCTATAGGAGTCTGATCTGCGGTCAATCACTTTGTCCCTTGGACCACACGATGATGAAGAAGTACTGTAGAAGAAGAAGAAGCTTCAAAGATTGCAAGTGGGATTAAACTGTCAACCAACACTTTCTGTTTTATGCTCTCTTTCTCTCTCTCTCTCTCTTTTGATTTTATCTCTGATCTTGGTCTCCTCTCCTGATTCCGACCTCCCTTCTCTCTTGTGACCGAAAGTCTCTATTTATAGAGCTCAGTCACAGTAACTGTCCAGTCGGCGTAGAAGCTAAACTATGAAGAGAGTGGCGCTCTTTACGCGGCGGTTACAATAACTGCTACCCACGTCTAAATAATCTCCTGAATCCGCGTGTGACGCGTGTCCCATTATGAGGTAACGTGTATAATCGCTTATCGAAGATCACGGCATGCAAGCCACGTAGGTAACTGCCCCTCGCGTAAAGATGGTTGACATAAAAGCCAAATAACTGTCTTGTTGGCGTAAAAGCCAAGTAGCTATCTTGTTGGCGTAAAAGCCAAGTAGTTGTCTTGTTGGCGTAAAAGCCAAATAGCTGTCTTGTTGGCGTAAAAGCCAAATTCTGCGTAAAGCTTGATGATGCATAAATAATAGGTAACCAGCATAAACTAGCCAATTATCCTTCCTGACTGAGGTCTTGAGCGTATTCTAGGCCAAATAGCCTTATCACGTACCTTTGCAAATATAGCCTGAGTTGGCGTATTTCGAGGAGATAGCATACGGCGTACTCCTATAGTTAAAAATAGCCTGGTTGGCATAACATGCAGGGATAGTGATGTGAGCGTATTAGCCCTAGTTTTAGCTCTCCCAGTCATTAAAAATAGAACAAAATCTCATGCATTAAATACAGAGATCTGCCCCCATCTCGTGTATTAACTACAGAGATATGCCTCGAGTTCTGTACGAAAAATAGCTTTTGACGTGGCGTCTGATTTCGTCTCATCTTGAGCGTAAAAACTCATCTCTGCCTGTGTAGAATAGGTAGTATATTCTTTGAATGTGTAAAAATGACTTGTATCAAGGATATGACACTAAACGACAGTCTGGGCCTCTGTGCAGAATCATCATTACAGCCGTTCTCTCGATCGTCGTGCAGTACTCTTTGTCAGGAGTCAGGTTCACTATTTTGTCTGACAGGTTCATTCGAGAAATACGAAGAGTTTCTCGTACAACTTCACGCGGCATTAAAAGCAGACATATTTTATGCCGGAGAGAGGTGTAGCAACCTTTTATGCCAAAACAGCCTTGAAGCGCTGCTTTACGCGGGCAGCTCTGAAATTATGTTTTACGTCACACAGCGCTGAAGCTCTGTTTTACGCGTATAATTCTCTACCGTATTTTTTATGCTTCTACAAGACCCCCTTCAAAGTTTTCAAATTCCTCGAAATTTGAAATACTTTGAATGAAGCATTAAACGGTCAAATTTGACTCGTTCTGCGAGGCTGATTTTTTGGAGATATTTAAGAAGTTGTTGGGATTTGGTATGTTCTCTTCTGCTTATATAAAGGCGAGTGAGTGAACCTGTTTTTCCATACTTCCTTCGCCAAAAAGATGGCCGCTGAGATCCATCGGACTGACCTGAGGAATAAGAAGATCACGCCCTTCCAGCATGTAAGGAGCCATAAAATGAGGCATCTTCGAGCAAATATCCTCTGCAACGATGGATCATGGAAGGATATCATAGCTTCCTTTGCTCAGGATAATCAGCAATTTTATATGGCGATTCGTCCAGGAGATAGGAAGGGTCTCATCGGACCACACAGCTTGCTAGCTGTATTTTCTCCTATTATGAAGCTGGATGTAGGTAGGCAGTTTAGCCCTGTCTTCCAGTATTGTGTCGGGTCTGAATCCCTAACATAATTCTAGGGCGTGACTGCCATGGCGTATGGAGGGTGGCTTAAATAAAACAGGCCCAGTTTTGTATCATTTTGCCATTAATTATTTTCTTGTTCATCGGCCGCAGAAACCGATGAAGTGCCATAGAAGAAGAAAAAGATCTCCATCAATATGAGAACCTGGCACAACAGATTCCCAGCGTGATCTTTAATGAGAAATTCTTTGTAAAAATAAGGATTTTTATCATATGTAATCATGAAAATAAAAAATCCTTTGTAAACTGGATTTCCATCATATGCAATCATGATTAATAAACTTGTCTTCTTTTACGCATTGTTGATTTACCATATTTGCTGTGAGGAAGTCTGATAATGTGCAGCTTCGACACGTCTGAATAATTTTACGCTGACTCTGATAAACGATTATCCGGTCATGTCCCGACTTTTACGCGTAACGGAAGATGCGTAAAAAGCTCTTTAGCATTAAGTTGTCTTGAAGATCCAACTGTCATGCTGTTTTTGGACGGGGAGTCGCATAGAATTCTGAACTGTCACTTCTCTGATACGAAGAATTTCTGTTCAGACCATCATCTTCAAGAATGATTTTCCAAAAATTTCCCGAAACAGGGCAAGGAATGTCCGCCGAACAGGCCATACTTGAACTTAGATGTTAAGGATTCTGTCTAAACTTTGAATGAACTTCCAATGGCCCAAGAAGAAGAGTCATCTTCAATGCTGACATCTGTGTGTTTCAGGCACTTGGAATGTTTTGTAGCCAAAAAGGAGCATTTTCTGCGTAAACCCTTGTAATTGGTCATATGTAGCTTATGAGCGTAGGATCGTAGATCTATAGCTTCTGAGCGTAAAAGTTTCTGAGCGTAAAACCGTAGATTTGTAGCTTTTGAGAGTAAAATCGTAGATTTGTAGCTTCTGAGCGTAAAAGCGTCTGAGCGTAAAACCATATATTTGTAGCCTTTGCACATAAAATCTGGATCCGTTACGCAGCATGACTATCCGTCTTCCTTTTCAAATGATAGGCTGACGTGGTCCCAAATCATAACCGACTATTAAAAATCAGATTTGTTTAAGGATTTGAAGAGTTATTTGAACTCTATAAATAGCCGAAGGTCTTGAGAGAGAAAAATTCTTCATTTATCTTTGCAAAAACCTTCGTCTCTTTAAGAACTCTTCGCCTTCGTCTATTTTCTGAGAACTTCGAGTTTAGCCATGGCACCAAAATAGACCTCCATCGCTAAGGGAAAAAAAGTCGCTTCCTCATCTCGCTTCCCTGCTCAAGCACGAGCAACTCCCATTAGGCTGAGCGAGCCCCGTTCTGAACGAAGTGCTCCGCCGTCGAGCTGTGCTCCGAGCATCACAGGTAAAGACTTCGGATGAATAGAGAACCCTCCGCACACGTTGTACGTATATGCGCAACAATATGCCCATATTTCTAATGTGTCAGCGTAAAACTCCATATTTTTTAAGTCTGGCGTAATAACTCAGACTGTCAAAATTTGGTTATACTGCAAATTATGAGTTTTACGCGCTGGATGTAAATTCCAGCATAAAAAATCAAATTTTGGCAGTCTGATGTAAAGACTCAGACTGTTAGATCTTGAGTTTTACGTGCTGGAAATAGATTATAGCGTAAGACTCAAATTTTTTGCAGTCTGGCATAAAAGCTCAAACTATCAGGCCTTGGCGTATACTGCAAGAATGTAGCATCTAGCATAAAACTGACTTATTTTCTCGCTTTTAGCAGTGGATTTACATATCCCTCCTCTGGCTGAAGTGATGGGCTCTGGTGCTGGAATGCTGAATTCCAACTATCTGGAGGACTTGTCCCATGTGACTTTTCCTATCTCCGGGAGCGAGTATCCTCAGGAAAGGGGAATACTGATCTTTGACCAAGGAGAATGAATGTTGCTGAGTATGATCAGTGGGGAGCCCCTGACGTATATAGACGGCACTGAATATAAGAAACCAGGTTTCTTATTTGGGGATGTTATCGATTAACAGTCCCAGACTAAGCCCAAGAAGGAAGATTGGGTGTTTTTTGCTGAGGGCACGGTCATGTACCTGCCAAGGATGCCTAGAGATTACCCTATCTCAGCATTCTTCCATGCCATCCATCGCAGAAAGATGGTGTGGACTCTGACTCCCGATCTTCACGGCCAGCCGGGAAAGATTTTTTATAAGAAATGATTGAACCGAGGGTCCTTTGTGAGCAGTCCTTCTGGCCATGTCATGCCTTTCAGAGGATTACTGCCGGGCAGCGTCCCGAGTGAAGACACTTTGCTGATCCAGCCGATTCAAATAGCGACTTTTTGTAATGACTTTATGGGGCAGAGAGGAGTATACCCCAAGGTTAACCCTCGCACCAGTGGATGGCTTAGCCCCCAAAATCTTCGATGGGCCAGTTTAACTGCCTGGGCCTTGAAGCACTTCCAGACGGAGCTGGAAAATATTGGTTTATTTGCGGCCGTGAGTGCCACTAGTGTTGGGCTGCCTCTCAATCCCAACTTATTCTTATCTTTGATGGAGCGATATAATTCGCTCACTGGGACTTTCGCCACTCCACTAGGTAAGTTGGGCTTAGCCCTTCATTAGATGGCAGAGATTCCAAGGCTGCCAATGGGAGACACTCCTTATGAAGAGTACGTCCCCACAAACAGGGAGCTGAGGGATACAAACCCTCGGGCAGTGGCAGTGTACCAGGAGCTGATGAGCCACTATCTTGCCTGCACCACCTTCTACAAAGAGCCCTCTGATTTAGCCCATATCAACAAATGGGTATCCTACCTCTTCTTCCATCAGGCCAGAAATGCCAAGCCGGACAAGGTTGTAGATAGCAGAGATAAGCCTTTGAATCTTCTGAGTATGCTTAATGCCAATGCGGTCGATGATCTCACTGAAGATGCATGGGCTTCAGATTATGTTCTCGATGAGGAGATAGGGGGTTATCCTGCAGGCACTAAAGCCTTTAGTTATATGAGGCATTATCGTAAGCCTCTGTCAAGGGAAGCTCAACTGGGTGGCTTCCTCTCTGTTTGGCTACGCTGATAGGTAGTGCCTGGCATCGCGTCTGCGGATCGCATTCATCGCAACACCTTATGATCCGCAGTACATTTGGTGTTCGGAGCGAGGTTGGGCCTGCTCCCTGCCATGGTGTGCAGAATTCAAGCTGGCCTGAGGGCCATTACTGAGGGACTGCTGGCTGATGATACACAGCGTGAACGATTTCCCAGAGTGGAATTGCCATTCTTATATCTGATGGGATAGTTAATCCTTCACAACACCAAAGTGATGTCTCCCAGATCAGCCAGTGGTTCGAGCAATAACTTCCTGTTGAATTACAGGAATTCTTCTTGGAATGTGACTAGCGTATAGACTGTCGGCTAGCACTAAATTTTGCCCATAGTTGAAAGTTCTTCTATATCGTCCCCCCTGTACATATCAATCAACAAGGGATGAAACTTCAGGATGCGGGTCAGGGAAAGACTATTCTTTCTCCTGAAGACTTTTATTGGTTGGTCTGTATTAGAACTTCCCACCTACTGTACAGAAGTGAGGACTACTACTACTTGGAGCCTTATATGCCCAGCCGATTCGCCAGGCAATTTGGGTATGACCAGTTGCATGTGGGGAATCCCATCACCAGCTTCAAGTTCAAAGGTGGACTTATTGATGGAGCTAGAGGATAGCGGTACTTCATAATGGGTTGTACTGGAGCAACCTTTGTTGTGCCCGCGACTTCTCTCTCCATGGAGTTGCGCATTCTTCATTCGTACGTGCAGTTTTATGCGTCCATCAATACCTTCCATCATGATTTTGATGTACATGGAAGTTTCAGGATGCCCTCCCATTGGTCCACTGGGAGAGAGGAGATACCGTCTGTTTCCTCGGATGAAGGTGATAAAACCACCAGTGCAGACGACTATTTGCTGATTGTACCGAGAGGCATAATAGCTCCGCCAGCAGAGCCTCTCATAATCTCCAATAAACGAAAGGCTTCCACTCTGAAAGAGCCTTTCCCCCACAAGAAGAAGACGGTCAGAGGTCCTAAAAGGACTTCCACCAAGGGGGCATCTAGGAGCAAGCCTGTTGTTTCCCCTGTTGGGGATGATTCTTTGATCAGAGGTCCTTCGCCTTTGAGAGAGGGAACCTTCACAGTTCTGGCTGACAGTGCTGGAAATTCTTTGCTCGCGATCGCTGGCGCTACTATCGCTACTGGTAGGACTTCGAGATTGCCTTCGAGACCGAGCATATTAAGAATCAATATACCTTTATCCAGACAAACAATGGGAATAACCCCTCCTTCGTCTGTAAGTATTTCCAGCGAGATTCCACCTGATGAACCTCGAGTGGATCTGGGTGATGACTGGGATGACTTCCCTCAAACATCAGTCGGTGCACCCTCTTCTCCAGATATGACAGCTTGTTTAGCATCATTAAGAAATAATTTAGCTATACAGGCTGCAGACGCAACATACATACCATCGGCCATGGGTAAATGTTGTCTTCACGCTTTCTTTAGGAAAATTAACATCAAATTGATATTAACTTTCTTTTATCTTATTTTCAGGCGAAGACATCTCTGGGGAGGGTGGAGTTGACACAACTTCTGATTTTGTTGCGGATCCGGCCAATGAAACGGCGGCACCTGACATCGACGAAGTATATTTTGAAACTGCCGATATTTTATCCGCGATATTCTCGGGTGTTATCCCGCCAGTGGTAGTTCAAATAACATCAGAGGAGGATGAACCTGCCATCTCGACCGTACCTCTTTCGTCAAGCATGCCAGCAACTCCAACCGTTGTTGGTGTCTCTTCTTTTGTTGTGCCATCTGTTGAAGCAACGACTGTGGCAACATCCTCTACAGTCCTTCCGGATAGGAGATTTACAGATATGGTGGCCACTCCCAGCGTACATTCGATCTTTGCTACGCTAGTTGAACAATATACTAGCATATTCTACCGTACTTTGAAAGAATTGATATCCATGGTGCTGGAGAAGAACCTAGGTTTTGATGCTCTGAAGATGTCCTCCAAGCTTACTGTAGCGCCGATTAGAAATTTTAATGATACTGAAAGAGCTGATGTACTAGAAAAAATAGTTAATAGTTTAGAACAACCCATTAATGAGTATTTGCAACTATCCCGAGGCAGTATCGACGATCTGGTTCAAGCTGAGTATGACTCTCTAACTGCGAAACTTGCTCAGCAGATAGAATCTCTAAACAAATCCATCCAGGAACAGCAGCAAGAGATGGATAAAGAGCAGGCTGTCTTGGTGGAGGTTATTCCCCAGCTAGCTGAGTTCCAGGCCGAATTTAAGAGAAATGAAGCGAGGGTTCGAGATTTGGAAGCTGAACTCGCTCAGGCAAGGGAGAGGCTTCTCAAGACATTGACAGTCCGCAATGTGCTGAAGGGCCAAGTGGATACAGCTAAACAGAACTTGACACATGCAGGTGTCATCCACGCAAGTTTTGTTAATTTTCTGTCCGAACTATCTCGCTTGAGCAACGACAAAGCAAGGCTGGAACGGGCTCGTAATAATATTTTGAACTCCAGGAATGAGAGGATGGCTGCTTTGGCGCAACAGATCCGAGATCTAACGGCTCCTCCCCAATAATGTACTTTTTTGCTTCTTTTGTAATCTGCTATTCCCAAAGATAATAAAGATACTCTTCTGACTTTGTGGACCCATTATTTTATAATATAAATGATAGGATAGGATGAAAGTGAAATCAGAGGTAATATGGACGTGATATACTTTCGGTAAGTTTCAGCTGGATATATCTATTCAGAGGTTATATGGACATGATAGAATACGCTCCAACTAAATTTGTATACAAAACACTATCAGAGGTAATATGGACGTGATAGGTTTTAAAGTTTTAAATTAGTCAAACATATCTATTCAGAGGTCATAAGAACATGATAGAATATGATCCAACCAGTCTTTGTACGTAGCATCGTCAGAATGAAATCTTCACCATAACCCTTTAAGCAAAGGAGATCAAGCATAATACTTCTTCAAGAATTTGTCGTTGATAGGAGCCATTATCAAGTCTCCATTAGGCTTGGCTAATCTGTAAGCGCCATTTGAAAATATGGTTTCAATCACAGAAGGTCCCTCTCATTTGGGCTGGAACTTGCCCTTACTTTTGTGTGTAATGATCATTGGCCTTTTCACAACTAGAACTAGCTCGCCAACTTTGAATACTCTTTCCTTCACTTTTTGGTTAAAAGCTCTGGAAACGCGTGCCTGGTAGAACGCAATGCGCTGTTGAGCCTGAAGTTGCTTCTCGTCTAATCCTTCTAGCTCTTGAAGCCTTAATTGATCATTATTTTCTTGAGTCAACTCATTAGCCACTGCTATTCTGAGTGATAGAATTTGGACTTCAATAGGGAGAACTGCTTCATAATCGTAAACTAACGAAAATAGGGTACAACCCGTTGGCGTTCGTACCGTTGTGCGGTATGCCCAGAGACATTCCCCCAGTCTCTCGTTCCAATCTCTTTTGTTCGAAGAGATAAACTTTTTTAAGAGTTTGATGATGGTTTTGTTGAAGGCTTCCGCCAAACCATTAGCAGCAGGATTGTAAGCCGTCGAGGCCATATCCTGTATCCGATTCTTATCGCAAAATCAGTGAAACGTTTGGCTGATGAATTAAGGCCCGTTATCATGAATTATCCTTCGGGGTATCCCAAAGCGATAAATTACATGGTGCTTGATAAAGCTGATCACGTTGGATGTCTTCATCTCAGCAAGAGGGATCGCCTCCGCCCATTTGGAGAAATAATCTATGATAGCCAATATGAACCGATGTCCTCTAGAAGACGAAGGATGAATAGGACTAATGATATCCATACCCCATGCTTCAAAGGGCCATGATGCAATAGTAGGATGTAAATACTCAGAAGGCTGGTGTATGAAATCTGCATGAACTTGACAGGCTTTGCATTGTCTTGCATATTTCATGGCATCTGCAATCATAGTAGGCCAGTAGTAGCCCATCCTCCTGATACGATCTTGTAACTTAGGACCGGGTTGATGTACTCCATATACCCCGTCATGAGCTTCTCGGATAACCCGCCTTGCATCATCATCAGAGAGACATCGTAACAATAGTCCATCGTAAGTTCGGTGATATAGACTTTGTGAAGAAGCATCAAAATAAAAACGTAATGATTGTCTCTTGATAGATACTGCTTCTTTAGGATCCTCTGGTAAGATTTCGTATGACACGAAGTCTATAAAGGGACTTCTCCAGTCTCTCTTAGGAGGAGCCGTGTTTATAGCGTAGCTGCGCTCTATGTGAAAATTATCTTTCACACAGAATAAGTCTCTATTAAGAAGGATCACCAAATTCTGCCTTCTTATAGGAATAGCTAGATCTGCAGCTAGGCTGGCCAGAGCATCAGCTTCCAAATTTTGAGATCGAGGCACATGCTCTAAAAAGAATCCTTTGAAAGACATGGCAATCTCGATCGTTGTTTGGGGATAAGGAATGAGGTCTGGATTGCGGACTTCATATATTCCTCTGACCTGATTGACGATCAACTGAGAATCACCAAAAGCTTTCAGGTATTCAACCTCCAATTCTTTAGCGACTTGAAGCCCGATTAGTAGAGCATTATACTCTGCCACATTATTAGAGCAGGGTTCGCTAAGAGAATATGCTCGATAGATGACGAGTTTATCAGGAGTCACCAGAACAATCCCTACTCCTGAAACCATATTTCCCTTGGGACTAGTCCTGGAGGCACCATCGAAGAATAGCTGCCATGTATCACCTTTCATTGTCGAATTATATTCTGCAACTTCGTCGGGAATGTCCTCATATAATTTGGAGATTTCCGGAATTGGATGGGCAGCTAAGAAGTCAGCCAAGGCTTGACCTTTCATGGACTTCTGAGGGACGTACACCATGTCATACGGTGTCAGTAACATTGTCCAAGTCGCGAGTCGGGAATTAAGAACACTCGGATTATTCATCAATATCCGAAGAGGATTAATTCTGGAGATGATATGAATAGTTTGGCCCGTCACGTAATGTCGCATCTTCTAAATGGCAAATATTAGGGCCAAGCATTCTTTTTCTACTGGGTTGTACCGGTGTTCAGCTCCGATCATCATCCTGGTTAAATAGTAGATAGCCTATTCATGACCCTCAATGTTCTTCTGTGCGAGAAGTGCCCCCAAAGAATGATCCATTGCTCGAACATACAGCATAAATGGTCTTCCTATGATGGGAGGCACCAGAACTGGAGGATTAATAAGATAGCGTTTGATATCATTAAATGCTTGCTGACAGGCTTTATCCTATACGAATGACACACATTTCTTCATTAGACGAGAAAAAGGTTGACATCTCCCGGAGAGGTTGGATATGAATCTCCTGATGTAAGCTAGACGACCTTGAAATCCCCTGAGTTCTTTCAGATTACGGGGCGGTCGCATTTCTAATATAGCTTTTACTTTATCAGGGTCAACTTGAATGCCTTTAGCGGTAATAACAAATCCCAGAAATTTGCCACTAGATACACCAAGAAAGGACTTTGTGGGGTTCATTTTGAGTTGATATTGGCGTATTAACTCGAATACTGTCTTTAAGTCTTGGATGTGATTATCCTTTAGGCGGCTTTTGACAGCAATATCATCCACGTAACATTTTATCGTTTTGCGCAGATGCTCATGAAATATGTTACTCATAGCTCATTGATACGTAGCCCCGGCATTCTTCAATCCAAAAGGCATAATCGTATAGCAATATACCCTCAGTGGTGTACGAAAAGCAGTATGCTTTTCATCTTCAGGATTCATCTTAATTTGATTATATCCTGAGAATCCGTCCATGAAAGACATGCGCTCAAAACCGCACGTATTATCGATCATGACGTCTGTAATAGGAAGAGGGAACTCATCTTTAGGGTAGGCCGCATTTAGATCTCGGAAATCGATACAAACACGCACTTTTCCATTTTTCTTCATAACTGGGACAACATTAGCGACCCAATCAGGATGTTGTTCTTCCCGGATGAACCCACAGGCTATTAGCTTCTTGATTTCAGCTTCAATGGCATCCATCATATCCGGGCGGAATCGGCGTTGGTGTTGCTTTACAGGCTTTGAATGGGGTAGTATGTTAAGTTTATGGGTAGCCACTTTAGGATCAAGACCTGGCATATCCTCATAATTCCATGCAAAGATATCGATATATTCTTTTATCAGCTGGATCATTTCTTCCCTTTCTTCTTCGGAAATATTGTTACTGATAAATATCGGCTTTGGTAAAAATCCATCCCCAATATTGACTTGGATAACTTTATCTTCAGTTGGCGGTTCTCTTTGTTCGAACCAGAGTTCCCATTGTGTATCCATTTGTTGTGCCCAGAATTCATTTTCAAACGGTTCAGATTCTTGTTCCTCTGCTTCGAGAGAATCTGTCAATACCATATTTACTGATAATGCCTGTTCGAGTTCACCATCTGAATTGGAGGATGACAAATCACCTTGAGAAGAGGAAATGGTCTCCTCACTTGACTCAGAGTCGTTGAAAGTTGCAAGATGTGTGGTATACCTGTCACGACCCGCACCCGGATATTCGGGCACGAGTGCGTGGGCACGTCCAGCCTACGCCGCAGAATCGGCGGTAGTACGCTGTCTAGGTCAAATCCACACTTAACTAACTAGCTCATCCATGAATAACATAAGCAAGATAATAATGTAAATGGAAACTTTAAGATTTGCAACTGAAATAAATGTGACATCAGATTCAAATGTTTAATACAGGAATCAAGAATGAAATCGGGGACAAACCCGATTAATAAGATAAGAAATGGAAATAAAAGATAGCTACTGCTAGCTACTCTGCAGCAGGGGTCTCCTGGGTAGGATCTGGCTCCTCACAGGTATCATCTGTACCCTCATAGGGACCAGGTTCTCATCATCACCTAAACAACGGATCCAGTCAGGAAAGGAGCAAAGTACACAGTGCACAACAAGATTAAACTAAATATTTATGACAATTAAGTATTGATTATCATATTGAGAAAATTGCATAGAGGGACATCATTATCTCATAGTTAATGCTGTAAACAGGAATATGAGAAAAGCAGGAAATAAATGAGACAGGAATGAAACTACGACAATCAGCAAGAAATATAACAAGACTAGAAACTATGTGTGTGAACTTGTGTATTTAGAATACATAGTTGGCATGTAGGGGTTTATAAGGCTAATAAGGCCGTCATAGACGACTAGTGTCTGGAACAATCAAATATAAGGCTGATGGTACAGTCGCGTACCAACAGCTAGTATCTGGACCTGGGGAAGGGTAAACTACATGCCTCCTAGTATTCTCCCACCCGACACGAAAGCAAGACATGAAATCCCGTATTCAAGACATGAAATACAGTATTCTAACACTACGTGTAATCATCAAGGTTACTAGTAGAGTAGGGAATTAATTATCATAATATAAAGATTAACTTGAAGTGCAGGTACTTGCCTGTTGCTTGGATCCGATTAATTGTTCTAGGGAAAGTTTCCAGAGATGAGTCCAAAAGCTGAAATAAACATTACCATCACGCTCAGAAGATATCAAATAGCTAGAAACGCCTGTCTTTGGGTCCAATTTGGAGACAAGGGCAAAAACGGCAGTTTCGGGTCAAAACGGGGTCCGCCGGTGGGCCCGCTTTGCACCGAAAAATGTGTCCAGGTCAACGGTCTCCAAATTCACCAAACTTAGTGTCAACAGGTCAGGAACGCTGATACGAACCCAACGGAACTTCCAGAATTGGATTCCGATGAGCCGATCACAAAATCGCCCGTCGAGCGGGGCCTGTGGGGCCCACGACACGCGATTTCGTCAACGTTCTCAGAATCGAACCAAACTTGACCCACAGGACCAGCGTATCGCTACGAGTCCGATGGCGCAAGTTTCGTCTCGATCCGACGAGTGTGCACGAAGTTAGGGCGAATTGCAGAAAATGCGGATACGGGGCGATGTCCGCGGATACGCGTTGATTCCGGTATGCACGCACACCCGAATCAGCTTCCGCGAAATCTCACACGTCCGTATCGACGCTGCGCACGTATCTGTGAAGACCGCGCGCGACCAAGTCGTCCCGTTTGGCGGAGCGTACTCAGTTCCGGGGTGAAACAGGGTCTGGTTTTTCCTGTTTTTGGATCGCGGTGTGCGATCACCACAGGACGCGATGCCCCGAACAGTTTGTCCGGACACCGAGAGGGTCATACAGGCTTCACAACGCAATTTGCGGAATTGAAAACGGAGCTACGAGGCAAAAGATACGAGTACCTGAACAGGACCCGAAAAACCGAAAATCTTCGTGTCCGTGTCGTGTCACCCTAACCCAAAACGAGTTTGTTGGCAGTAGGGATCACCATACAACGGCATTCGTCTGCCTTTTCAGTAGTTGAGTCCTGGCTCCAACTTCAAATCATAACCCATGCTTTGCATAATCTTCAAAGCTTGTGGGCTATATCTGTGGACTTGCATTTTCCCAGCATCAGATTCGTGAGATTCTTCTTGTACAATTGGTCTATTCCGCATGCGACCGAAGACTATTGGATGCTGATCATTGCGAGTAGGTGGAACAACAAAGATAGAATCTTCATGCGGCCCATATGTCGTGACGATATTAGATGTTGACGCCACTTCCCACACATATAGATGATATAAGTCTATAGCTTCCAAGAATTTTTGTGCTATAGGTTCTATATTGTTATGAGGGAAAGATTCCTGATTAGGAAATTGAGCGTCAGTATACTGGAAAAGAGAATCTTTATTATCGTCAGAAACTACGTTCTCGGTTGTATTTACATCAGCCGGCTGCTTGTTACACCTAAGGTTGATGACCAAAGGTGGAGGCTTCTTGTTCAGACTGATCACTAGGGGATCATTTCCTCCTTCCGCTTTGGTTTTGTCTAAGTGGATAATCACAGGTTCCATGACTTTCGGACGGGTAGTCCGTCATTTCACCTGGATTGACAAAAGTTGCTCAGCAGATGGTTCTCCTGGCTCCTGGTAGGATTCTTCCTCCGTCTTGCCTGACACCTCCTTTATGTAGTCTTGGGTGTACAACATGGCATCAGAATAGTAGGATTCAACCCCTTTGAACGGGTTAAGATCAGCAAACTCTGTTTTCACTGTCCCTAGGACGTCTACATATTTGAAGCATTAATGTAGAGTTGAGGAAACAATATTGTGATCGTGGATCCATGGTCTGCCCAACAGAATATTGTAAGACACTTCGGAATCAATGACGTAGCATATAGCCACTGATCTAAGGTCACCAATCTGGATCCTCAAACGAATCTTTTCCAACTGTTTGCTCTTCCTGGCATTAAAACCCACGATCGTAGTGGTAGTGTAAGCCAGTTTGCTTGTAGAAATTCTCAACGGTCTTAGCAGACTATGAGGGATAATGCTGATCGACGATTCCGGATCTATGTGAATCCGATCTACCTCCATGGAACTGACGTATCCGGTGTAATAAAGAGGCCTGTCGTGTCTATTATGTTTCAACAACATGTCCTCTTGAGTGAAAGTGATGTTAGGGACCACTTCCATCACACTGTGGCATTGAGGACATGCTACAGGCTCTTTATCAGGGGACTTAAGCTGAGTCAAGCATACATCCGCCTGTATTAACGCTTCACTCAAGGCTTGACGAGTGTATTTGGATAGCCTAAGTAGCTCGAAAATGGACAATCTGGCTGGAGTATTAGCCAACTGAGCCCAAATGTCGAAGTTATATAGTTTCTCTAAACCTTTGTTTTGAATATTCTTCAAAGGTTTATCAAAACGAACTTCTTTTTGCTTTCCCTTGTCCACCGAAGTTGGTTTAGACGGACCTGCCTCTGGTACAACAGGTTCAGGCTCTGGAGGTTTGGCAGCTGAAGTTTCTGTCGTTGATTCCCCCTGGTTCCCTCTATAGTCCTTGAGGTAGGCTTTGCCTGACCGGGTTCCGGTTGTTAAAGCCTCTTCTTCTGATGTCGGGGATATTGCAACCATATGGCATGGTTTGCATCTTGAGTTCTTTTTAGACTTAGCTTTAGCAGCTTGAGTCTCTTCCTCAATTTCTGACGCCAGGTCAGGGTGGACCCACATGATTTCCCCATGCTTGGTAGTTAGGGGTACTAAGTCATGATTTTGACCCCTGGTAGGAGGAAGATTAATAATGTTCATCATCGCCCGTGAAATAGGTACTACACCATCTGGGATTTCCTGAGGGGGTAGATTGCCAAACTGGAGAGAGATCATGTTGGCAGTGACCGTCTTCTCGCTATTACGCAGAGTGATGGCCTTGGCGTCGATCAGCTCCTGGATTTTCCTTTTTAGTACATAACATGCCTTTGTGGGGTGATGTATGTATCTGTGGAAAATGCAGTATTTAGGGTTATTGGTACTGCCGACTTTATTTGGCCGCTTTACCTCGGGGAGAGTAATCTTGCCACTTTTGACTAGACAATCAAATATGCTCGGAATATCGTTGTCGTCAAAAGAATATTCTTCTTTAGGCCTGGAAGTCCCAGGATTCGTCTGCGTAGTCACTGGAGTATGTTGCCTAGACGTGTTGATCGCCAGAGCTTCTTTTCCTTTGGAACTACGATTATGGTCGTTATTGGAGGATGACTGTTTCCCTCTATCAGAGGTAGAGATCATGATTCCATTGTCACGAGCCTTCCGACTGTTATCTTCAGCGGCTACCGCTGATATGATAAATGAGGGCCAATCATGGAACTGATATGGTCCCGTAAACACTGAGATCAGCAGGAGAAGGTTCTTCCTGTAAATGTCCACCAAAGCAGAATCCGGAACTCCGGGAGGCATCTGCAAAGTAGCCTGACGAAAACGTTCGATAAAAGTACGAACGCTCTCTTTCTCCTTCTGTTTTACTTCGATAAGTGATGACATAGACATGTCCATTCCTCCTTCGTAAAATCGAGCGAAGAACAGAGTCTTAAAATCTTCAAAAGAAGTAATGCAGTTGTCCGCTAGACTACGATACCATTGATAGGCTACTCCAGACAGACAGCCTTTAAACACTCGAGTGAGAAGGGCATCATTCCCCTGTAACAATACTGTCATCATGCTAAAGTAGTTCATGTACTGGCTTGGTGACGTCTTTCCCTCAAATAAAACCATAGCCTGTGGTTTGTATTTTGGTGGGAAAGGGATCTCGTCCCAGATAGCTGGGTATGGCTGGTTGATTCCCAACTTCTTGAGCTGATCCTTATGCTTCAAGGCATCAAATTGGGATTTTAATTCCCGAACTGCCTGTATCGGATCTTCAGTTGGGATAGGGACAGCAAAGACATGAGAAATTGGTTGCATTGTAACTCCCACAGGAGGTAATACATTCTCCGGGTTAAGGGGTCGAGGAGCAGCTGATTCTTGATTTTGAATAGGCTCCTGGCTTGCATTGGATGGTGGCATGTCTACTCCCACACGTATTTGAGTTGGAGGAATAGGTGCTTGAGCTATCGCAGCTGTATGTTGAGTCACCATCATTTGGTGCATACTCTCCATCATGTATGCTTCTCTTTAAGCGATACTTCCAATACAGCGATGCATTGTTCAGTACTTCCTGATGGGAAAGCTTCTTCATGCTCATCTCCAACGGCATAAACTCTCATTTCTCTGGATTCCACCGAGGGATTAGTATAGATCTCTGTAGAGATCGAGTCTATACTTTCAGCATTAGATTCAGAAAGCTGGCTACCCCCAACGTCGGAATCAGAAGAATATGAAGCCGGTTGTCGTGACTTCGAGCGGGTGTTTCGAAAAATACCTGCCTCAATATTCTCAAGGAGTCTTTCAAATCTCCTTTGACTTGGAGTTCTAGAGTGTCATACCCCAGTCCCAAATTATGCAGGACTAGGAACACGTAAGCATGCCAGCCATATGTATATGGTAACTCCAATATATGGATACCATAATATACACGTACGCTGTAATATGAATATAAACTCACATGTGGTATAAATATTGTCGCAAGTCACCGATATACTAAATCTCATCCACACAACAAGTCACAAAAAGAAAATAACTAAACTAGAATAATGAGTCTGAATAATCTAAAACTAATAGTCGGGTGGAGACAAATCCACTACCAATGACTATATCAATACTAAAATGAGAGAGAAGTATAAAATCTCTAATATAAAATAAGATGATGATAGAAGTGTATCAGCTAAGAAGATCCATCGCTAGATATAATCAAAGATGCTCCGAAGGTAAGACCTCCTCGGAAGAGATAAGTGGTAAGTCTTGATCTGTGCTCCTGCGAATAGTCGTGAACATCTACACCTGGAAAGGGACCAGGTCCTCAGAGGGACGTAACAAGATACATAGAAGCAAGCCAATTTGAATACAATAAACATGCATAATGTTTAAAAATATATAAGTACGCTGTACAAGACAATCTATATGAATGCAAATGAGGACAACTTTTCGACGTATGGGCAAGGGTAGGCTACTCGATCTAAGCCTCATAACTCACACACCCGTCTAGAACATCATCAGCCGACATACCACGGGGGTAGCGAGCCTCGTGACTCCATCAATCGACATAGTGCGTGCTAGTTACTACGGTTTACCAGAATGGTTAAAGTCCATACACCTACTGATTGTCCTCTCATGATACTAAGTGTCATGTGTGTGTCAACATATCTAATATATAGTAATGACTGAAAGAAACTACACATGCAATAAATATAAAGAAATGCAATAAATATACAGAAATATAATAAGCATGCAAAGTACTGTAAATAATTTGGCAAGGTATCTTGCATGGTCTGAAAAATAATGAAGTCCCAACTCAAGGCGTCGTCCGATCTACCCGTCACATAAATTAAACAAGTTAGATTATAAAAGTAGGTGAATAGGTTCCTCCATTTTAATTTATTTTAATTCTGAATAAAATAACCTAAAATAGTATTTTAATCTGATTTTTTTTGTTAAACCCTAATTTTGGTCCGAAGAAAGTCAACTTTACGAATTTGTGATCCGTGACACACAAATCAAGGCAATCCGTTGACCAAAAAGTCAACCGACTCAAATCTTGGATTTGTGTGTAGAATCCTATAGATTTTAATGCTACATGAACACCGGAATTAACGGTTTCATAAAATCACAAGTTGATAAAGAGTTATGGCCACAAGGGCGCATAGATGAAAGTTTTCGGTGGTTTCCTACTTACATCTACGTTGCACGAATTTTATAGTAGATTAAACTTGCATATTAAATTACATAAAAATAATTTTATGAAATTTTATCATGTTATATTTTTGAAACTTCAAACGGCTCATAATTCCGAGTTTGGGGTCTCCCGAAATCTCAAAAATACGAAAACGCGTCTGATTTCGGACAACTGACACTTTTAGAATTTTTTGGAAAAATAGGTTTATAAATTATTAAAATAATTTATATAATCAGAAAACTAACCTTGATATTATTCTAACAAAAAAAACTGGAACGCGTTTGGAGTCCGGAGATAGGAGATATCGTCTTTTTAAGTCGTCATAACTACTAGAAAATGAGGCTAAATTTATGACGAATTTTAACTGTTTTTGGACGAAAAAAGAGAGGAGTTTGAGGAAGAAAAATATGAAAGAAGAGTTTATTCCATAAGTCTAATAGGTATTTATAATTGTGGAGACTACTTAATTGAATACGACTAGGATTGGCTAATTTGGATAGGAATATGATAAGTTCAAATAAGGATAGGATATGCATGAAGTTGCTTTCCTAGTAGGCTCAGGATTTGAATTAATTTAAAATAGAGTTTGAGTTTATCTCAATAATTTATAATCTTAAAAAGAATTAAAGATAATACAAATAATTTATATATAATCTTATTAATATCTATTAACACTAAATTAGCATATATCTAATATTAAGACTATATATATCCAAATAAATTCTAAATAATTTCAAAAATATAAATAAATTTCTTAAAATTCTAAATAAATTACAAAAAAATATAATTAAATATTTTAACCTAAAATAAATATTGGTAGGAATAATATGTAAGTATGGTCTCATAGTAAATCATAGAAATCCTAGAAATTTACGTTCCATATGTTTTAGTTACCTAAAAATTCTAGAAAAATCTCCAAAAATCTAAAATAGTCTAAAAATAATTTTAAATAAATATTTACATAAGTAAATATACTAAAAAAAATTATTTCTAATTAACTAAGAGAATACTCTAAAGTAATTCAATATTTAAAATAATCTATAATAAATATAATAATATAAAATACACACAAAATACCTATTTTGGGTGAGGGGGTTTACAATCTACCCAATTTAAAAGAATTTTGTCCTCGAAATTAACTCTAACCCATATTCATAATAAATTACCATAGATATTATACTTCATTGTTGTCTAGCAGTGTTTCCTAAAATTCGTGCTCTGCCATTCTAACACTTTCTCATTTATTGTCCATACACTATTCTATTTCTAACTCATCTACACTATCCAACTTAAAAGAATTCTACTAGTAGTCAAAGTCTCTTGAGGCTATTGTCTAGGTTGTAAGACAAATTTATTTATTGGGTCGAGAATCTTGGGATACCTGTCTGGAATCTTATAACTATGATTTTTTCCCGTAACCGTCAAGTATCGTAGTCTAATACTGCCATGCCACCTGACCAATATGTCTGCAAATACTTCGACTACTCTACTACAACGGTCTAGCTGCAGTTGTCGCTACTTTGTCAGTGAATTGTCATAGTTGTCAGTTCGTAACAAGTGCCTTCAACTCTTTCCTAGGTTTGGTCTAGGTTTTAGGGTAACAATTAAGGTCTTGACTAACTTTATAAAACTATTGGAAGTATGAACTAATTCAACAATCTAACAGATTCCTATTGGGCTAAATGATGCTACTTAAGGGTTAATTTAAGAAAAGAATACATATATTGCTATAGTGCATATACATAAGGGTTATTATTAACTCATTCTTTAGTTGTTAATCATTTACTAAACCATTTATGTTTTTAACTAACAAAATAAGGATGAGGTTGAAGTAAATCAATAATCTATGATGGCACGAAGGACGCAACTATGATAGAAAGATTTAAGCACGAGATAAGGAATGGAGATGGAAGAGAAGATGGGCTGCCCCAAGGGGCGAGATGATGATAGGAGGAGAATACTACTACTGCTACTCGCGTCATCTATTAGCATTGCGTGTATACCATCTGGGTAGAATATCAATATATCCTCATAACTGCTAAACTACCTTATATATAATTCTACGTCTATTTGTACATCTAAGATCTTGTGTCATAATAGGGTTATGAGTATAAAATGATAAATATACTAAAGGTCATACCTGTATCTATGACTTCCTGTGCCTGCGCTCTCTTGTTTGTCATCATGAGTGCTCGGCCTATAGGGTGTATCTAGTACTCTCCGTATATCAAACTTATACTAAGCACGAACGTTCGTCTTTCCGAAATAGGGAAAGATGAAAAACAACAATAAAGAGTTCAAGGAGGAGGTGATAGAATACGAGTACGGGATTCAAAGGGATTAGAGAATTCAAAAGGGAGTTGCCAAGGCAGTTGTGGATTAAAATCTTATTTTGGATAAATTTCTATTGGCATATTCACATCAGAATAGTCATGTACCTGACACGATATGCTCTGACCAGTCTAGAGGGAAAGTATATTCGTCTAACAAGTTGAGTCAACTATATCTCAATCCACATAAAGTAGTGATACAAAGAGCGAACCAAGTGTACTACGGCTGATCATACCATAATGCACCGATTCTGATTTAGACAATATATTAGTGTGGGCCCCCAATAATACATATGTCATGAACAAGCTCAATAAAAGAATAAGCTTGCAAAACTAGGCTATAATAGCAGCATAAGTCGAGGTAGTAAAAATATAAGTACGCTTGATTATGATGGAGGAAGGTACAGAATAATCTAAGTTCACCAAGAATATCAGTGTTGTGCCTCTACAACTTTCATCATAACTCCTTGTCAAGGTCTCTAGTAGACCAAATGGGTGTATGGGCCTCTAAGTTCTACAGTCTGGGTAAACACTATCTTTTTATGCAAGTCTATAGTTGGTGTCATTCATTTATACTTCATTAATAAGTCAACAGGACTATGTGTTACTAGGTTATAAGGCATACTATCCAACTTATAATAACTTAACTAATAGTGTTATTGAATACTAGAGTGTATATACCTAGTATAAATCATCTTCATAACCCCTATCAAGCACGAAAGATAAGATAAGATTAACGTTGAGAAGGGATCAAGCAAGATGCAATGCAAGCAATCAAATGAGAATGCAAAATAAAATCAAGGGAGGTGATAAATAAGTGGATGATATCCTATATTTGTGTGTAGAATCCTATATAAGTGGCACGCAAATCAAGGCAATCCATTGAGCAAAAAGTCAACCGACTCAAATCCTGAATTTGTGTGTAGAATCCTATAGATTTCAATGCTACATGAACACCGAAATCAACGGTTTCATAAAATCACAAGTCGGTAAAGAGTTATGGCCACAAGGGCGCATAGATAAAAGTTTTCGGTGGTTTCCAACTTACATCTACGTTGCACAAATTTTACAGAAGATTAAACTTGCATATTAAATTCTGTAAAAATAATTTTATAAAATTTTATCATGTTATATTTTTTAAACTTCAAACGGCTCGTAATTTCGAGTTCGGGGTCTCCCGAAATCTCAAAAATACGAAAACGCGTCTGATTTCGGACAACTGACACTTTTAGAATTTTCTGGAAAAATAGGTTCATAAATTATTAAAATAATTTATATAATCAGAAAACTAACCTTTATATTGTTCTAACAAAAAAACTGGAGTGCGTTTGGAGTCCGGAGATAGGAGATATCGTCTTTTTAAGTCGTCATAACTACTAGAAAATGAGGCTATATTTATGACGAATTTTAACTATTTTTGGACGAAAAAGAGAGGAGTTTGAGGAAAAAAATATGAAAGAAGATTTTATTCCATAAGTCTAATAGGTATTTATAATTGTGGAGACTACTTAATTGAATACGACTAGGATTGGCTAATTTGGATAGGATTATGATAAGTTCAAATAAGGATAGGATATGCATGAAGTTTCTTTCCTAGTAGGCTCAGGTTTGAATTAATTTAAAATAGAGTTTGAGTTTATCTCAATAATTTATAATCTTAAATAGAATTAAAGATAATACAAATAATTTATATATAATCTTATTAATATCAATTAACACTAAATTAGCATATATCTAATATTAAGACTATATATATATCCAAATAAATCCTAAATAATTTCAAAAATATAAATAAATTTCTTAAAATTCTAAATAAATTACAGAAAAATATAATTAAATATTTTAACCTAAAATAAATATTTGGTAGGAACAATATGTAAGTATGGTCTCATAGTAAATCATAGAAGTCCTAGAAATTTAGGTTCCATATGTTTTAGTTACCTAAAAATTCTAGAAAAATCTCCAAAAATCTAAAATAGTCTAAAAATAATTCTAAATAAATATTTACAAAAGTAAATATACTAAAAAAAATTATTTTCTAATTAACTAAGAGAATACTTTAAAGTAATTCAATATTTAAAATAATCTATAATAAATATAATAATATAAAATACACACAAAATACCTATTTTGGGTGAGGGGGTTTACATAGAGGGATGACGTCTTGAACTTGAGCCTCCTCTAGGAATGTGTGAAGCCATGTTTACTGATGCGAATGTCGGCTCTTCTTCCTGTAGAGACAAAGAGTAGTTCAACGGGTCAAAAACTGACCGTTTTGCCTTAGAACAACAGTAGTTAACTACAACTTTATGACTATTACAACAATGCTCCCTAGGCGGTGTAATAGACATGTTAAAAGATCCCCTGTCTTTGCGCTTCTGGATCAAGAAATCAAGCAAATCAGGGGGATTAACAGAAGAAGAAGAAGAAGAAGAAGAAGGCTTATTCTGCCTTTTTACATCAGTAGGGACGTGGAGATTGGGAACCATGACCCTCTCTCTGCCATAAGTATACAGCAGTTCGCCCATGTGAGTAGCATACGATCCATCATCCGTCTGAGAAGATTTTCCCGTAAAGCGGGTCTTCTTTACGCGGATGGGCTTATCCTGGCGTAATCTGGAGCTTTGCACAGGTTCGCGTAAAACAGGGAAAGTCCTCAAACGGCCTCCAGCGTCACGCGTAATCTGAAGAGCGGGCAACTTCTTCTCTTGTGGGCGTACAAACCTAGCGGTTGAGAGATTTCGCCACTCGTTTTCCCTTGATGTGATCCAAGGGTCCACCTGCCACATCACAGATAGGAGATATATTTTTACGCGCAGGGCACGATTGAAATTTTTGCGCGGGCACTAAGGCCTTGCTAGGAATCTTGTCTGCCACGTCACAGACGGGAGACGAAGTTTTATGCGCAGAGCGTGTTCTAGACTTTTATATTGGCACTGGGGCATTGCCAGAAGCTTTGTCTGCCACGTCACAGACGGAAGATAAAGTTTTACGCGCAGAGCGCGTTCTAGACTTCTGGATTGACACTGGGTGTTGCCAGAAGCTTTGTCTGCCACGTCGCAGACGGGAGACAGATTTTTACGCCCAAGGCGTATAGGTTGTGTTGTCACAACCTTGTTGATCAGAGGAGGAGAGCTTACAGGAAGGGTAGAGGATGTCTGGGGCATCCACACTTTACGCAGCTTCCTGTTGTCCTGGATAGAGAGAGAATGAGAGCTATCCCCTGCGCGAAGCATGTCTTCATAAGCAGATTGGTCAAATTGGACGACCAACATCATCTTCGTCGATCCGACGGATACAGCATCGTGTTGAGCAATAGCTTTCTAATCAGATGAGAAAGTAGTCCCCAGCAGAGTCGCCATCTTGTGTTTGATGATAAACAAAAGAATGAAACTAGGTTTATACGAAACCCTTTCTTTGTTTACAAACAAGAAAAAGAGTACAATTAATCCTATACGAGGATGTTAAGTACAATAAAAAAAATTCTGGGGAAATATTGCTATAGGAGTCTGATCTGCGGTCGATCACTTTGTCCCTTGGACCACACGATGATGAAGAAGTGCTGTAGAAGAAGAAGAAGCTTCAAAGATTGCAAGTGGGATTAAACTGTCAACCAACACTCTCTGTTTTATGCTCTCTCTCTCTCTCTCTTGATTTTATCTCTGATCTTGGTCTCCTCTCCTGATTTCGACCTCCCTTCTCTCCTATGACCGAAAGTCTCTATTTATAGAGCTCAGTCACAGTAACTGTCCAATCGGCGTAGAAGCCAAACTGTGAAGAGAGTGGCGCTCTTTACGCGGTGGTTACAATAACTGCTACCCACGTCTAAATGATCTCCTAAATCCGCGTGTGACGCATGTCCCATTATGAGGTAACGTGTATAATCGCTCATCGAATATCACGGCATGCAAGCCACGTAGGTTAATGCCCCTCGCGTAAAGATGGTTGGCATAAAAGCTAAATAACTGTCTTGTTGGCGTAAAAGCCAAGTAGCTATCTTGTTGGCGTAAAAGCCAAGTAGTTGTCTTGTTGGCGTAAAAGCCAAATAGCTGTCTTGTTGGCATAAAAGCCAAATTCTGTGTAAAGTTTGATGCTGCATAATTAATAGGAAATCAGCGTAAACTAGCCAATTATCCTTCCTGACTGAGGTCTTGAGCGTATTCTGGGCCAAATAGCCTTATCACGTACCTTTGCAAATATAGCCTGAGTTGGGGTATTTCAAGGAGATAGCATACGGCGTACTCCTATAGTTAAAAATAGCTTTGTTGGCGTAACATGCAGGGATAGTGATGTGAGCGTATTAGCCCTAGTTTTAGCTCTCCCAATTATTAAAAATAGATCTGTATGAAAAACAGCTTTTGACGTGGCGTCTGATTTCATCTCATCTTGAGCGTAAAAACTCATATCTACCTGTGTAGAATAGGAAGCGTATTCCTTGAATGCGTAAAAATGACTTGTATCAAGGATATGCCACTAAACGACAATCTGGGCCTTTGTGCAGAATTATTATTACAGCTGTCCTCTCGATCGTCGTGCAGTACTCTTTGTTAGGAGTCAGGTTCACTATTTTGTCTGACAGGTTCATTCGAGGAATACGAAGAGTTCCTCGTACAACTTTATGCTGCATTAAAAGCAGACATATTTTACGTCGGAGGGAGGTGTAGCAACATTTTACGCCAAAATAGCCTTGAAGCGCTGCTTTACGCGGGCAGCTCTGAAGTTATGTTTTACGCCACACAGCGCTGAAGCTCTATTTTACGCGTGCTTCATGTATGTTGGGGGGTTTTACGCGTATAATTCCCCAGCGTATTTTTTATGCTTCTACATAAGCCAAGCTCTAATACCACTCTGTCATGCCCCGATCTCCCGTAGGCTAAATCGGCCGTCCCCGCTAGGCGAGAATCACCGCGCCAGCGCTCCCGCGGAACGATCGCTTTGACCCATCCAGGCGTGATGTCGCACGAGCGTGAGACACGCCCGTGCAAGGCCGTGGTTCATTGGTTGGCGGTAAGAGGTCTAAGCCACAGAGTCACACAGATTATCCGAGTGCAAGGGAATCATAAACGCATAGGCGCTTTGGTAACAAGTTCACTGAGTCGACAATAGCGGAAGCATTGAATAACACAAGTAGAAGTAAGCAAATCTTTATTGATGTAAACAAGTGTTACAGGCGGCGCTTGGCCGATATTATAAGTCGCTTAAGCCTCTCTCTCTGAATCAGTAAGAGCGTGCCAAGTGGCTACATTTGTGGAATGATTATACAGGCGATGTTCAGGCAATGTTCCAATATTATGTCTTGTATATGTACTTCAGTTCCGGACGCAGCGCTCCAAGGCTCCAGAGTGAATTCCACGCAATCGAGATCAGCATATCACGAGTCTGGATCGTGCACATATTCGAAGTGTACTTCTAGCATGAGCATGCCAACCAACTTAGCGATAGCGAAGTCTTAGCACTCGAATTTCACATTTTCTTGAGTCTTAGATCGTGCACACGTTCAAGGCATCCCTCAAACATATGCATTCAACCAAACTTAGAGATAGTAAAATCGGACAACCTACTTGCGAAAATCTCAAGGGTTTGCACAGGTCGGCACAAAGGCCATAGCATCATGATTTCATACAAGCAATCATATCATTCAAATGCGCTTTTTGAAAGTATCTAGACTCATTGTTGGAATATTCTGTTTGGGACATTGAGAGAGAGCGTGTACATAACCCACGAACGAGCTTTCGAAACTTGTAAAAATTGAAACGAAGTCCAAAGGCATATAAGCCAAGCTCTGATACCACTCTGTCATGCCCCGATCTCCTGCAGGCTAAATCTGCCGTCCCCGTTAGGCGAAAATTATCGTGCCAACGCTCCCAAAGAACGATCGCTTTAACTCATCAGGGCGTGATATCACACGAGCGTGAGCCACGCCCATGCAAGGCTGTGGTTCATTGGCTGGCGGTAAGAGGTCTAAGCTACAGAGTCGTATAGATTATCCGAGTGCAGCGGAATCATAAACGCATAGGCACTTTGGTAACAAGTTCACTGAGTCGACAATAGCGGAAGCATTGAATAACACAAGTAGAAGTAAGCAACTCTTTATTGATGTAAACAAGTGTTACAGGCGGCGCTTGGCCGAGATTACAAGTCACTCAAGCCTCTCTCTCTAAAACAGTAAGAGCGTGCCAAGTGGCTATATTTGTGGAATGATTATAAGGGCGATGTTCAGGCAATGTTCCAATATTATATCTTGTATATGTGCTTCAATTCCGGACGCAGCGCTCCAAGGCTCCAGAGTGAACTCCATGCCTTAGCATGCACGAAGGAGGCGTTCGCACCGAACGAGGTTCTCCCGTACCCTGCAAACGATCTAGTGGATTATCAGTACATTGAATGCACTGGTGGGGAGGCTACTCGCCCGCTCGACAAATCCAAACACGTAATATAGATTCCGTTCACCAACTATTATGTTGTCTTTCTAGTTGCCTTAGGAACAGTTTCATGGCACGTTGAATAGCCTAACTCGTGTGGCAGTGCGCCGTACGATATAAGAGAAAACACGACGAGACTTACAAACTTACCATTTGACCTTCTCTGTCCAAGGCAAACCAAGTTAATTTAAGCACGAGCATTCATAAATAAAAACCAAGGCAATAGCATATGCAAACACGAGAGTTATGAACGGGACCATATTTCGAGTGCTCAGTTATTCTCGATGCGATGCAATAACTCGCATACGGATAGCCGCTAAGCGAGGATGACTTATCTATATGAACAATAGGTTGCTGGCATAGCCATAAAGGACCCAGCCACTGGAGAGAATGGTATGCAGCGAAAGAATAATGAGCATTATACGCCATCTCGTCCAGCACAA
The DNA here is from genome assembly GCA_036927795.1 of Iris macrosiphon. Classification (NCBI taxonomy): domain Eukaryota; kingdom Viridiplantae; phylum Streptophyta; class Magnoliopsida; order Asparagales; family Iridaceae; genus Iris; species Iris macrosiphon. Next base: position 118,559,475 of record JAYESA010000001.1, read on the forward strand.
TAGACTGTACAATAGGGTTCCATCCGGACCAGATCGGTCCCAGAGCCCCGGTGACCGTCCGTGGAACTATACCTCGTTTTTAAGTTGTCCACGACATGCTGGTCTCTAGGGTTGTCCAAATTCACATCTTTAACAAGACAATCCATAACACGAGTACAATCTTTTAATTTCCGCTTTGAACGAGCATTGCTCCACGAGCTAGGATTCTTGACTTTGCTTGACAGGATTCTCGTTCAGAGGTAAACTTGATGTGATTTGAGTTCAGTATTCACTTGCCTTGGCGCATGCCCCTGGTTCGAGGATTTGCCTTGGTGACCTAACAGTCCCGGATACTTGAAGGTTCAATTTCACAGAAGAGCTATTTGATAGTCTCTTGGCTAACTAGAATGCATGCACGATACAATAACGTTAGACATTTGTAAGCAAGCAAGCATGCGTTTCTAAGGAACTTAAGCAAACATGTTGGCTCGGACCCGAGGGTAAGCCGAGAGGTGAAACCGTAAGAGACTTTCCAAGCGACATAATCTAAGGTAGCATGCGAGGGTCTGAACATAAGCAATATTTCATTTCCATGTTCTAGCACAAGCAATACAAGTTGGGATTATTCCCTTAGCTAGGTGCGTTGTATTCTTATTAGCATACAGGGGGTGATTCACCTAGCGACTAGCATGTATCGTTCCATATTTTAAGTGTGCTGGCTAAGCAAAGACAAGTTCACCGTAGCTACACACCTTAGCAATGATTCGCCTCGATTGAGCGATACGCCAAGTGAGCCTCTAAAAGCCTAAGCCGAACTCCTGTAGGGACAAGTCTGGATATCCTTTGCCTCAAACGAGTATTCTCGCCTGAGCAAAGCGGGTCGGGACATTTTACTTTGTCGTTTGAATCGGCAGTCCGCTTGAGCGGAACGGGGTGTTACATATACTTGAGCCGAGAAAAAAAGTTTTAACTATTAGAATAAACTTATGATTGATTGTGATTGTAGAATAGAGTATTTGGCGGGGGAGAACAGTTTGGATCACAACGTATGAAAACTGGGAAATATAATTAAAAAAATTGATCAGTACCTGTAGCTTCTTCGTAAGGCCTTGCGTTGAGAGTGGATGAATGCTTAGATCACCTATCTACTTGTATCTCGTATTATCTGTAAATGTTTGTCCTAATTCGATAAAAATTTAAATTTGGTATTAAATGATGTTATGATTTATGTTATGATTTATTGCTCCCGAAGAGGAGTGGCCGGACTACTAAGCACCGTGTGTCACTACCACATTTCCAGATTAGGACATTATTATAATTTTCCTGTTTAATTTATTATCTAATAAATATATGTGATGAGTTTTATTAAATAAATTATAAGGTGTTCTTAATGTTTTGGTTTTAGGTTAAACCCTAAAAACCCATTAGGTTTAACCTTTGTGACCAAACCCTAATTGGTATTCTAGTTTTTAGTGAAACCCTAGTTAGCATTTTAGTTTTAGATTATAAACCCTAGAAGTTCCTTTCCTCCTCTATCAAAAGAAATCAAGGAGCTTGGACCAAGAAGGCTTGAAGAAAGAGGACCTACATTGGGAAACCATCTCCCAATAGGTGAGGATCCGAATTTAAACCCATTTTAATTCTATTTTTCATTATTGTTTGGCCATTAGGAGTCCACCATTTGGTTTAGATTTCGTATTTGGGGTTTCTCCATGAAGACCTAGGTGGATCTAGGGTTTTGGTGTTCATACGTTTATTTTTCCCCAATTTCATGAACCCTAATCCTAGGGGTTTGCATGTAGACATGATTACACCTCCAACGTGTGGGTTTGATCTCAATTTTTAGGGCTTTGGTTGAGGATTCATGGGTTCTTAATGTAAAATTCATTTTCTGCACCACATGTGTTCGATGGAATGCCCCTTAGGGGTTTACCTATCTAATATATTCTAATTACTGCATGTTTTGATATACAAATCTATATACATAGATATATTTGCATATGTGTATAGATAGGTTGTGTGATTTGGGGGTTTCCCTGTGTACAGTCGGGTTTGAGATGTGTCTGTGTGTTTTGACAGTGGGAACAAGGGTAGGGTTGTGCAGTTTTGAGTTTTTAGTGTCGGTTGTTAGGGTTTAATTGAGTATCAGTATTTTGAGGTTTTATTACTTGTGTTGTGTCGTGTCTGTGGAGAATTCCCTGTGCAGAGTCGGGTCATGTGTCTTAATTCAGTGAGCATCTCCTACTGAGCTATGGGTTATGTATCAGTAAGCAGTGTGTGTGTGTGCCATTAGAATAACAGTGTCCCTGTGTCTGTGCTTTGTGCACACAGTGCCATTTCAGTCTTTAGAAGTTATGTGTCTGTGGGGGATTTTGGTTGTGTCATAGTGTTCAGTACACAGATGTGTGCACTGATGCTCAGTGAGTATCAGTGAGTATTTCAGTGATACTGACAGTGTGCTGTAGTGTGATGTGCATTGGGGTTTTTGATTAGGGGATCCTGTTGTACAGATTAGTATATGTGGATCAGTGAGCTCCTGTGTGTGTGTGCCTGTGTGTGAGTGTCTCAGTGAGTGTGTGTGTCAGTTTTTACTGTGAGGCAATATGTGCATCAGTAGACTGTGGTGCACAGAATTGACACTGTGAGTTTAGGTACCTGTGTTCAATTGTTAGAGTATCAGTAGTTTTAGCCATTTAAGTGTGCATTGGTTTGAGTTTAGTGAGTGATCACATACCTATATAGATTAGCTGATACTGTGTATCAGTATGTTGGAGTCGGGTTCACAGTGTGTGAACTGTGTGTGCCAAGTTCTCCCTGTGAATGAGTGTAGTGTAGTTGTTCTATTATGGTCTTGTGTACACATGTAAGTGTGTTGAGCTGCTGATGATGTCTTGGGTTAGTGCTTATAGTAGCATATATATAGAGTGTGGGGGGGTCTTTGACTGAGCTCAATGTGCAATAAGGATTATTGCTTGCACTCATGTGCAGCTACAGTAGCAGTATAAGGTAGGGGAGATAGGTCAGTTATTGAGTTGGGTGGACTGATATGTCATTATAACAGTGGACTGATACCTTAGAGTATCAGTGTATGATTAAGGGTGATGTGTTTAAATACCAAGTGGGGTATCAGCCTTAGGTTATGTTCAAAAACAGGTTCAGTATCTGGTATAGGTGTGATATCTGTGCAGTGATGCACATCATACAGTCAGGTGTGGGTAATTTTAGTTGGTGTATCAGTGAATGGTTGAGAGTACTACCTGTTGATCCAGTCAGTAGTCATATACTTGTCTTAGTTAAGCCAGGCATGTGTGAAGTCTGAACAATTTTAGACTGTGAAACTGTGAATGGTACATTAAATCAGTTATCTTGGATTGATGCATTAGTTAAGTGTTAGGTGTATTCATAATGCCTGTGTGTAAGTGTTGGTGGTCAGGGAGGTATATTGGAAGCCTGGTAAGGAGCAGTTCATTGCCAGGTTGGGACAATAAGCCTACACAATTGGCCATTTACTTTGGTAGAATGTTCATCAGTGAGGACCTAGGTATTTAGAAACTGTGTGAGGAGTATAACTAGTGTATCTCGGGGTATTAAGTGTTCAGTGCCTTATAGGAAAGGTGGAAGTGTTGGTATTAGTGAACTAAAGTATTGGAATACTGGGGATTAGAGGTGCAAGGGTATCAGTTAGCAATTAGGAAATGATATGGGGTATTGGTGTGGGTTAAAGTAGAACTAGGATCAAGTATTAACTCTAGCTAAGGTGATAGTACATAGTTAAGGTAATAACTAGATAAAGTGGGTATAGAGGTGTTATGAGTACACCCTAGTGTTTATAACTAAGTATGGCAAATAATTAGCTAGTGTAAGACTAGTTTTGACCAGTAGACCTTAGAATTGACCTAGAGGTCCCGCATTTAATTAGTTAAACATGTTTATTCCCTTAAATCAGTATTTTTGACATTATATTCCATAATTAGGTCATTTTGATTTCATCTTGGATATTGATCCTCGCACCTTCCTCGGGACCACAGGTGAGTACATTCTCTGACAGTTTTCGTTTTTGTTGATTAATTCTATAATTCCAGTTGTATACTATACTTGACTCTGACACTGTGGATACATGGGTTAGCACCCTAGATACCCGTCATGAGGAGTCGTAATTGGAATCCATCGTGCTAGCTGGGGATGGGGAAATATTAGTAGATTATGTGATCATACCCAACTCTACATGCATCATAGCTCATCCCACATCTCACGTCGGGTGCGGCCTGACCATTACATGCCTCATAGCTGTTATATATTATTAGCCTGACCATTACTTGCATCATAGCTAACCAGATGGTTAGCTTGACCTACATGAATCATAGCTAATCATATGTAACCAGCCTGATCTCGTCCCAAGCCGATCACATAATAAACTGATATTTCAAACACTTAGCCAGATGTTTATTCTTTATTTCAGATAACTTGTTCTAGCATCCACTTACATATTTGTTCATTTCTAGATATTCCATTGCTCATTTCATATTCTCTAGTACTCTATATTTCTAATATTTATTTCATCTTGTATTCCTTACACTGTTTTATAGTTTTTGTCAACATAAATGAAACTACTGTTTAGTGTTTGTGTTTCGCTCAAATCCTGATTGGATAACATTTTCAGAGGACTTAGAGGATTTCTGCCCTACCCACTACGGCCCGGGAGCAGAGGGTGATTTTTTACCAGAAATTCCAGAGGAGTTACCCATCTTAGAGGAGATTCTACCTACAGGCACTTAGACTATCCTATTTTGTGTATTATTATTCTAGATTGAGATATGGGTTGTATTATTGTTGTGACTTTTGAGGACATCTAGACTCTGGAATTGTGATGTATTTATATTTGTGTTGACTTATGATAGAACTCTTTATCCTTTTCTCATCGTGCCATTACTTTCAAATAGCCTTGTGATTGAGTATATTATAAACTGTGGAATCATATATTATCTTTGTCCTCCTTATGGAGTTAAGACCATTGACAGGATGAGTTATGTTTGAGACTTAGATAGCGTTCTACCGCCGATGCTGCGGCGTAGGCTGGACGTACCCACGGCTCATGCCCAATTTTCGGGTGCGGGTCGTGACACCGTGCCTACCTGCCACCACCTGATCCCTGGTAACAGGATTATTGTCTAGATAGTGCTCGTGACACTGCGATTGTGAGATCCAAACATGTTATCTAAACTTTGCATCATCATACAGAAAATATTGTCTTGTGATTGTGTTAGTGACTTTAGGACTTAAGATACGATTTTGGATACAATTATTTTACCAGATTAAGATTACTTTAGAATTTAGTTCATAGTTACATTTAATTTTTGTACTTAGAGTTTATTTGGTTTAGATTTTCATTGCACTTGATCTTCAGTATCATATTATTTAATTTATTTTACCTTCCTTAAATCGAGGACTTGCATGTCTTTGATGACCTAATTTTTGTTCACTAGATGAAGGCCGGGATGAAGACGAGATTCTTTCCTTCTATAATATGGACAAATATAAAGAGTAAGGGATGCCGCGTATAGAACAATTTTATTTTGTGTTCTTGTATAATTATATGTGTATTAATCTTATGGGAGATAGTTATGTGGTTGTATATTTTAGTGAATAGCTTGTTTACTTTCTTTTGAAGATAGAACTCAGACTTGTGAGTTATAAATTTAAAAGCTTGATATTGTGAGTATACTTAGTTCTTACTTGTTGATAGTTTATCTTTACCCTATACTTTATCCTAGAACTTACAGGCAACAATCGTGGTTATCAATATAGGTTTATTCGTAAAGCACGTAGCTTGGGAATGTTGGTTACGTACTTAACTCATTGTTTATTGGGAGTAGGGGCGTGATATCAACAATTAGCAGAAATTGTTTATTATGAAGGCACATTGACAGAATGGAGGAAGCTTCATCCTGAGGCAACTATTCTTGGGATTAGACTTATGCTTATATAGAATAGGAGATGTCAAAGAATAGACTTGTACATATATAAGACTAGCAAGTCTTTATTGTAAATAGGAATTTTGTCTGTTGTAGCTCATTTTGTATAATATCAGATATACATAAAGCTAGGATGTATATGTCTCATGTTCTGTAAATAGGAGACAATGTATAAATAGTAGTCAATATATCTTTGTTGCATTTTATATCACCTTTTGATGATAGTGAATGAAATATGCATGAGTTTCTCTTCTGCTCATATTTTAATTTGTGAATTTTATTTGTATTCCTTGATCTGTAATATCTTTTGAAATGGAATTTTTTTTCTTACCCTTGAATGATAATTTTACTACTTGATGTATCTAAATTCGAATCGATTCTTGAGCATTTTTCCATCTCCTAATTTTTCAGGAAATAGATGGTCCCAATCATCTCCTCGTCTCCTCATAATCACCCTTAGCCCTATATTGTAGATATGTATCATCGATTTCAGCAAGTCATGGAGGCAAGAAGTTAACATCAAATGCTGCCCAAGCAACGATTGCGACTGTATTGGAACAAATATAATCCTCGACAAATACTAAGGGTGGAATAGTAGTCGACTTTAGGAACTTCAAACCTTCGAGGTTTTATGGAACAAAAATCTCAATGGAATCTGGGAAGCGGTTAAGAACTATAGAGGTGTTGTTGAAGGTGGCAAGAATAAGTCCAAAAAACATGGTTTCAACAATCCTTATACAGTTGGAGGATGTCGCTGAACATTAGTGGAGTAGGAACACCTAGCAGAATCAAGTAATGTGGTAGCTTGGAAAGAGTTTAAACGAAAATTTGAAGAACAATCTTCCTTATTTATTACAAGAATGGAATTGGAAAGACAATTCATTCGTCTAAAATAAGGGAAGATGACAGTAGATGAATACGCTGCTGAATTTACCAGACTGAGTAGATTTGCACCCTATATGGTAAGCATGAAGGAAAGAAGTAGCCTGATTCCAAAAAGGGTTCGCCAATCATTTGAAGCATAGGGTAGAACTATACCAATGTCAGACTTATTCGAAAGTTACCAAAGCAGCTAGAGAACAAGAAAGGGTGTTAAAAGAGAAGCAACCATTTAAAATGAGAAATCAAAGGAGGAATTTGGATATGGGATCTCCATTTCTGAGAAACCGATGACAAGGACCACCTAAACATCCCCATAATGATCCATCAAGAGAAGTTCCCATTTGTAAGTTTTGTTCAAAGCCTGGACATACCAAAAATAACTGTAAGAAGCTACATGGGCTATGGTTGAAGTATGGGCCACCTGGTCATCAAGCGTACCAGTGTTCTCAATTTCCAAGAACATCAATATTGAGTCCACAACAAGGTCCATGACCAATGATCCAAGGAAACAAAATGAGGCCTATGCTACAAGGGAATATCCTAGGCCCATGATTCAGGCAATACCAACTTTTTGAGTTATTATGCCATCTGTATCACAATATAGAATGCTAGTGGCCTCTCAAATTTATCCATTTTTTCAGGTACAAAGAGCAAAGCAGTCATATCTTGCAAAGAAGAAGGGGCATGGTCAAGATTTTATGATGGGCGTAGAAGAAGCGAAATGGTTGGAGAAGTGGTATCATGTATCATACTATAGCCTCATCATATATTGCATCTGTTTTATTTGACTCTAGAGCAACTCATGCCTTTATATTTTTTGCATTTTTATTCTTACAAAATATTGAATCACAACATATAACTACGAACCTAATGATTCTTTCAAGGAATAGGATAGTAGAAGTTAGTAGAATCTGTAAGGATTGTCCAATCAAATTAGGATGAGAAGCATTCCAACCGAGACTTTAAGTATTCCCAATAAATAACTATAACTTAGTATTCAGAACGGATTAGCTTACCACAATATCAGCAATAATAGATTATGGAAAATGAAAGGTTTTATTTCAACTATGTGTCAAAGGAATATGTGAATTTATCCATGAATAGTAAGAATTTGATAAGATAGAATTAGAGAAATTTTAGTTACCAATCAAAGAAGAATTTAAGAATCAAGAAGAGGAGAAGCTACCAAGAATAATATCTGATTTCAATGATGTATTTCTAAAAGAATTAACCAGATTGCCTCTGGATAGAGCACTAGAATTTAATATTGATTTAATAATGAAAGTTGCACCCATATCAAAGGAGATTTATCCTATGAACAAAGAATAATTAGCATAACTGAATAATCAGTTAAAAGAACCAATGTCAGAAGGATTTATTCAGCCAAGTGCATTGCCATGGGGTGCACCTATCCTATTTGTTAAGAAGAATGATGGAACCCTGAGACAAGTAATTGATTATAGAGTATTAAATGAAGTCACAATAAAAAATAGTTATCCATTACAGAGAATTGACAAATTATTTGATCATTTAGGAGGATCCATAGTATTCTCAAAGATTAATCTAAGGTTAGGCTACCATCAAGTGAAAGTAAAGAAAGAAGATGTACAAAAATAGCTTTTAGAACTCGATATAGACATTATGAATTTCTAGTCATGTCACTTGGACTAACAAATGCTCCTGCTCTATTTATGGAGACGATGATTAAGATATTCTATCAATACTTGGATAATTCTTTTTTGTTTATTAATGATATCTTAGTATACTCAAAAAAGTGAAGAAGAACATGAAGAACATTTGAAGATTGTGTTGTAAATGTTAAGACATGAGCGGCTATACGCGAAACTTAGCAAATGTGAATTTTGGTTGGACCGCATACCTTTTTTGGGTCATATCATTAGTGGAGAGAATGAATTTCTAAGAAAGAATTTCTATGGATCCAAAGAAAGTAAAAGTTGTTAAGTCTTGCCAGCCCCAAAGTCAGTAGCAGATGTTCACATTTTCTTAGGGTTAACAGGATATTACCGAAGATTCGAAGATTTTTTCAAGGATTGTAGAACTATTAACTCATCTGACTTGAAAGGAAGAAAATTCAACTAGACTAAGAAATGTCAAGTGACATTTTATGAATTAATGGAAAGATTAATTTCAGCATCAGTCTTGGCATTACCATCAGGATCTGGGGGATATGAGATACATAGTGATGCATCAAGAAAGAAATTGGGCTGTGAATTAATAGAACATGGTAGGGTTATAGCATATGCCTCTCGCCAACTGAAACAAACACGGGAGGAATTATCCAACTAATTATTTGAAACTTACAATAGTAGTGTTTGCACTTAAACTATGGAGATATTACATGTATAGAGAAAGAATCAAGATATGTACGGATCATAAAATCTTGAAGTATGTATTTACTCAGAAAGAGATAAGCATAATACAAATAATATGACTAGAATTTCTAGAAGAATTTGATATAGAAATGGAATATCATCAGGTAAATCTTATAAAGTAGTCAATGCTTTAAGCAGAAAGTCAGTGGCATTAATTATGAACATTCCTAAGGAAATCTTGGATGATATGAAGAAAATAGAAATTAATTAAATAATATATCCTACGATAGAAGATCTATGGAAAAATTTGCAAATTTAATCCTCTTTAGTCAAAAGAATCAAGATGACACAACTAGAAGATACCAAATTGCAGAAACTTTGGGAAGAAAACAAAAGCAGGACTTCAAACTGGACTAATAAAGCATTCTGATAATTCCTTAAGATTTGGAGACCGAATATGTGTGCCCAGTGGAGAACTAAGAATGGAAGTGATATCAGAAGACCATAATTCACAATACTCTATTCATCTTGGAAGTACGAAAATGTACAAGGATGTGGGAAAAAAAATTTAGTAGCATGGAATGAAGTAAAAAAAAATAGTCAAATTTGTATCTAAATGTCTTGTGTGTCAGTAAGCAAATTCGAAACATCAAAGAATCACATGACTTTTACAACCTCTTCCAATGCCAGAATGGAAACAGAAGCACGTCACTATGGATTTTGTGTTAGGATTGCCATGGACTCAAAAGAAAAATAATGACATATGGGCGCTAATAGATATATTCAACAAGTCTGCCAAATTTTTGCCATTTTGGGTACTTCAAGTCTACAAAATACTAGTGCACATATATATATATATATATATATATATATATATATATATATATATATATATATATGAAGCAATTAGTGTGTCAGCATGGAATACTAGTAAGTAGAGTCTCAGATCGAGATACTCGATTCACTTCAAAATTTTGGAATAATCTTCAAGATAGTCTTGGCACACATTTGAAATTTAGTTCAACATACCATCCACAATTAGATAGGCAATCAGAAATGATAATCTAGACCATGGAAGATATGTAAGAGCACGTGTCCTAGATTTTGGAGGTTCTTGGTATGATCATCTATATTTTGTAGAGTTTTCTTATAACAATAGCTATTATGCCAATATTAAAATACACCGTTTGAGGTCTTATATGGAAGAAAATATAGATCCCCAATATGTTAGAGAGACGTTGGAGAACAATAAATTTTGGAACCATAATTAGTAGTACAAATAGTAGATAAAGTCAAGGCCACAGGAAGTCATCTACAGGCAGCTCATGATAGGTAGAAAACGTGGGCAAACAAACACATAAGAATTATGGAATTTCAGTCAGTTGACTAACGTATATTTTAATATTTTGCCTACCTAAGAAACGATTAGATTCGGAATCCAAGAAAAGCTAAGTCCAAAATACATTGGAACGTTCAATGTTTTTAAAAGAATTTAAAAAATTACAAACTAACTCTACCTCCATTTGGAAGAAATTCATAATGTATTTCAAGTATCCCATCTTCGAAGATATGTATCTGATCACATATTGGATCACTCCGCGATTGGACCAACACTACACATTAGAGCAAAAGGAAGAAGATCCTTATGAACCCAGTTATTCCTCTTATCCGAATAGCAAGAAACAGAGATTCACCTATACACCCTGATGTTCTATGAAAAAATTATTTACTCGGACATTAAAATTACTAAAAATAAAATTTATAAGTCAAACCAAATATGAAAATGAGTAAATTTGCACCGAAATGCAGAAAAAAAAACCTTCAAAAATGTTAACTCTAAATAGAAAAATTATAGTAAATATAAAAAATGAGGGTATTTTTGTCCAACAATCGTGACCATCACTACTCTCGTCAGAATACGTAGTGGTAGGCCCGTAAATATCTCCAACGCCATGCCCCCGGCGAGGAACTATAAATAACCCTATTTTCCCTCTCTCCCGAGAAAATAAACTCGAGAGAGAGAGAGAGAGTAACTAATTCTAGAGGGAGAAAGAAACCCTAACCCTATTTTTTTCCGCACGAATCTCGAACCTGATTGATCTTCATACCCAGAGGTTTGTTTCTCATCTCCTTCTCTGCTCGATCGACCGGTCTCTTCTTCTTTGTTGCTGTTCGCGCTTCCCGATGCTGTTGTTTATGTCGGTGGTGGGTTTGTAATCGGGATTTCCAGAATTGGCAATGTCTCGATGTTCGAGGAGGAAGCGACTCTTCTCTGTGACTTCTCTTTCGGCAAGCGTAGGGCTGGCAATCGACCAGATCATGCGTGATCTCCGTCTGTCTCGAGAGCCGAGACCAATTGAGAGTCAAACCTATAGGTTAGGTCACTCTTTGTTGAGCATTTCTCACATTGTTTTTCTTTTTGTGCAGGAGGCTGGAGGCTTCTTCTTCCTCGGAGAGCTAGGGTTAGGGTTTCAGAGCTGCGCCGTTGGAAAAGTGCACGATGAGGAAGTCTCTGGTCGCTGCTGCGTCGTTCGTGCTTCTTTTCCTGCTCGTCAGCGCCTTTTGCTCTTTTGGTACGTTCGTGCAACCAGTACACCTCTCTCTCTCTCTCTAAACTTTTTTTCAGTATATTTTAAGGAATTAACGAAAAATTCTACGTTTTCACTTTTTGTTGTTGTTTTTTAAAGATTTATTATTTATTGAAAAGTAACTGTTCGTTTGGATGCGTCTAAATGTTTTTTTTTTCTTTTTAAGGATTTATCCACTTTGAAATTTACTCTGATTATGTTGTTATAATGTATGTTTCGGTTTTTTTTTTTTAAGAACATACTGATTTTCTTTTTATTGAAGAAAAGTTGTTTATTGTAAATTTTTTAAGGTATTGAAATCATTCCATTTTGTAATTTTGAAATGTTGTAATTCCTGACGTTTGTTTTTCCTTGAAATAATAAAATTCCATTACATTAATTTCCAAATTCATACTCATGTACGAAATAATGTAAAGTTTTGTACTAAAAAAAGTAAATACATTTTTATTTTGATTTCTTCCTCGTTGAAAAAAATAGAAAAACAATAATGACACTTTAATTATTTTTTTTGGTGGGACTCTTTTTTGTTAGGTTTCTTTCCGCAGCTGTTTTCTGTTCGGCCAATGGAATCCGAACCATCTGTCATCGTCTACAACCGCAGGCTCCTCCAGCAGCAAGCAGCAGAAGGTAAAGAACGGCTCCGATCCTCCCAACCATCCCGATCCAACGGTCACGATAGATAGTGCCCTATTTTTACCACAGTAGCGTGGTCCCCTTGTGGGGTCCACACGTGCGCTTCGACCGCCGGTACGGCCCACGATCGCTACGAGAGAACGAGGGGCTCTGTACCGAAACAAACTCGGAATGTTATTTTGTCATCTCCCCCTCCCCTGTTCTTCTCCAGTCCTTTCCTTTTCCGGCTTTGTCAGGACTCTTTTGCATATTACTCCATTAATTGTTAGTGTTTCCACACGCGTCTTATGTCCAAATAGTAATAGTTATATATTCCAATCGGAAAAAAAATTAAATTGATTTGAAATGGTCAATAGAATTGGACTGATTTTAGAATATTGCTATATGGCTTGTAGAATTAGTTTAACTGTTATTGGCTAGCATCACGTAAATGGGAGGCCGTCACGTGGTGCGAATCAGTGGTGGCAAAATAATATTTCCATTTTATTAAATATACTTCACAATGTTGATGGCAGGGAGGCCGAGCCGGCCAGAACGAATCGGACCGGGGTGTACCAAGGACGACATCGTGGTGTACCAGGGAGCCACGACGCCGCTGCCAAACGGAATACCGACGTATACCGTACAGATACTGAACGAGTGCGTGGAGGGCTGCTCGATCGGCCGTATCCACCTCTCCTGCGGCTGGTTCAGCTCGGCCAGGCTTGTGAACCCGCGGGTGTTCAAGCGGATAGGGTTCGACGACTGCATCGTCAACGACGGGCGCCCGCTGGCCAACGGGGCGACCCTTTCGTTCCAGTACGCCAACTCGTTCAAGTATCCGATGTCCGTCTCGGAAGCCTCCTGCGTCAACGAACTGACCTGACAGGATTATTATTAATCCGACTATTATTTTTGCTGGTTACAGTATAGTATAGTTACTTTGATGCTGCTGCTGATGATTGATACACTTGTATAGACAGACAAATCATCAGTTGATACCTGATTGATTGCTCTGGATTTTTTTTGACGCACAAAAAGGTGCAGTATATAGCAGGAGCAGAGGTATATGACTACTGGTTAGCATGTTAACAACTTAGCATTAGGCTTAGGAGTCTGGGCTATTAATTGAAGTGCATGATCCCTTGAATACACTATTATTTCTCTCTTTTTGTATTTTTGGGATGTTTTGATGGCTGGTGAGTTTTTGAAAAATTTCTCAGCTGGTCTCACCCTTTGTTGAGGATGCACGCACGGGTGTACTAAACGAGCAATTATGAGGGTCTAGTTACCTACCTTTCTTATGCAGCTCCGACCCTTTCCTATCAGGCTTCACAGTGGGCTTATAAATTTGTCTTGCTTGCATTACATGGTTGTTCCTTGTCCTTTTAGTTATTAATGCTGTAGAAAAAAGAAAAGCGAGTTCATGCAGAAGACACTGCCAAATGTAATAAGAGATGTCTATATGCCAAGATAACCTTCCTGGGTGATTTTAAGTTTTTGAATTTGTATTTGGTGTTGAGACAAGAGGCTACATTGTAAAATTATGCGAAAATTTCTAAAACAGAAAATTTCTTTTAGATAAATAAATTATTATTAAATTGTTTACAGAGAGCAAAGTTAACGTCCTTGTTAAGGACGTTTTCGCTAAAAGTAAATATAAAATAAATTCTCAGCTGAAAACGTCCTTGTTAAAGATTTATTCGTTTTATTTTATTTATTTTTTAAATTTTAACTGAGAAAGAATATTTTCAGTTATTTTTTAAATTTTAACTAAAAATAAAATCTTTAGGGGAAAGAATATTTTCAAAAATAAAAAAATTTAGAAAAATTAAATAACATACTGAGAGCATTATGAAAAAATTATTTTCACAAATAAAAAAATGTAGAAAAATTAATAAGTAGGTATTCCATTAAATAAAAATTTAATTTTTCTTTCTTTTTACTTTTGTGCTTTCTTTTTTGCTAAAAAAAAAAGTCACATCACCCCTGTCATGTCCTGTCAGTTCCCACCCACGCGAAAGACAAGAAAAAAAAAAATCTGAAGAAAAGAAAAAAAATCTAAAAACATCCTTAGCATGGGCATTTTTTTTTTAACTTTTTTCCCTTTTTCTTAATTAAAATTTAAAAAATAAATAAAATAAAACGAATACGTCCATAATAAGGACGTTTTCAACATAGAGTTTATTTTATATTTATTTATAGCGAAAATGCCCTTAACAAGAGTGTTTCAGTTCTCAATTTTTTTTTTTTTTTGACAAACTTTGCTCTCTGTAAACAGTTTAATAATAATTTATTTCTCTACAGAAAAATGTATGCTCCTAAAAAGATAACGAAATATAGTAAAACAATAGATAAGGTAATAAGTGCGCAATTTTTTTTTAAATGCAATGTGTCGCCAGAAGTTTTGGCGAGAAGCTTTGGTACAATGATGACATGAATGTAATTTTTTTTTTAAGTTCGACGGGTTTTACTATGAAATGTTTTAGTAACGAAAAGGACTTTTAGTGATAAATTTTAGTGACGAAATTGGACTTTTAATGACGAATTATAGTGAAAAAATTAGACTATTAGTGACGAAATTTGACTTTTGTAAAGATCATTCATGTTCTCAGAAAAAAAAAATGCAACTCTGACCCAATGTTGACAACATGAGTGCATGCCCTCATCTCGCAAGCCAGATTGTCGACTTGTTATTCTTTTGAAAATATTGTTAAGTTATTACCTTGTATATTATTTTACTATCTTTTTTTTTAATCTTTTTAAAAAAATTCTGTAAAATTATTGGCGTATTTCATTTGGTTCAAAGCCAAGAGTTAATAATGAAGGTTACCTAGTTCAAAGCCAAGAGTTAATAATGAAGGTTACCTACAAACTAAAATAAGTTTGGATTTGAATGTCCTAAAACCATAAGGGTGTCTTTGGTATGTGGATTTCTTTTTCTTTTTCTTTTTTTTCCTAATAAATTTATGGTGGAAATTTACGATCTTGTTCGATTTGGATTTGAATGTCCAAAAAAGAATATTTCCATTAATCATGAAAAATCTATATTTTATAAATAAAAAAAGGTGGCTACATTAATTTTATATAGAAATAAATCCGGTCTAGTTTAAGTTCGGATCGTTTAGTCAGAGTTTGGATTCAAGCCATGGGTGTTTTTTTATTTTTTTATTTTATTTTCTCCTCTTCTTTTTTTAAAATAATTTAGTCTCAATGTCTTTCCCTCAACTTCAAATCTATCTGCCGTCCCCGTATACTCTGCTTCCGGAGAGCCGGAACCAGGGACGAGATATGAGGCAACCTCTCCTAGTCTCGATTGGGATTCCCATCGTTCAGTGAAGGCTCGACATTTGAATACCGGAAGGCTCATAAGCAAAAAGAAAGCAAGCATACGCGCCTTAGTGAAAGGCTCATCCCTTATTCTTGCTTAACCTCAGCACCTATCGCATTGATTGGATTGACGCCTACCAGGAGTGCTTACCGTCTTTTCTTTTGCTTCTCGGGTGGTGGCGAACAATGCTGCTTGCGTAGCGGGGATGCCCGCCCATAGGGCCCGGCCTGCTTCCCGCCCGAAAGAACCGCTTGCGCGCATGTTCTTTAACCGCAAGCACGTGCGGGTGTTCTTAAAACGCGCACGCATGCGCATATGTTCTTTAACCGCGCACGCGTAAGCGCCCGCACGTACTGTAGCTACACGTGGCACGAGGGCCTGCTCTCCCTCCCTCCCTCCATGGGTAGTATACACACGCGCGAGAGGAGGGAGAGCAGTCAAGTGAATGAGCTCTCGCCTAGCCTCCGAATACGTGTATACCCCCACATCGGTCGGTCGGTCGGTCGATTGGCGTGATTTCATGAGTTACCCACAGCATGAGTAACCCATGGCTCGGATGTTCGGGGTCCCAGATGGACAGTCCAGACCTGTTCAACAGTCAAATTGGAAAGGTAAAACCAATGGCCAGCGTAGGCGTCAGAAGCATCCAGCAGGAATCGAACCTACTTGCCCGGTTAGGCGCTTTAGCCATTCAGCCATGGATGCTAGGGAGTGAGCTAGGTTTTTTTGGTCTTCCTTCTCGAGCTTCTATTTCTTCCGTTAAGGTATATTCGGGAAAAAATGGAATAGGAAGACGTGTTTCCAGAACGATTTCTAATTAAATGTAGAAAAATCTTTATGTCATTTTTTTTAAAGATTTTTCTGTTTTTTGTTTCTTTTATTATTTTATAATTTTTTGAGAAGATTTTTTTTCTATATTTTTAAAGTTTTTTTCTTTTCCTTGCTTTTTGTTAATATTTTTTATTTTTTAATCTTTCTTTTTTTTCCTACCTTTTTCTTAAAGAAAATCATCTTTTATGTTATTTTTTTCTTTTTCTTTTTTGGGTTTTTAAATCATTTCTTGGTTGTTTTTGTTTCTTATCAGAACGAGTTTGGGTTAGGTTTAGTACAGATGGGGGCCTAAAAATTAATTTATAAGTATATATAAAAAAAATACCGAACTCAATTGGCTCTTGTGGTCAGTGAGAAGAGGTATAGGTTCACTTCTCCCACACTTCTCCCGTAGTTTGATTCCGAGACTTCCGTCCAGCCAGGGATGCAACGCAGCGTTCGTAAAGTCCCGTGCGAATCGCTAGGTATCTAAAAAAAATGTATAAAAATAATTATGACATAAATAGGATTTTAAATTATGTTCTCTTAAATACTAAGATATCAACTTAACCAATTATACTTACAAAAATAACAAACGAAGAGTATCAATTAATAAATATATTTAAACATCAATAAAAAATGACATTGTTTTTATGTAAAATATATATGCCTGAAAATATTTATATATTCACCAAATTTGAAAATATAATTTTTTTTTCACAAATTTAATTTTAAAAAAATTATTTCCAAAAATATAAAATTTATGGGTATATAATATTACGCATACCAAAAGTACCATATAGTATAAATATAACATATAACTATTATTAACTCTAACATATGCCACCGAACTCGAGTGACCCTTGTGGTTACCGGGGAGAGGTATAAGACCCAGGCTAAGTGGCAGAAGATCAGTTGATCGAATCAAGGGACGTATTATTTTTTCATTTATTTGATGAGAGTTTGGGATAGTGTGTCCAAAAAATATGCAACATAGTGTGCACAAAGTCTCGAGTGTTACGTCGGATATCTAAAAAAAAAAAAAACCTTAACATATGCTAATCATGGACCCAAAAGTAGCGTTAATTAACTATGTCATGGGAGTTAGGTCCGAGTCCAAGCAATCTAATTTTATTTCCAAAATTCTATATTTTCGGAAATAAAAGTTTCTAGAATTGAATTTATGAAAACAATTTATACCTATGTTTGGTGGATATATAACTTTTTTTTGATAATATATAAAAAAAATTTATTAAATATTAAATATATTTAATAGTTGCTTCTCTTTGTTTGTGATTTTTATAACACAATAAGTTAAGATGATGCATTACTATTCAAGATAACATGGTTTCAAATCCTATTGAGATCATAAACATTTTTACTTATAAACTAGTGTCCCAAACTAAACTAAACTAACCCAAACTCACCATGGCATAATATGAACCCAACCCAAAATAGAAAACGAAAAAGAAGGAAAAAACCTAAATGATTTTAAAAAGAAGGAAAAATAACAACACAAATTAAAATTGAGATTTTTGTAAATTAAAAAACCTCATTATCCTTCAAAATGATGCGTCTTGTTTGCTTTGTGGATTTCAGTTATTTATCTGATCCATATAAGACGAGATCTCAAAGTGATAATATCTTTACCATTAGGGATACAATGATATCTTGAAAGTTTCCAAAGTAGATGTTGGTTGCCTTATTCAATCATGTCCAGCTCGTCACTCTTCATGATGTCACCCAGAAGTGCACATGTTTGTGAGCCGGACCGTAAGCAAATTTTCTTCTATCAATGATGTCCCGACTATATATGAAGATAACGTCACATGCATTGACCAGATGAAGAAGGGCTATATCAAGGGAGAATACCAAACACATCATATCAAAAAGAGTTAATTATCCAAATAGTGCCTGAGGAATGTCGTGGTCGCCATTTTGGTGATTGAACTTTTTTGGTTAATTTGGTACATAAACTTTGCATTTTAGTAAATAATATCTGAACTAGTTTCCATCGGTAATTTTGAATGAAAATTGTTAAAAATGGAAATGTGATGGTTACATGCCTTATTTTTCAGGGTTAGTCTGTTAAGTTTTTGTTGAACTATTATTTTCAGAAGAATATTGATGTTCGAAAAAATTCTACATAAACAAATAGCTTTTATCGATTACAAAATGACGACTCTACAATCAATTGTAGCCGACGTAGCGGCTAGTTCGGACAAAAATAACCCTAAAAATAAGACATGTGATCATTACATGTCCATTTTTAACGATTTTCATCCAAAAGTACTAATTGTCATATCCCGATTCCATGGAATCGATAGTCGTCCCCTGGGTGTGACACCGTGTGTGCCTAGGTTGTGCATCGCACAAGGCCAAGGTATTTTTGCATAACGAGCACATATTCAGAGTACGCAGATAATTGAAACACAATATTGAAATATGAAAAAGTTCTCTTTATTGATAATGAACATCTTTTACAAACTCTTGAACGAGTCGGATAATTGTCGCACGGGCTTACAAAAGTGGACACAAAATGAGATAGTCGTTATGTACATTATATCATTTTACTAAAACTTCAAAATGTTAAAGACCTTCTAGCGAAGCTATCGCCTTCCCATGGAGCTGCATAAGTCTGTGCACGAGCTCCTGAAAACTTCAAAATGCTGCTTCTGTGGCACGATCAGGATGTGCCGGTAGGTGGACTGGATCGGAAAGTCGCTTTAGGTTCGTGCAGGATCTCCTTGGTGCGGGGAACCTGTTGCAACGAGGGTCAGTACATCAATGCACTGGTGAAGACGAGCTAACCCAACTATACCAAATCACAAGTTATTTATGTGAAGCATGCAAGTTATTTTTGTGGTCTTTCTATCTTGCCTTAGTTTATTTTATAAGCAAGCATTTGATATGGAAATTTACTGAAATAAACTTGCCACCGTTCGATGACTTTTATCTGTCCGTTTGAACCACCTGCACAAATACTTACCATGACCTTCCCTGCCACGAAGACATAGTTAGCTTGCACAGTTTAAATGTACGAGGGGATCACTGGCATGATGTCATAGTAGACCAATTTTAGTCATTGACGATGATGGTATGCAACGAGAGCACATGATGCGCTGCAAGCCATCCCGTCCTTGTACATGAGACTAAACATGATGTTCCGTCCGGATTGGATTGGTACCAGTTCTCTAGCGACCGTCCGCAGAAACTATGACCTTGTGCATAAGTTGTCCATGATCAACATCGTCTATACTAAGTTATCAATTTATGCAATTGAGGCAACACGAGTACGAGACAAGTAGCATGACATAACTCATTTTGCATAGTCCCCCTAAACAGTTTATTGCATAACAAGGTATTTTCTACACATAGCACAATTATAGAAGAAGTATACATTCTAACTAAAATTGAAGCATATAAAAAACATTTTAAACGAACTAGATGCAACAAGGTAATCTTTCACAAGTTGATTGACAAGCATAAAGTACTCCAAGTCTATTCCTTTTTATCTTGACATCTTTTAGTTATTATGGTATCGTTTGATCGAAATAAGCAAGATAGCAAGATTTTAGATGTGAAGACTTGGAAGAAGGGTCAATTAAATCGAATATAGCCACTCACAAGTTGGTTTAAGAGAGGAAAGGAAAGAGGTGCTTCATGACTCTGCTTGCACGACGTCTAATGTACGATCACCTATATTGCCACGAACAGCTGATCAATACCTCTTATACTCTTTCTAAGCTCGGAATAAAATACAGTTCAACAAATGAAAGCAATAAAATCCATCAAAACCATTCAAGAAAATGCAAATCCGAAAACCAACTCAAAAGCACGAAAGCAACAAGGCAACAGTGAAAACTAGGCATGAAAACTTGCAGCAGGGAGGTCCTTCTTGACTCTGCCGCTAAGTCCATCCTCGGGGCACGGTCCACTGAATATGTGAATCGATTTTGAAGAAGCAAATCTATAACTAGGATAAGATCTTGATTCAATCTATCCCGATCGAACGATACCAATTTGTATTTTTTAGACGTGCTCCCCGAATAGGGGAAACGGGGTACCACATCCTAACCAACTAATAGGAAGTTTCGTCCACAAAACTTAGGAATAGAACCTACCACTATGAAACAATGAAGGGAACCTTTCCTTTATCTCATATTGAAGTTCCCAAGTCAATTCTTCGACCGAATAATTTTGCCAAAGCACGCGCACGAGAGGAACCGAACGACTTCGGAGCAGCTTCTCTTTGTAATCCAAGATCCGCACAGGAAGTTCAACATATGTCAAGTCTGCCTTTAAGTCTAGTTGATCAAGATCCCCCACATGACTCGGGTCGTACACGTACTTCCTAAGCTGTGAAACGTGGAAGATATCGTACACTTCATATAGTGACGGTGGCAGGGCAATCTGATATGCAACTGAGGCGACTCGCTTTAGTATCTTGAACAGGCCGACAAATCTTAGTCTTAGCTTCCCTTTTGCTCCAAATCTGGTAACTCCTCGTATGGGCGAGACCTTAAAAAATACTCGATCATCTTCTAAGAACTCAAGAGGTCGGCGATGCATGTCTGAGTAGCTTTTCTGATGACTCTGTGCTACCTTCAGCCGTTCACGGATCAAACGGATCTTCTGGACGGTTTGCTCTACGAGTTCCGGGCCAAGAATTTGCCGTTCACCAACTTTATCCTAACAGATCGAGGATCTGCACTTCTGCCCATACAATACCTCATACGACGCCATCTGAATGCTGGATTGATAGCTATTGTTGTATGCAAATTCGGCTAACGGTAGATGCATGTCCCAACTCGTCTTCAAGTCCAAGGAGCAGAGACGTAGCATGTCTTCGAAGATTTGGTTGACCTTCTCTGTTTGGCCGTCTGTCTGAGGATGGTAGGCAGAGCTGAACTTCAACTTCATCCCCATTGCTGACTGAAGGCTCTCCCAGAAACGTGATAAGAATCGTCCATCTCGATCGAAGACAATAGATACGGGCACGCCGTGGAGTCGAACGATCTCGTTGAGGTAGATCTGGGCTAGGCGGTCGTCACTCCAAGTAACTTTGATAGGCAGAAAGTGAGCTGACTTGGTGAGTCGATCGACGATGACCTAAACGGCATCATTTCTCCGTTGCGTCTTAGGCAAACCAACAATAAAATCTATCGTTATGTGTTCCCATTTTCACTCCGGTATAACAAGGTTCTGCATCTCTCCGCCCGACTTCTGGTGCTCGACCTTTACTCTATGATAAGCTATGCATTGCGACACAAACAACGCCACATCCCTTTTCATGCCGTGCCACCAAAATATCGTACGAAGGTCTCGATACATCTTTGTGCTACCTGGATGTGAAGTGTAACTCGTATAGTGGGCTTCGGTGAGTATCTTCTTTCTGAGGTTTGCATCATTAGGAACACATAATCTTTCATTCACCCGCATCATTCCAACCGTGCTTACCGTAAAGTCGGTTGCCTTTCCTGCTGAGATAAGACTTCGCATCTTTTTCAGGAATATATCATCTTTCTGAGCAGACTTTACTTTCTCCAACAAGTCTGGTTCGAGGCGCAACTGAGCTACTTGTGCCCCCCTTTTGTATCTGATTCGGAGTGTAATGTCCAAACTTTCGAGATCCCGTTGCAGCCTGTCATCGATAGCCAAGCTCCTAACGAACACTCGGCTCAACACATCAGCTATAATATTGCCCTTGCCCGGTGTGTATCTGATCATCAACTCAAAGTCGCTAAGAAGTTCAAGCCAGCATCGTTGCCGTAGATTCAGATCCTTTTGAGTATAGAGATACTTCAGGCTTTTGTGATCCGTAAAGATCTCGCACGACACACCATAGAGGTAATACCGCCACAACTTCAGCGTGAACACCACCGCCGCAAGTTCTGGGTCGTGCGTTGGATAGTTCCTTTCGTGAGGCTTTAACTGCCTCGATGCAAAGGCTATCACTTTATCCCTCTGCATAAGGACACATCCAAAACCCTTTTCTGAGGCGTCGCTATAGATCTTAAAATCATCAGGTCCATCCGGAAGGGTAAGAATTGGTGCTGAGACAAGTCGCTGCTTTAACTTCATAAATGAAGCTTCACTGTCGTCCGTCCACACGAACGTTACTCCTTTCCGAGTGAGATGAGTCAGAGGCGAGGCGATTCTTGCAAAATCTAGTAGCCTGCTAGGCCAAGGAAGCTTCGAATGTCGCTAGCTGACTCAGGCTTTTTCCACTTCATGATGGCTTCTACTTTCTTCGGGTCGACTAAGATACCCTTCGCGAAAATGATGTGCCCGAGGAAGGATATGCTATCCAAGCAGAACTCACACTTGCTCAGCTTCGTGTACAATTTATTATCTCAAAGAGTTTGAAGCACCATCCGCAGGTATCCTGCGTGTTCATCCTTATTCTTTGAGTACACTAAGATGTCATCTACGAAAACTACCATAAATTTATTGAGAAATGGTCGGAACACATGGTTTATTAAATCCATGAATACGGTCGGAGCATTCATCAGTCCAAACGGCATAACAGAAAACTCATAATGGCCATAGCGGGTTTGGTATGTTGACTTCGGCATATCCTCTGGCTTAATCTTCAAATGGTGGTAGCCAGAGCGAAGATTAATTTTTGAAAACACCGATGCTCCTTGCAACTGATCAAAGAGGTCGTCTATCCTTGGCAGGGGATACTTGTTTTTGATAGTAACCTTATTTAGCTTCCGATAGTCTATGCAGAGTCGCAACGTTTCATCCTTTTTCTTTACGAAGAGCACAGGCGCGCCCCAAGGAGACACGCTCGGACGAATATATCCACGGTCAAGTAATTCTTGTAGTTGGCACTTTAACTCATTTAGTTCAGCAGGGGCCATTCTGTACAGGGCTTTGGAAATCGATTGTGTATTTGGGAAAGTGTCGATGGTAAACTCAATTTTTCGGTCGGGTGGCATGCCGGGTAGTTCGCTAGCAAACAAATCAGGGAACTCCGCCACAACGGAAGAAGACTCAACGTTTGCGCAATCCAGCTGCGTATCCCGAACTGACGCTAAGTATCCCTCGCATCCAGAGTATAGCATCCGCCGAACTAACATCGCAGAAATCACCATGCAGGTCTTTGACGCATCCGTTGCTGGACCACTCGTGTAGCAGAATTTGACTTCTCCAGATAGGCGGAAGATGACTCGTTTCTCTGCACATTCGATAATTGCCGAGCAAGCATCGAGCCAATCCAGCCCCAAGATGATGTCATAATCCCGAACATCTAGGACTAAAATATCTAACGAGAGTTTTCTTCCCCCAATACAGACGTGAACGCCCTGACATACTGAACGAACAGGTATTTTCGTGCCCGACGGGGTGCTGACACAAAGGTCTAGATACAATGGTGTCATTTCTATATTATTTTCCACGGCAAAATTCGTGGATATAAAGCTATGTGTTGCACCAAAATCAAATAGCACACATGCAGGTATGTTATTGAAAAGAAATATACCTGACACAATGGTGTCCGATGCTAGGGCCTCTTCCCGTGTCATAGCGTACACCCGGCCCTGAGCTTGACGACGCTCTTATTGCGGTGCGGCTCGGTTGGCTTGGGGTGCTGAGGCAGAATTTGGATGTTGAGAGTGGCGTTCAGAGAAGCGCGGACAATCACGAGTTCCATGGTTTGGATCACCACAAAGGAGGCATAACCCAAGCCTCTTACGATAATCGTTGAAGAAGTGCCCGGGCTTCCTACAGAAGTTACATATTTTGTCTGAATTTCCTTTTTGCTGACCACCGTTATTTGGATATTTTGGAGCAGTGTTTCCTCCCGCGTTGCTAGGGCGCTTGTGATTGGAAGTATTCACAGTGCCGACAATAACTGGAGGATACTGCGGTTCCAGAGAAAGGATATGGTTAAAAACTTTTTGCATCGTCAGGTACTGAGGAACGACCGCATGCGTATGGATGGAAGCTTGCAAGCCGCCTTCAAATCGTCTGGCATGACTCGCCGCATAAGGTAAATATAAGTTTGCAAATTTGGCGAGCCGGTTGAATTCGGCGGAATACTGCTTCACGGTCATGTTGCCTTGCTGAAGCTGCACGAACTCATTCTCCTTTTACCGACGTACGGGAGAGGGTATGAACTCCTCTTCGAATGTGCCACATAATGTAGCCTATGCGATCGTCTCCTCTTCATCGTCAACTGGAAGAGATCTTCGATGCACGTTCCACCAATCGTGTGCGTTCAAACGGAGCTGTAGTTGGGCACATAAAACTTATTTTTCTGCAGGTACCTCTAGCAATTTGAAGTGATCTTCAAGCTCAGCCAGCTAATCTAGAGCCACGACCGAATCCTCAGTCCCTTTAAATGACGTGTTGTAGACCTTCTTGAAGTCGGCAAAGTCGAAGGTAGTCACATCCTTCTTCTTTGGAGTTTGAGGCATTTCGACTTCAGGCACAGGTAGATCCACCGATACCGCTGTTGTCATTACGAAATGGTTGGAGGCCGAGGTCTGAACAATCTATTGCAGGACATCTACCTGCTTTTGTTGGACTGTAAATCGGGCTTTTAGATTGCCTTCGAACTTGCTCTGTTGTTCTTTCGCGCACTTTTTGGCTCGCTCATAACGAGCCTTGTCCCTCTGTTGGCTAGCCTCAAGCATCCGCATCATTTGCTCAATTGGGTCAACACGGGGCATGGCTCGCTGGCTTCTGGAACTTGTTGAGGTGCCAGAACTACTTTTCTGGGCTTGTACCTCTCTTTGTGCTAGCGATGTGCTTGCGCTTGAGTCATTCCTTCAAAAGAAGGTAACTTATATCAGGCTCATAACGTATTATAGACTCATTGTATGGAACGTATCTCATTTTGGCCAAACAAGTTCAAGAGTTCGCATAGGAAATAGATCGTTAAAGGAACTTTTCAGACACAAGGGTCAAAGGAACTTGAAGCTGTGCTCTCATACCAATATGTCATGCCCCGATTCCTTGGAATCGATAGTCGTCTCCCGGGTGTGACGCCGTGCGTGCCTAGGTTGCGCATCGCACAAGGCCAATATATTTTTGCATAACGAGCATATATTCAGAGTACGCAGATAATTGAAACACAATATTCAAACATGGAAACGTTCTCTTTATTGATAATGAACATCTTTTATAAACTCTTGAACGAGTCGGATAATTGCCGCATGGGCTTACAAAAGTGGATGCAAAATGAGATAGTCATCATGTACATTACATCATTTTATTAAAACTTTAAAATGTTAAAGACCTTCTGACGAAGCTATCACCTTCCTATGGAGCTGCATAAGTCTGTGCACGAGCTCCTGAAAACTTCAAAATGCTACTTCTGTGGCACGATCAGGACGTGCCGGTAGGTGGATTGGATCGAAAAGTTGCTTTAGGTTCGTGTCACGACCCGCACCCGATGTAGTGATGCAAGTCAAGAATAACGCCCAGCCTACGCTGCAGCATCGACGGTAGAACGCTGTTTGGATAATCTATCTAATCAATATAATATGCCAACAACAATATAAATATACTCAATCACAGATCTAAGATGGAAAATAGCACAGATATGATAAAAGAATAGAATAATCACAATACAACTCATAAGTCAAAATAATAACAAATGAGTCAGAGATACTAATAAAAGTAAGCTGGAGACAAATCCAGTACAAAAAGAATAACTAAGGTGCTACAAGTCCTGGGTCGTCTGTCTCAGTCGGAATGAGACCCTCCTGAGCCAAGGTCTCTGGCTCTAAACCCACAATATCCTGAGGTCCGTAATGAGTGGGGTGCCACTCATCAGTGTCATCTGGGAAAAATATATCTAATCAGGAAAGGAGCATAGTACATCTCTAACAGCAGTTCTAATCAATGATATAAACTATGTAACAGTAAATAGATGTGAAATATACAAGATGCAACATATAGATACAAGAGATATATAATAAGAAAATACTGGAAATAAATACAAGAATGAACAATATGGTAATGAACAATAATACTAATGACTAAGTGAATGAGTACTAGCTTTAACATGTGATCGGCTTGGGAACTTGTACAAGGAAAAGGGCCTGGCTAGTCATATGTGCGGTGTATGATTAACACTTACAAGGAACAAGACATGCACAAGGAGGGTATGATCACATATCTACACTAAAATAATCTCCACCCCCGACTGGTATAGTGGATCCAACTATGGTACGTCATGACACGGGATTCTCTAGGAA
Organism: Iris macrosiphon; assembly: GCA_036927795.1. Lineage (NCBI taxonomy): Eukaryota > Viridiplantae > Streptophyta > Magnoliopsida > Asparagales > Iridaceae > Iris > Iris macrosiphon. Next base: position 118,586,196 of record JAYESA010000001.1, read on the forward strand.
GGTAGCAAGTCTTCCCAAGAATTAGTGTTTGTACATGTACAAGAAGAACAAGGAAACAAAGCTTGCACAAGATACACCATAAATACCAAGGAATAACATCTCATGACAAGATCCGGATATACCAATCCGTGTAACCATTGTGTCAAGAAATCAAGGATATCTACACTAGATACAAGAGACATAGAGGATATCATAAATGAGAAACTATCAGAGAATATACTCGCCTGAAACCTGGTGCACAGTATCACAGATGCCGGTACGGTGCCTCGAAGACCTAGATATGAAATATTACATCAATACAATATTTTAGAATGAAAAATAAGTTAAACTAGTCAACATCTAGGTCAGAGAGCCATTTCTAAGTCAAAACAGTCAAACTAGGTCAACTCTAGGTAAAACTGGTAAAACTTGGTCAAACTACCTATTTCTAGGTTGCATGAGTCTATCTCTAGGATATTGGGTTCATACACTATGAAAATAGGCCACACTAGTTAACTAGGATACTAGAAAGATACCGTATCGCAAGATACGCAAACAAGTAGATATATCACAATATGCATATTAAATCAATGTTATATAGACTAATCCTAATTACAAATGCTAAGTGGATACCTCGGCTTTAAACCAACGCGGTATTGCACCACCAAACCCCCATCTTGATACTCAAATCCAAATACCTTGATTATCCCTCAATATCTTGACACTTACCTTGGTATCTCAAGGTAATGTGATATCTAGTATATATTAACTGCCCAACTCTAACTATTTACTAACATATATTATCTAATACAAACTACTATACTATACTATACTAATTACTAACTACTAGTATATACTAATATGCATATTATTACCAACTATCATGCTATACTAACTATCAATGCAAACTAATACATATACACATATATACATACCTACATACATATCTAGAGATACACAAGAGGTATATATATCTAACTAGTAATAAACTAGCTAGCTATTAACTAGCTATACTAACAAGTAACTAACTAAACCAACTAACTACTAACCACCCATACCTTAACTCCTGATGCACTGTTCCTGCTGTTGCTGTATGCTTGCAGTTGGCTTGCACACTCTGCTGACTGCACTGCTACTGCTCCTTGCTGTGAGCAGTTTGCTGAAAGTTACCAAGTCTTGTAGGCAGTGCAAATTGCTATACATTTCTGCATAGTTGGCCGTAGCAAGCTCTGTTATTGGTGACTGAATGGCTGCTACTGCTACTCCCTTTGTTCTCTTGCAGTTTCTGTCTGATCTGAAAGTTCTGGCTGCTGCTAGCGCAAGCCTTGACTGCTTGCTGCATATGCCCGAGCTGTTGTTGTTGTTCAGTGCTGAAACTGTGCACTGCAAAGCTGTACAATGTGGCTCACTGCCACTGCCACTGCCTCGATGCACTATGCAGTGCACTGCTCACTGCCCGAGCCTCCCCCTAGCACACAACACTCTACACACACACACTCAAGCACAACTATAAACATTTCTAGTTATATATGTAACTCTCACCCTTAATACAACTATATATATATATATATATATATATATATATATATATATATATATATATATATATATATATGTACACTATAATATATATGTGTCTATATACATACATACATACATACATACATACATACACTCTCTATGAATATATATGTAACATCAACAACATACATAGCTATGTATATAGTATATATCTATAACTCGCACATATATATTATATGAACAACACAAAGATATATATAACTCTCTATATATATAACTCTCTCTCTCTCTCTCTCTCTCTCTCTATATATATATATATATATATATATATATATATATATATATATATATATATATATATATATAATATACTAGTAGCTATACACAAGCAATTAGAATCTAGAAAAATAATGCAACAAACACGTGGAGTGCATTGCACCCGTATCACACTAGATCTATGATACGCTTGCGATACGAGTCCACCACCAACCAAACGTACCCCGAAGGACACAAGCAAGTCTAAAATACTATTTATGAATAATACGAAGAGTCAAATACATATCTACGTGTCCGTGTCAAAATGTGACATGCACAAAGTCCCGTGTCGGAGGAAAAACTCCCAATTAACCCTTATCTCCAAATTGTTGGGATACGGCCTACACGTATCCAATTGTGGATACGACACTAGCCACACACAAACAAACATATGTCAATTTGGTCTAATTGACCAATTGACAAACACAATATGTGTCAATATCAGAATTTTTTTAAAATTGACATAAAATACACCATAACTTTCTTCATAGCTCTCCTATGAACCTAATTCTAATTCCTATTGGTAGCCTCATCATATGGGGTGGTTCCGAATAATTAAAATACAGATTTAGAATCTAATTAAAGAGAAAAAAATTGAATTATATCTATTGAGAGAGAGATTCTCAATGCAATCTCCAAATTTGATAAAATTGACCTCCAACTTGTAGATCCTTGCTCCTCTTTGTAGATCCTTGCTTCCTCCTTCTAGATCCTTACTCTACTAGCCTCTAATGGTGATTTGAGAAGGAATTGGAAAGAAATTTGGTAGGAATTTGATGTGGTAATGAAAAATTTTGGTTGAGGAAAATTCTAGATCTAGATTTGTAATGAAAAAGAGGAGAGAGAAATTTTCTCCCTCTCTTTATATGGCCGACCCCCCTTAGCCCCTCCCTCAAGCTACTATTCAATAACCAATATACCCCTTGGGGCCTCTAATGAATAAATAATTAAGGAGAGAAGGTTCTAGTCTAATGGGTTTAATTAAATTAATCCTCCTCCTAATGAATGAGCTTCTAATTGGGCTCAATTCTAACTAATTGTAAATGTTGGTCCATGGATCTAATCTAAACTAGTTAGGTCCACTAACTCAAGTCCAAAATAATAAACTAACATCTAACAATAATTAAATAATACAATAAATAATTATTCACATGCATAATATTTAATTAATTATAAAATGACCAAAATACCCTTTCCTAGAAAATGTGGTAGTGACAGTTCGTGCAGGATCTCCTTGGTGCAGGGAACCTGTTGCAACGAGGGTCACTACATCAAAATGCACTGGTGAAGGCGAGCTAACCCAACTATACCAAATCACAAGTTATTTATGTGAATCATGCAAGTTATTTTTGTGGTCTTTCTATCTTGTCTTAGTTCATTTTACAAGCAAGCTTTTGATATGGAAATTTACAAAAATAAACTTGCCACCGTTCGATGATTTTTACCTGTCCGTCTGAACCACCTGCACAAATACTTACCATGACCTTCCCTGCCACGAAGACATAGTTAGCTTGCATAGTTTAAATGTACGAGGGGATCACTGGCATGATGACATAATGGACCAATTTTAGTCATTGACGAGGATGGTATGCAACGAGAGCACATGATGCGCTGCAAGCCATCCCGTCCTTGCACATGAGACTAAACATGATGTTCCGTCCGGATCAGATCGGTACCAGTGTCCCAGCGATCGTCCGCAGGAACTATGACCTTGTGTACAAGTTGTCCTTGATCAACGACGTCTATACTAAGTTATCAATTTATGCAGTTGAGGCAACACGAGTACGAGATAAGTAGCATGGCATGATTCATTTTGCATAGTCCCCCTTAACAGTTTATTGCATAACAAGGTGTGTTCCACACATAGCACAATTATAAAAGAATTATACATTCTAACTAAAATTGAAGCATATGAAGAATTTTTTAAACGAACTAGCATGCAACAAGGTAACCAACCGTTCACAAGTTGATTGACAAGCATAAAGTAGTCCAAGTCTATTCCTTTTTATCTTGACATCTTTTAGTTATTATGGTATCGTTTGATCAGAACAAGCAAGATGGCAAGATTTTAGATGTGAAAACTTAGAAGAAGGGTCAACTAAATCGAATATAGCCACTCACAAGTTGGTTTGAGAGAGAAAAGGAAAGAGGTGCTTCAAGACTCCGCTTGCACGACGTCTACTGCGCGATCACCTATATTGCCACGAATAGCTGATCAATACCTCTTCTACTCTTTCCAAGCTCGGAATGAAATGTAGTTCAACGAATGAAAACAATGAAATCCATCAAAATCGTTCAAGAAAACGCAAATCCAAAAACTAACTCAAAAGCACGAAAGCAACAAGGCGACATCGAAAACTATGCAAGAAAACTTGTAGCGGAGAGGTCCCTCTTGACTCTGCCGCTAAGTCCATCCTCGGGGCACGGTCCACTAAATATGGGAATCGATTCCGAAGAAGCAAATCCATAACGAGGATAAGATCTTGATTCAATCTATCCCGATCGACCGATTTGTATTTCTTAGTCGCGCTCCCCGAATAGGGGGAATGGGGCACCACACTAACGGAACCTAGTTTATGCACTATTTAAACCAAAATGCAAAATTTAGGTATCAAATTAACCAAAAAAGAAGAAACTCAATAACCAAAATGAGGATCATGACATTCCTCAGACACTATTTGTCCAATTAACTCTATCAAAAAAAAAATCTCGAATCAGCAACAACAACAATAAAGGCAACAAAATAATAAAGTCAAGCAGATTTGATCCCATGACAACATGGCATCGAATCGCGGATGCTTTCTAAATTGCAAAGCTCGTATTTTGGAATAATGTCAAAATCAAGAGAGTATCCAGAAGTATACTCACTTGACCTTAATATACTATTTTTTTCTAACTCATATGTATTTTTTTTATTAGATTATTGGTACCCTATGAAGGTTTTAGCGAGATCTATCAACATCAACTCACATTTTTTTTTTCTCTTAGATTACGATTTTTTACACTGGTTTTTCGAATCACGATTTTGGTGAAGTCTATCCAGATATGTATATTTCCATAAACTGTTGTTAATCTATTACCTGAATGCTGGTGTTGATCATCCCTGAAGATTGATGTAGATTATTTCTGAAAACTAAACACATAATTGTTTGTTTGAGTTGTGCACACCCATAAAGGAACATTGTAGTTAGTTATAACTACCATAATATGATTATACCAACTAAATAGTGAAATCCCTCTCTCTTAGTGATCTGTTAAGATCATCTGGATATCCATTGTAAGCCTTTTGGGCATTGTATAACAAAAAGTAAAAATCCATTCAAGGAGTTCCTTCTCACGTACAGAATACAAACAGGGAGTTCATCTCTCCCTCTTTATTTTCTCCTGGTCTAATAAGTTATACTACAACAAACTACAATATACAAAATAATTAACTACAATATAATATTTTATTATTAAGCCTAAGTTAATAACAGTCTAATTGTTTCATTGTTCAATTTTAATTAGTATCAATTTTTATTAGTATCAATTAGTTAGATTAGTTGTTTAAAAAAATAATTTAATATATAATATTAATAACATAAAATTTGTTCAAACGAAACTATTTTTAATAAAATTTGGTAAAACGGAAGTATAAATGAAAATTTACTAGAGGCACGTTCCGCTATCGTCACTAGCGGAAATTATTGGAGAGACGTTCCGCCAACAACCTTGACGGAATGGGGGGGGGGGGGGGGGTGTTCACCAAGCTTTGTTGCTGAAATTTATCCAGTACTAACGAAGAAAATTGGACAATTTTTAATTTTTGCCAACACCACTGGCAGAATTTTAACAATTTTTTTACGGGCACATAAATATCCGCAATGAAAGAAGTGGAAATCGCACAAGTCATTTTTTTTGTCAGCAATGATGACGGAACGGTCTCTTCAAGTAAATTTTCACTTATTTTTTTATTTTATTTAATTTTATTAAAAATAGTTTGGTTGGAATATTTTTTATTATTATTAATAACTGATTAGTATATATTCTTATTCTAACATATTTTGGAAGGTGAATGAAGACCGCATCCATGAATTGCAGTTTTACCAAACAGTCCATGGGAGTGGAATTCATGATTCATTGATTCCGGAGTGATTCCTTCGTGCCTAGCTTGGTCTCCCAGTCACGCCGTCCGGATGTCTCATCAACATCGCCATCTTAAATCAATCAGAAGCATAAGGGGAATATATACTGGATATGCTACCGAGTAAGTACCAATGGCAGCTAGCACAGCACTGTTCGAAGGATGGGATGGAGATTTGCTGTCATCATCTCATTGTCTCTCCTCTCCTCCCTCCATATATAGATAGGTAGACTTGTCATATCTTCTGCTGCTGCAGCCAGCCAGACAGCCAAAGCATGCATCACCGCGCGCGCGCGCCCATTGTTGTACGCCGGCGCTGGCTGTAGAGGAATAGTTGTCATCGTCCTCCTCAATCCCGATACATCACACTGCACACTGGCACGTGCATATACGTTTAAAATTGTATTGATTGTTGGTTTAGACTTCACTTTCAAGATCAATAATGGCACCCTCACTGGTCAAGCCTTCTTCTTCTTCTTCTCCATCTCTCCCCACTCAGGGTCGGTCCGGAGTTAATTTTGATTGTACTTTACTTATGAGTCGGTCACGAGGGGTCATCCGTCGAACTCGAGTGACTCTTATACTTATCGAAAAAAACATAAGAATCTAACTGGATGACGGAAGATTAGTAGATCAAGTCACAGTAACGTATTCTTTCTTCAATTTATAAATGGTGGCAGGTAGGAGCAGTGTCATCCGTGACCCCGATCTTTGGTAGGATCATGCTATGTTTGGATTGTCCAAACCTAAGATCTTGTCCGACTTACCCCCCGGGACGATCCTGCCTCAACTGTAGAAGAAGTGTAGCCGTTTTGTGCACGACGAGGCACATATGTAACAAAATGTCATGACAGGTGTTTACTTTTCGTATCCCCCACCCGACCACTATCAGCCACGAGTACAGGTAACAAGTTATATTTATGGACTATGTTAACATGTGTCATAATGGCACATAATAACACATTAAAAAAATTTATATTTTATATGAGCAGTGACGGACCTACTTGGGAACGAGTGGAGACAGTTGTCTCCATTGTGGTTTCTGCTTCCAAGTTAAAAATATCATATTCTTATTAAAATTTCAACATCAATTTTACGTTTTGTCTTCTGCAAAATTTTTAATTTTTAATTTCTATATACATATTTACATCATATTCGAATTTGAGGTTGACTCCCTTCGTTTAAATTTCTGTGTCCGTTTCTGTACATGAGTACTCCTACCAGTACAATTATCAATATTTTTATATTTATCAATACATATAAATTTTAGTAAAAGATGTATTGATAAATGTGCTGATAGAAAAACCTATATAAAATATATATTTATCAATGTATTAACATGTGTCCTTAGGATACATATTAATATAATCCTATATTTATATATGTATCAACGTCGATATGTGCTTTCTCTAACAGTTAATCTGATTTCCTGTTAGGTAAAATAATAGTAAATCGTAGAATAATACAAGTGTAAGCTACATTGCGTTACTGCAAAAAAAATAATTTCGCTTGCTATCAATTTTATTTGTTGTAGAATTTGCTATTGCTACATTATAATAGAATTTGCTTACTCTAACAAAACAACCTTTGTTACTTGTTCAAATTTGCTTATTGTAATAATTTTGCTTGCTGTCAACTTCATTTCTTGTAGTTTTTTTTTTTTTTTTTTGTAACAAACAAAACAAAATTCTGAAACCAAATAAAATCATTTGCTAAATATCTACTGTAGCAATAGAAATCTGGTTGTTTGCTACTAAGTTGTTAATAGTTGTTTAAAGTCATTATATCAATTTTGTTTCTAGCAAACAATTAAATAATTTTAGTAGCTTTTCATTTCAATAAGGTTATGTAACAACTTTTATTAAATTTAAATTTAAATTGTAATTGAACAATTTCTTACATATCAAATCGTTTATATACCTTGCCTTGTGAAAATAGTGTTTGGGTATATTTCTACTGCAACTTAGAACAATAGAAATTATTTTCTAGAAGTAAAAAAATAGTTAAAGTGAAACTGCAAATCCCTTTGAGGCTGAATTCTAAAAGTAGAGATAAATTTGGGAATAAGCCGAAATGACCCTTCTGTCAACCGGGTGTAAATAGCCCTAAGCGACACGGTACTTAAGTGTCTTTGGACCACCGCTAGCTGAGAACCGCCCCCTACAGCTAGCCCAAGTTAATCAACACTCGATAGACTAAAGATTTTATAAAGTTTATTAGAAAAATCACTCAAACTATTCTTCTAGAACACTAGACTTTGTTATTGAGTAAAACACATATTTTGCAGTTTCAGACTATTCACATTAGCAACCATGACTGGCAAGGATGAGACTTTTACTGCTAAACCTGTTAAGTTCAACGGGACCTACTTTAAGAGATGACAGAGTTAAATGAGTTTTTGGCTCACAACTTTAGGGCTGATCTCAGCCATTGATGGTTCTACACCCATCACAAATGATTCTAATGACACCGAGTCTGACGTAGGAGTGTACAAATCCACCAGCTCCTCAAAACCCAAAACTTCTAAGAAAATAGACTACCACTGCTTCCATAGAATTCTAAGCGCTTTTTCTGAATCATTATATGACATATTCTTTGAATATAAGAGTGATAAATAACCTTGGGAAGCTTTGGAAGATGAATATAGCTGTGATGATATTGTAATTGAAAGATTCAATTCCTCCTCATTCAACAGATACTTTATGGTAAATAATAAACCTATGAATGACCAAATACATGAATTCCAAGAATATCTTAGGCATATTCAAGCCAAAGGTACTTTCTTTTCTACTGAGTATAAAATAACATGTTTGGTAGACAAGCTCCCTCCTTCTTGGTCTGATATTAAGAAAGATCTTATTCATACACAATGTGACCTTACCTTTGCTCAAGGCCTAAAGAAAATTAGAACAGAAGAAAAAATTAGGCTAAGGTCTAACCCTAAGTCTGAGTCTAAGGCTAAGGTAAACCTAGTAGAATTCCAAGGAAAGCCCAAGCCCAATCATCATCACAAACCCAAAAGGAACCTCTTCAAGAAGAAGCAGAACTTTCGGCCTCACCAGCAAAACCTTCATCACCATAAACCTAGCAACTTCGATTAGACTCAGGATCAGAAGAGATTTTGTTTTGTGTGTGGTAAAACAAACCATATGGCCAACAATTGTTTCCATAGGAAGAAAGAAGCTGTCCAGACCTCTTTCAAAGGGAAACATCCAGCAAAACCAGAAGCAAACATGCTTCTCAACGGCTCTTCTAGTTCCTTTAGGTCTATAAGCTATCAACCCTTAGTCAATATTTTCTACCATTCTGACGATTGGTGGTTGAATTATGTGTCACGACCCGCACCCGAAAATTTGGGCGCGAGTGCGTGGGTACGTCCAGCCTACGCCGCAGAGTCGGCGGTAGTACGCTGTCTAGGTCATATCCACAGTTAAAGCATCTAGCTCATTCACAAAAGATGAAATAGGCAAGGATAATAACAGGAAAAGAATGCTAAGATTTTAATGAAATAAATATGACAACAGATCAAATGTTTAATACAGAATCCAGAAATGAAATCGGGGACAAACCCGATTACTAAGATAAAAGAGCATAAATAAATAGCTGCTGCTAACTACTCTGCAGAAGTAGTCTCCTGGGTGGGAACTGGCTCCTCATAAGTGTCATCTGTTCCCTCATAGGGGCCATAATAGGTAGGGACAAAGTTTTCATCATCGCCTAAATCAACGGATCCAGTCAGGAAAGGAGCAAAGTACACAATGCACAACAAGATTTAAACTAAATATTTATGACAATTAGAAAAGAAACTGATTGAGTATCATGTTGAGAATATGCATAAAAGAAACAACAATAACTAAGAGTTAATACTATAAATAGGAATATGAGAAAACAGGAATAATATGAGACAGGAAACGAAAACTACAACAGCCAACAAGAACTATAACCAGACAGAAAGCTATGTGTGTGAACTTGTGTTTATTTTAGAATACATAGTTGGCATGTAGGGGGTTATAAGGCTAATCAGGCCGTCATAGACGGCTATCAGTCAGGAATAATCGAGTATCAGGCTGATGGTACAGTCGCGTATCCACAGCTAGCAGTCAGGACAGGGGGAAGGGTAAACTACATGCCTTCTAGTATTCTCCCACCCGACACGAAAAGCAAGACATGAACTCCAGTATTCAAGACATAAAATCCAGTATTCTAACACTACGTGTAATCATCAATGGTACTAGTAGAGCAGGGAACTAATTATCATAATATAAAGGTTAAACTTTGAAGTGCAGGTACTTGCCTGTTGTTTGGATCCAATTATAGTTGTATCTCGGGAAAATTTCCAGGAATGTGTCCAGATGCTAAAATAAACATTACCATCATACTTAGAAGGTGTCAAATAGCTAGGAACGCCTGTCCTTGAGTCCGATTTGGAGACAAGGGCAAAAACGACAGTTTCGGGTCAAAACGGGGTCCGCCGGAGCCCGCTTTGCACCGAAAAATGTGTCAGGGTCAACGGTCTCCAAATTCACCAAACTTAGTGTCAACAGGTCAAGAACGCTGATACGAACCCAACGGAACTTTCAGATTTGAATTCCGATGAGCCAATCACAAAATCGCCCGTCGAGCGGAGCCTGTGGGGCCCACGACACGCGATTTCGTCAACGTTCTCAGAATTGAACCAAACTTGACCCACAGGACCAGCGTATTGCTACGAGTCTGATGCCGCAAGTTTCGTCTCGATCCGACGTGTGTACACAAAGTTAGGATAAATTACAGAAAAGTCGGATACGAGGCGATGTCCGCGGATACGCGTTGTTTTCGGTGTGCACATACACCCGAATCAGCTTCCGCAAAATCTTGCACGTCCGTATCAACGACGCGCACGCATCTGTGAAGACCGCAAGCGGCCAAGTCGTCCCGTTTGGCGGAACGTACTCAGTTCCGGGGTGAAACAGGGTCTGGTTTTTCCTGTTTTTGGATCGCGGTGTGCGATCACCACAGGACGCGATGCCCCGAGCGGTTTGTCCGGGCACCGAGAGGGTCATACAGGCTTCGTAACGCAATTTACAGAATCGAAATCGGAGATACAGGGTGCAAGATACGAGTACCTGAACCGGGCTCTTCGAAACAGAATTTTTCGTGTCCGATACGTATCCCGTGTACTGGGCGTGTCCACGTGTCCGCGTGTCCGGCCTAGGGCTTCGACCTGTGCTGAACTGCGGTGGCCGGAGGGAGGCCGGGTAGCGTCGTCGGGCTCGGGTGCGGGTGTTGCCGGTAGTGGGGGGTCGATCGGGTCACCGGAAGCGGCCGGACGGAGGATCTCGGGGGAGGCCGGAAAGGAGGAGGGGAGGTGGAGCTCTGGAGAGGGGGAGGCGGAGCTACGCGTTGGAGGCGGAGGGACCCAGCGGCGAGGGGTGATGCTGGCGGCTGAGGGAGGAGGACGGCGGGTCGCCGGAGCTAGGAAAGCCGACGGAGGGTTAGGGTTTAGGGAAAAGTGTGGGTGGAGGAAGAAGAAGAGGGGGAAATTTATAGGGCTCCGGGTGGGTGTCGTGGCCGGGTTAGGCGGCGCTGGAGGGGCGTGGGGGCGTGCCGGCGGAGGCGGCGGAAGATCCGGACGGCGGCCGGAGGAAGCGGTCGTGCACAGACGTGGGGGAAGGGATGAGGGAATCGGGTCGGGTCGGGCGCGGGTTCCGGGTTGGGCGGACCCGCCCGACCCGCTAACGGTGGCTGGCTGGGCTGGGCTGGGCTTCGGCCCACTGGGCCGGGCCGGGCCCAAAAAAAAATCAATAATAATAATAATAATAATAATAATAATAATAATAATAATAATTAGGTAAATAGTTTTTAGGCATTTAAAAAAAGGTCTGAGGCCCAAATAATTTCAAAAAAATTACCCTAAGTCCATTTTTTTATTTTACACCTAAAAATATTATTTCTATAATATTTTAATATTATTTATTAACAATTAAAAATTATTTAATAATTTAAAACCTTGATTTTAATTACAGAAAATTCCCAGAAAATTCCAGAAAATGGTAAAAAATTCAAGTTTAATAATTTTGAAAATTCAGGGGGTTTACAATCTACTCAACTTATAAAAATTTCGTCCTCGAAATTTAAAAATAACAATGGTACGAAAGGAAGGGCCGAGAGTTAAAATATACCTCAGGGTTCAAAAAGATAAGGGTAGCGCTCTCTAATCTCGTCTTCTCGCTCCCAGGTGGATTCACGAAAGGAAAGGAGCTAATGTTCATATTTCTTTTGATAGATCCTATTTTTCAAACTATCAAGAATTAGGTGGAGGAGGTGTAACTCTAGGAGATGGCTCAGGGGCACAGATTATAAGAAGAGGAAGAATAGGTCTAAAGATGATATCAGAATTTTTTTTGACTCTTCATGATGTGTTGCATGAGCTGTCTATGAGAAGGAATTTAGTTAGTGGGTCTCTTCTTATAGCTTTAGGGTACAAGATTGTTATGGAGGCAAAAAAAGTAGTATTTTCTAAGAATGAACTTTTTATTGGAAAAGAAATTATAAGATCATGGTCTTTTTATTTTGAGTACCATGAATAAAATATCAAATACTTCTCTTGTTGTTTCAAATGTAGAATCTTCAAATGTGTGGCATGGTAGATTAGGTCATATGAATCTTGGTTCCCTGAGAAGGATGATGAACTTCGATCTTATTCCTAAGACACTTATAGATGATAATCACAACTGTGAGATTTGTGTTCAAGCTAAACACACTAGGCTTCCTTTCAAATATGTAGAAAGAAAATCTGATATTCTAGAACTGGTTCACAATGATGTGTGTGACTCAAATAGGGTTTTGACCCGAGGCGGTAGAAAATACTTTGTCACTTTTATAGATGATCATTCAAAGTATTGTTATACCTACCTTCTCAAAACCAAAGATGAAGTTCTAGATAGATTCGAGGTCTATAAATCCGAAGCTGAGAACCAATTAGAGAAAAAGATTAAAATTCTTAGATCAGATCGTGGTGGAAAGTATGCCTCAAATAAAATAACTAATTTTTGTGAAGAACATAAAATAATTCATGAGGTAATTACTCCATATTCATCACAGTCCAACGGAGTTGCTGAAAGAAAGAATCACACTATGTTAGACATGGTGAATGCCATGCTTCTCAGCTCAGGTGCTCCTAATAATTTATGGGAAAAAGCCTTGTTGTCAACCTGTTATATCCTTAATAGGATCCCTAGTAAATCAAATGATAAGACACCATATGAGTTATGGAAAGGCCGAATCCCTAGGATTAATTACCTCAAAGTTTGGGGATGCCTAGCAAAAGTAGAAATTCCTGAACCCCAAAAGAGGAAGATTGGACCTAAGACAATAGATGTTGTGTTCATAGGATATGCTTTGGATAGCAATGCAAATAGATTCCTTGTGACCCATTCTGAAGTGAATGAAATCACTAATAATATTATTATAGAAGCTAGAGATGCAGTCTACTTTGAGAATGTGTTTCCCTTTAAGGATAGGATTTCATCCACTCCCTCCAAACCTTGACTTGCTCCGTCCACTAGTTCCTATGTTCAAATATCTATTTCATAACCTGAACAAGATATAGAACCTAGACAGAGTAAAAGATAAAGGATTGAAAATAATTTAGGAGAATGATTCTTTACCTTTTTGGTAGAGGGTGATCCCTCAACTTATGAAGAAGCTATATCTTCTCATGATGCCCCTTACTGAAAAGAAGCCATTAATAATGAGTACAACTCCATAATGGAGAATAGTACTTAGTTTCTAGCAGACTTACCTTTAGGTAGCAAACCCATAGGTTGTAAGTGGATCTTAAAAAAGAAACTTAGAGCTGATGGTACCATAGAGAAATACAAGGCTAGATTAGTAGCTAAAGATTTTACCCAGAAAAATGGACTAGATTATTTTTATACATATTCTTCTGTATCTAGGATCACCTCTATTAGAACCCTTCTAGCCTTAGTATCCATTCATGATATGCTAATCCATCAAAGGATGTTAAGACATCATTTCTAAATGGAGATCTTGAGGAAGAAATCTACATGGACCAAGTTGAAAGTTTTATCGCTAAAGGTCAAGAAAAGAAACTGTGTAGATTAGTAAAATCTCTTTATGGCCTAAAACAAGCTCCAAAGCAATGGCACAACAAATTTGACAAGGTAATTTCTGAATATGGATTCTTGCCAAATGAGTATGACAAATGTATATACTCTAAAAATACAGGTAAGAGTTGTGTCATTTTATGCTTGTATGTAGATGACATCCTTATTCTAGGATCATCACTGGAATTGATAAATAACACTAATAATTATTTATCTAACCAGTTTGATATAAAAGACCTAGGTGAAGCAAACTTGATTCTAGGAATGCAAGTGCCCAAATGAAAAGGGGTTATACTCTATCCTTAGCACACTCGATTAAGAAACTGCTAATTTTTTTTGAGTTTTTTGATAAGAAACCTTCCCCTACTCCTTATGACAGTAGTATTGTTCTAAAAAAGAATGAAGGACTACCTATGGAACAACATATATATTTACAGATATAGGTTCTCTCATGTATATAACAAACAGGACCAGACCTGATATTGCATTTACTATTGAAAGACTAAGTAGATATACCAGTAACCCAAATCAGTCTCATTGGACTGCATTAGGTAGAGTATTTAGATATATTAAGGGTACTCTAGATTATAAGCTGCGCTTCACTAGACACCCTGATATCATAGAAGGTTACTCAGATGCAAACTGGGTTATTGACTCACATGATGTGAAATCCACTACTGGATATGTTTTTACTCTAGAAGGAGCTGCAATCTCTTGGAGCTCATGTAAACAAACTATCATATCTAGGAGTACAATGGACTCTGAAATGATAGCATTAGACACTACTTGTACATAAGCCGAATGGCTAAGAAACCTTATTATACATATACCTGTTTCTCTTAGTCCTGTTCCAGCAATTTCTATAAACTGTGATAATAAATTTGTTATAGAATACTAAAGCATAATTATATGAATGCTAAGATGAGCAGGCACCTGTAGTTGCGCTTCAAGTCAATAAAAGGCCTACTAAGCAAATATGTGGTTCTTGACTATATAAAGTCAGAAAAGAACCTTGCAGACCACTTAACGAAGGGTCTGTCTAGGACTTTGATCCTAGAATCATCGAGAGGGATGGGGTTAAGCCCATAAATAAGTCATCAGCAGTGGCAATCCAACCGAGTCTGACTGGATATCCCAAGAATCCGGTTCAATAGGTAGAAACAGGCTGGACTTAGGTGACTTTTATGGAACATTGGCCCGAGATTAAAATCTCATTAAAAATAATGCCCAAATGGCTGTATATGTGTACAATGATTCCTCATCCTTATGGTGACAGTATTCCTGAGTGATAGGGTTAGGATAAGTTTTAATACTCTTAATAGGTCCAAGTTGATATACGGGGTTGACACCTATCACCAACCCCCAAGGACTTACCTATATGAGAGGTCGTAAAAGCCGTGACTATGTGACATGGCGATCCGAGACAACTCTCATGAATATGGAATAAGTGTGCATGGCCAACCAAAAGTGCCACCCATTAGACCCAAGAACCTCTAGCATACTATCTGTGCTATTTTCCTAAATCTGGTACAAGAAGTCTGATTTAAGGGATAGTCCATCAAGCACTTCTTTAGACAAAGATAATAGTCTCTAAGTGAGATTCAAGGCTGTAGTCCATCTCATCTACGCATAGTATATATCTGCCCAAAAATTCTTCACTCTTAATTTTTTTGTCACATCTATTTCGGAACTTGACTGGTGGATTGTTGGCTGTATGTGTATATGTGTTCACACACATGTGAGAAAAAACTCAACTCCCTCCTTTGCTTTAGTCCAACATCGATTGGACCACTCCACCTTTGTATGTATATAATAGTTCTTACTCTTTGCTTCCTTGTGGTCATGTGTGGGGAGCTCTATCGGCCACAAGCGCGCTGCCGCTGTCGCCCGGCCAGGCTTGGCTCGGTTCAGTTCAGTGCGCGTAACGGGTGTTGGTACATGCCCACACATGCGGGCGCCGAATGCCAAATGCCAATTCGATTTCCTCACCGGGTTTGGGTTGAGACCCTAAATATCTTTTTGCTCCTCGTTGTTTTCAACCGGTTTTAAACTCATTGGAGATTTGAACGTTGGACATTTATTGCTCCCTATGTCCAGGTTTATTTTGCATATGTGACACCTTCTGTAACAGCCCATATGATAGTAATTTCTTCACGTTTTTCCCTTTTGTTATTGCTATTTAATGGCCTGTTTATGAGCCATTTAATATCATATCCATTGGTTGTGTCTAGGGACTGCCTTTATATTGCGGTCTCATCCTCCTTTATTTTTTATAGAATGTTTTTTCCCCGTGAAACCTCTTTCTCTTGTTCTTTTCTCCAACAACATTCTCTCCTCTAAATCCTTGCTCTAGGCGGAGCTAAGTTCGGTCTATCTCTCCGAGTTGTATGCGACAAAGAGAAGCCGGTACTCAGGGGGTTTTACCACTAGGAGCTTCCGAGAAACGTCTACACATAGACCTCAGATTAACTCTTAGAACAGTGCTTCGTGCACGACTTCCCCGGAGGCCGGTAATATTAACTATTTTATTTTTATTTTTATCGTTTCCCAATTTCTAAACGAAAAAGGAGTTAAATTTTATCTAACACTTTATATGTCGTCCAGTCTTATATTTAGATTAGTACTCGATATATATTAAAGTTTATTTTTGGCTTACCTATGGTCAAATTTTATGTTTTTTTTCTTAAAAATGTCAATCTTGTGGGTTGGCCCAAAATAGAATTTTTTTTACATTTTAAAATTTAAATTTGCCAATATGTCTATGAGATTGAAATTTTTTATTTTTTTTAAATGTTATTTAAATTGAATATGCTCCATCTACAAAAAATAAAAAATTCAATCTCATAGACCTATTGGCAAATTTACATTTTAAAATGTAAAACAAAAAAAATTCTTTTTTGGGCCAACCCACAAAATTGACATTTTTAAGAGAAAAAAACATAAAATTTGACCATAGGTAAGCCAAAAATAAACTTTAATATTTACCGAGTACTAATCTAAATATAAGACTGGACGACATAAAAGTGTTAGATAAAATTCAACTCTTTTTTTCATTTAGAAATCTGTAAACGATAAAAATAAAAATAAAATAGTTAATGTTACCGGCCTCCGGGAAAGTCGTGAACGAAGCACTGTCCTAAGAGTTAATCCGAGGTTTATGTGCAGACGTTTCTCGGAAGCTCCTAGTGTTAAAATCCCCTGACTACCGAATTTTCTTCGTCGCACACAACTCGGAGAGAGAGACCGAACTTAGCTCTGCCCAGAACAAGAATTTAGAGGAGAGAATGTTGTTGGAGAAAAGAACAAGATAAAGAGGTTTCACGTGGAAAAAAATATTCTGTAAAAAATGAAGGAGGATGAGACCGCAATATAAAGGCAGTCCCTAAACACAACCAATGGACATGATATTAAATGACTCATAGATAGACCATTAAATAGTAATAATAAACGTGAAGAAATTGCTGTCATATGAGCTATTGTAGAAGCTGTCACATATACAAAATGAACCTGGACATAGGGAGCAATAAATATCCAACATTCAAATCTCCAATGAGTTTAAAACCGGTTGAAAATAAGGAGGATCAAAAAGATATTTAGGGTCTCAACCCGAACCCAAAGAGGAAATCGAATCGACATTCGACATTTGGCATTCGGCATTCGGTGCCACCAGGTGTGGGCATGTACCCACACCCGTTACGCACGTTGAACCAAACCGAGCTGAGCCTGGCCGGGCGACAGCGGTGGCGCACGCATGTGGCCTATAGAGCTCCCCACACAAGACAACAAGGAAGCAAAGAGTAAGAACTATTATATACATACAAAGGTGGAGTGGTCCAATCGATGTTGGACTAAAGCAAAGGAGGAAGTTGAGCTTTTGCTCACATGTGTGTGAACACATAGACACACACAGCCAGCAATAGTCACTAAGTCTGATTTTAACTTGCCGCAAGAATGCTACGACCGGATAATTCAGTTTGTTAGATAGTTATTGCCAAAAGGATCAAAGGAGTTGCCTGATAACTTTTACAAGTCAAAGATGATGATACAAAAACTTGGATTAGGCTACGAAAAGATAGATTATTGTCAAAATGGTTGCATGTTGTACAACAAGGAAAACAATGATAAAGATAAATGTATTTTCTGTCATGCGGACCGGTACAAGCCAATTCAGGGCAAAGAAAAGTCAACTGTCTGAGCAAGATTGCATCCCTACAAGTACATACAGTTTTTGCTGATCGCAAAGAGGCTGCAGAGGATATATATGTCCGCAAATACAACATAACACATGACATGGCATAGCAAGGAACGAAAGATGGATGAAGACAAATTATCTCATCCTTCCGATGGAGAGGCATGAAAGCATTTTGATTTGTGTCATCCTGAATTTGCTGCGGAGCCCAGGAACGTCCGGTTGGATTTATGTTATGATGTATTCACTCCTTTCGGACAGTTGGGATCTCAGTACTCTTATTAGCCGATAATTTTGACTCCTTACAATCTACCACCGTGGATGTACATGAAGACTCCTGACATATTCTTGACACTTATTATACCCGGTCCAAAAAATTCAAAGAAGAACATCGATATCTACGTGCAGCTGTTGGTGGATGAGTTAAAACAATTGTGGCAATTCGGCATTCAGACATATGATATATCGAAGGAGTAGAACTTTCAGATGAGGGCGTCTCTCATATGGACCATTAACGATTTTCCAGTATATAGGATATTATCGGGGTGGATTACTCATGGTACTTTGTCTTGTCCGATATGTACATAAAAGAGTAAGGCATTCTGTCTCCAGAACGAAGGAAAAGCATATTTTTTTGATTGTCACGGTCAGTTCCTTCCTGCGTCGCATCCGTGGAGAAGGAACAATGATGCCTTTAGAGATGGTAAACAAGAACTATCTCTTCCCCCGTTTCGACTGATAGGAGATGAAGTTTGGAAAGAGGTAGATGGATTACCGACTGTGATAGAAGATCCGATATCGGGCGATCACTTTGAAGGATTTGGACATAGGAATAATTGGACGAAGCAGAGTATCTTTTGGGACTTACCTTATTAGAAGGACAATCTCATAAGACACAATCTTGATGCCATGCATATTGAAAAGAATGTATTCGACAACATCTTCAATAGGGTGATAGACATCAAGAAAAAAATGAAAGACAATGTCAAAGCAAGAAAGGACATAGAAATTATTTTCAAGCGTTTAGATTTGCACCTAAAACGAAGTGACAACGACAATTGGGTCAAGCCTCCAGCGCCGTTTATATTGAGTAGGGAGGATAAATTAATAATATGCAACTGGATTTTATAGTTGAGATTTTCTGACGGCTACGTGTCAAATATGGCAAGATGTGTTGATCTCAACGAACACAAGATGACAGGGATGAAGAGTTATGATTGCTATGTGTTTATGGAGATGTTACTACCTATTGCTCTGAGAGATATATTGCCTCATCAAGTTTGGACTCCGTTGGCCAAATTATCTATATTCTTTAGAGATATGAGTTCAAGCTAGTTGACGGTGCAACATATAATAGAACTTGAGAAGAATATTGTATTGACATTATGTAAGTTAGAAATGGTGCTTTCTCCTTTTTTTTTTTGATAGTATGGAGCATTTGTCGATTCATCTTGCATACAAAGCATGCGGCGGTGCTCCCGTCCATTATCGATATATGTATCCATTTGAGAGGTATAAATTCTTTATACTAATAATTTCTTTATTCAAATAATTCTAAGATTCAATATATTATCTATAGGTATCTACATCACCTAAAGAATAAGGTTGGAATAAGGATCATGTAGAAGCTTCGATATGCGAAACATATATCATTGAGGAGGTTTTAAACTTCTGCTCCATCTACTTTGATACTCATGTCAGAACAAATCATAATAGAGTCCAAGGAATGATGATGGTGGGGTTAATGCCCCGAATAGTGTAATCCACACTATTTTCAATATGGGAGGGAAGCCTACAAGTGCTACTAAAGTACGTTGGTTGGAAGATGATCTTGCTAGAGCGGTTGATAGAAAATTAGAGAGACCTAATATTAATAAAGATGATCTTGCTAGAGAGGTTGATAGAAAATTTCTACCGTGGTTCCATAATTATGTACGGATCCTAAACATTAAGCATTCTAAATTTAGCATTCAGACAAATCTTTGTCTAATGTCTATATGATACATGATGTTTCAGGTTTTTTATCCTAGTACAGACTTACAAAACGAATGACTTCGAGCATTAACTATCGGGCCAAGCAAGAGGGCAAAGTGTTGGGATGGATACGCCATTAATGGCTTCAAATTTAGAACCATTGATAAGTCTATTAATCAATCATTTATTGATGATGAGGCTAATTATACAAAGAATTCTTGAGTATGTGTGAGGGGTTCAGTCTACGATATTGATCCATAATTTGACTATTACGATGTACTAAGAGATATCGTGGATCTGTATTACTCTTATGAGACAAAAATTATGCTATTTAATTATGATTGGTTTGACACAACACCAAAGCAATGATAGAAAATTGACAAACAGTTTGGGTTTGTTGATATAAAATATAAAAAAGATATGTAGGTTTTGAACCATTTGTGTTGGCTAGTCAAACGGTTCAAGTGTATTATATGAGCTATCCTAGTCGACGACGCAATAATAAAGATTGGTGGGCTGTATGCAAAAATAAAGCTAGAAACACATATAATGTTGGAGATCTAGCATACCTAGAGGATGATGTGGTCATGCCTCAACTTGCATATATCAGTTTGGCCGGTGTTGATGGTATGGAGGTTGACGTTACCGTAGAGGATGATAGAGTTGACGAAGAGATTGACATAGAAGATTTACCTCATATAGAAGAGAACTCTGATATGGAGGTATCGAGCGAGGAACAAGAATTGGAAGATGAATGTGATAATGATAGTAGAAGTGAAAATAAAAATGAAGAAGTAGAAGATTAAGACGATTCTGAAAGTGATTCAAAAAATGATTCGAAAGACGATGACGATTCGGAAGATAAAGAAGATTAGTACGTATATACATGTGCATTACCTTAGATATTTATTTAATTATTTCATCATCACACTAGTATTTACTTATTTCACCACACCATGCATTACTTTATAATTATCTGTTTGATGACACCATTTTTTATTTACTGTAGATTTACCTATAGTATGGCTGGACGAGGACGAGGATGATGACAGGTTCATAAAGGATCATCTTCTCAGCATCCTCCGTTCACTACGTCGGCTACCGTAGATTCTCGTACACGACTTGAGGACGAGTTCCTAGATGCGGTGGATGGTTTATCCTCGCCATATACTCGTTCTTCAGTAGAAGGAGATACTCCATCTACCGGATTGCCATCAACTGCTACCCCTTCTTCTACTCCAGCCACTACCGGCACTACTACACCACCTACTCCACTAGTTGCTCCCACAGGAGCAAATCCATTTCCAGGCTTTCTTGTGAAAAACAGAGTATATGTTCGCCGCCCTGGATTTGAAGACCCCTCTACTCTACCAGAGCGGCCAGCCAATATCTCTTGTCCCGAGCTATGGGCCGATGGAGCGACATAAGCATTTATTTGTTAATTCACACATTTATTTTATATTTTTATTCTAATTTTATATTGTCTACTTATTTTAGATTCTTTTCGATCAAGACTGGGAATGATTTGGGGGAGATCATGCGGGCTACTTTTATGGCCTTTATATCAACTTTAGTGACATCCCGCTCGATCGACGATTCGCTTGGCTGAAGAAGCTCGGAATATTTATATAAATTTTATTTATAATAATATATAGTTTTTTTATTACAATGATACAAAATATTTTTCTAATTTGCAGAGGTTATACTGGTGGCCGGATCATAGAGATAGTGATATCCAAAAGTGTTACAAGACAGTCGCCAGCAAGAGGTTGAGAGATATGATCAATGACCAAAAGGCGTTGGCGTTACTTAGACCGGATCATCGCAAGGAGTGGCTGAAGGTGGAGTACTGGGAGCAGATGAAGAAGAAGATGGACACCACGGCCTACAAGGCTAAGTGCGAGAAGGCGAGGGCTGCCCGTTCTAAGGCTGGTCTCCATATTAGTGGATCTATTCCGATCGTCGAGCATTTTCGA
The DNA here is from genome assembly GCA_036927795.1 of Iris macrosiphon. Taxonomy (NCBI): domain Eukaryota; kingdom Viridiplantae; phylum Streptophyta; class Magnoliopsida; order Asparagales; family Iridaceae; genus Iris; species Iris macrosiphon. The sequence goes on from JAYESA010000001.1 coordinate 118,608,381, forward strand.
CGGATGGTTAGTATTAAAATTTTTTGCTAGATCAGTTTTTTATAATTCTATTATTTATTTATTTATTAATTCCTTAATTTTTATAGTAGATGAGGCCGTAAGAGCCGGAGAAGACCCCAAGACCGTCGACTTAACCACAATTTTCTAGCGGACCCACAAAAGAAAGAAGGATGGGAAGCTCGTAGATGAGCGGGCCGCCAAAGCATATGTAAGTTATCTTTATAAAATTTTATCAAATTAATTAGATTATTTTTATAATCTAATTAGATTCTAGGTTTCTAGGTCAAAATAGTCAAACTAGGTCAACTCTAGGTCAAACAGTCAAACTATGATATTTTCTAGTTTCTAGGTTAATTTTTATCCACTCTAATGGTTTATGAAATTATATTAGATTATATTAAGATTGTAAAAGCATATAAAAGAGAAAAACTTATCTATCGCATGTAAATTAATCGACAAGGGTGATTACTATTTCATTCAATTTCAAAAATACTAAGAATCAAATAGGTTTAGAGTTAAGGAATGGTCTGATACCGATTCCTGTTCCGATACTTTGAACCTTGGTTAAATTATATAATATTATATATAGTATCTAATATGATACTCTAACCAAAATCAAATATAGCACATATAACTCTAAAATCCTTAATTCTAAACCTATTTATATAAATAAATATATGAGACGTATGAGACGTTAGAGGGGGGCGCTGAGAGCAGTACGTCGACTGAGAGAAATGGTCAGTGGGTACAAGCTGTCGGTAGAGGAAAAGGCAGTAGCGTGTACGGTGCCGATCGTTGGCATCACAGCCGTCGGTTCTTTCCAGAGCCCCTCCGACGGCTACTCCAGCTCCATCATTGCCCGGCTCTAGCGTTTCTTCTGGTGGGATGTCTCTGGAATAGCTTACGACGACTGTGCATGAGCTACATGGGCTGGTCTGATAGTTGATAGACACGCGTGATGCACCAGCACCTGCTTCTCCGACGACTACTATGATGGGTCCTCCAGCTACTCCGATGGCTCCAGCTTCTCCGACGACATCGATGGGTCCTCCAGCTCCTTCGATGGCTCCTGCCACTGTTCCATCTGTCATTGCTCCCAATGATCTACAGAATATCATCGCTATGGTTGTGGTGCCGTACATGACTAGCTGACAGCCGCCGTCGCCTCCGCCTCCACCGTCGACTTGATAAATTTTTGAGTTTCTGGTATTTTTTTGAGTTAATTGTATTTATTTGACTTGATTGTATTTATTTGACTTTGTGGAATTGTATAACACTGTCGTATTTTTGGACTTGAATTGTAGAACACTGCCTTCGCCTCCAGGGTTGTATTTTTTGAGTTTGTGGTATGTTTGGATTGCTCTACTTTATTAGTTCATTGTATATATAACATTTTGACATGTTTGTGTGGGTTTTCATAGTTTGTGTAGAATTTACTTGTGTGGAATTTATTTGTGTAGAAATTGGTGAATGTATAACAGGTATATGCTTAACAGAAATTGATTTTTGGAAAAAATATTACCTTTAGCGACGGACTAGCGACATACTAGCGACGAAAAATCTAAAAATTCTCAGGTCAGCGACGGATTTCCGCCGGACAATCTCAGGTCAGCGACTACCTAGCGACGGATAATTCCGTCGCTAAAACTTCTAAGACACACAAATATACCAAACATGTATTAGGGTCCGTCGCTAAAATCTATCTCTAATCTGTCACTGAGAGTGACGACTTAGCGACGAACTATGTGAGCCCAGAATGTGCAAAACCTTCTCGAAAATTTGACAATTTTTGGGCTCACATAATCCGTCGCCATTATGTCGGTAAGTAGTCATAAAGTTTAGCGATGGAAATTATACGTCACTAATACGTCGCTGAAATTATGTCGCTCATTCCGTCACTAAGCCATCCCTTGAGCGACGGATTAGCGACGAAAAATCCGTAGCGACGTTAATATTTTTGACGGAAGAATTCCGTCGCTAATCCGTCGCAATTTGAAAATAGTGACAGAAAATAGCATTTTAGCGACGGATAATTCCTTCGCTAAAATAATGTAATTTTGTAGTGCATGACACATGGACAGACACACACACACACACACACACACACACACACACACACACACACACACACACACATACACACATACATGACACAACCCTAATCCTGACACATATGGTACATGGACAGACATACATGACATAATCCTAATTCTGACACATGGACAAACACAATCCTAATCCTGACATATATACTACACCCAGGTGTTTAAGGGTATTTGCTATGACTTGAATATCATGCTCAAGTCTCTTCCTCTATGTGATTACATGTGTGGACCACCACCATAATATTTTGGGCTGTCAAAGAAGTATAGTGTATCATGTAAGGTACGAGCAATATAGAGGCTAGTGTGTGTATTAGCGACGTTAAAAAATGTTGCTAATAGGTAAAAAATGTCGCTAAAATATATTAGCGACATAATTAGCGACGTTTTAGTGTTGTCGCGTAATCCATGGTCGCTGACAAGAAATTTGTCTCTATTCGTCACTATAGTGATGTATATTTGCGATGCATACACGTTGCCAAATATTTTGTTATTATCGACGTTCAGCTACGCGATGACGCTATATCAACGACGTTGTATATTGTCGCATAATGTCACAAAATCATCGACATTATCATTGACATTTTGCTACACCAATGCTGATTTGGCAGAAATTGCCATGTCGAATTTTTAGCGACGTGTAGCGATATTTTGACATAGATTAACGACGTCCCTGATACCAGTTAGTGACATTTTAATACAATATAGTAATGCACTGTCACGTCGGTAAACGTCATAGAACATCACTAAATTTTTAAAAACCAGAAAAGCATGTAATTTCTAAAATTATTTTTCAACAAAAGTCTGCTTGTAGTTATAAATCACATTTTATATAAATAGACCCGGAGCAACCCTCCGTTGAATTTTCCGGGTTTGCAGACCCCTTCGGTGGAACACTCAACACCGGTACATACACAAACACGTCAAGAATATAGAAACACGCAGGATTGTCCAACAAATAAATACATAAATCTAAAATAATTTTACATCCATCTTATCAAAATAATATAATAAAAAGCATGAAATAAGTACATCAAAGACCTAAGAATGGGCCAATACACACAAACATATTTAAAAAGTCCCAATAAGAACTACTGCGGATCAGAACGAGGAAGAGGAAGCCATATTGCTCCTGAGAAAGTATCACCGGTCCCGATAGAGGAGGCAGTGGAATCGATGGAGTCGGTGTCGGTGTCCATGCCGGTAGACCAGGATGACGTATCTGCTCCAATGCTAGCAGTCGATCATTGTATAAATCTATGGCAGATACCATCCTTGAAGTGTTCATCTCCACCTTCCGACTCAACAAAACCTGCGTCGCATGTATCCTCGCAAGTGAGTCGTTAATGGCCATATGCGACCCCTCCAGCTCCGTATGTCTGTGGTCCATAGATACGGTCAGAGTCGCCAAGCTGTGCTCTGTTGTCTATCTCATAGTCCTGAGATCTGTAAGGATGTGCTCCGTCGTCTGGCTCAGAGTCCTAATCTCCAATAGGCTACGCTTGAGCGCATCAAAACGTGCGGTGATCGTCGCCTCGTCAGTCTGCGGTTGAAACTAGGGCTTCTCCGTAATCTTCTGTAGCAACTCGTCACACAGGTCAGCAATCTGACGGTCAACGCTCTTCTGGGCTCGTGCCGACGCCTGTGAAGGCTGGAGGAATGCACACTGCCAGAGGGGGCCCTAGATGACTGCATCGCAACAAAGGACCCGTAGGATCGCGTACCTTAGTACGTACCCCTCTAAAGACCACCAACGGCGGTCATCCAGGGCTCGTCCGCCGACAGAGTTGTAGAGGGCTACGAGGAAGTACCAGTCCCTCCTTCTGTAGGTGCACTAGCAGTCGCCCACTCACGTAGTCTAAGATACTCGTACTAGAAAAATGGCTGCTAACATCTAAGGTACTTATTATTAACCATATAGATATATATTTACATATTTTTAAGGTTATATTAAAATTAACACAAGGTAAAGTAACGTACATAGGTCTGCGTGGCCTTCTCATCGATGAGCTTTCCGCCCTTCCAATGGTGGCCAGGAAGACAGTCACCATGTTGGCATCCTAACTCCTCTGTACCTGTTAAAAATTATATTATTTTTTATTAAATTTGAACATCTTATCCTGCTTTCATTAAAATTATATATATTTAATAGAATACATAACAGACGATAAAAATATTTTGTCATAGGAATCGAGCCACCACACCACTTTCCTGCCTTCGACCTAGCCACCTTTGCCTTCTCCAACCTCTTCATGTATAACGCCTCAGTCCCAAAATACTTAGGACTTGGAATACGTAACATGCCAGCTACGCATTCGACCAGACTCTGGTCCGACCCGAATACATATAAGATGTATAATAAGGATAACTATCTAAGAATACTAAAAATATCTATGTCACAATCCACATAAAGAACAAAATATCAAGAATGAACTACATGTGTTAAAGTCGCCCGCCCAGTAACACATAAGTTCAAACAGACTCGAGAAATAAATACGAGTCTACAAAAACTAGGCTATACATCAACAATTGAATTAACAATATGAATAAATAACCATAACTTTGGTAGAAATAATATAAGTACCTGGCACCAATGTCCGCATGACAAGCAACACACACCAGCAACTCCAAAGGCTCCATAATCGTCTATGCTGCAAAAACTGGTAGGGGACCAGGTCCTTAGAGGGACGTAACAAGGTACAAGAAAACAACAAGCAAGAAGTGAACAATATAATGTTATGAAAATGGAAAAAGCTACTACGACCAACTATGTGATATGCAAATGAGAGTATAGACTCGTACCCCAGGCTGGTACTCACGGAAGATCTCAATGGACACTTCCGTAATTTAATAGTACACTCAAGGCTCCGTGTGGGGGAACCAGGAGGAAGTTGTACACATATATATATATATATATATATATATATATATATATATATATATATATATATAATACCTTAGATTCCGCATAGGGAATCTAAAGCCTAGTACACAATAAATAGTAATAAGTAAAATATGCCCATAGCAAGATGAAGACTCTCCCCACCCAATGTAACCTCACGTCTCAATTAAGACACGCAAGATCATGAGCTCTAAATATCAGCACAAGTCATAGTCAATATGTATAACTATAAATATCACTATAGCATGCAACCTGTAGTCCTATCTAGTGTCCAAGTACCACGAACAAGATAAAAAAGACTCTGTCACATGAATATCGTGTCAAGTATCCTATAGTCGGATGTGCAAATAACATATGCACAAATCATGGGTTCGAAAGAATGACTCTCTAACTACGATGCTCGACTCCGCAGGGGTTGTCGAAACCCGAATCTTGTTCGGATACAAAATATCGTATGACGGCCTTAGGGTCAACAAGTACATCAACCTGTCACGCCCCAGTCCCAAAATACGTAGGACTAGGAATACGTAACATGCCCAGCCGTATGTATATGAACTCCAATATATGGAAACCATATACACACGTACGCTGTAATATGAATATCAAATCCACAAGTGGTAATATGCTGTCACAACAAGTCACACAGAATCTATATCTCAACCACAACACAAATAATCAGTAGGAATAAAGAGCTGAATAATAACTGGATATCCAAAAATGAGTATCAAGTCTGATAGTCGGGTAAAAATAAATCCACTACAGAATGACTATACTACAGTAGTAACAAAATCTCTAAACAGTGGAATTAAATCACAACTACTCTTAGGGTAAGACCTCCTCAGTCAGGTAAGTAGAGTCAGGTCCAGGTCCGTACTCCTGTGGATACTCCTGCTCGTCCATATCTGGAAAGGGACCAGGTCCTCAGAGGGACGTAACAAGATACATATAAACATGCCAATAAAGTACTAAAATATAAACATCCAATTGGTCGCCTAACCGTCTAAGTAAAATGCAACTTGAGGACAACTTTGAGCGTATGGAAAGTGTAGGCTAGACATATGCTGACGTAATTCACCAATCGTGACAACTGGCTAGTATATGCCATATATGCCCCCCAATACAAGGGCCCAATATATGTAATAACATCCTACCGCTCTGAAAAACGTGGAATCTGTATAGTATATAACATCCATATTGTAACGCCCCGCTCCAAACGGTTACTTAAGAAATACTTCGCTGCTTCGACTCGGTTGAGAATCGAGTCTCGGGGAAACCTTACCGCCAGATCAACACGGACGGAGTGCAATGAACCCTTCGAATTAATCGAGCGGCTTCTATTGAAATAATTCCAAGAGTTTTGTTGGTTGCTTTGCTTCTTGGTTTTGTGTTGCTTTGTGTTTTGAGTTGCTTTCGATGATTTGGTTTTCATGATTTTGCTTTCTCGCTTGCGCTTTCTTTTCGCATCGTAAGGGCAAGAGATTGAAGTATGCTAACCAAGTATTGTTGCATTTTCAGGACGCATAACCAAAGAGTGAACGTCGCTTAAGGATTCTCCATCCTCTCGTTCAATTCATTCGGTGAGTGGCTTAGGCCCTTCGATGAATCCTTTAATCTGCATGCCTAATAAAGAATCCCTAGTTCACTGGAAATATGTTGCCTCACTAATAAGATAAGCTAAAGAGAAAGAAAAGTATTGCATGCTTCAAGTATAGAACTGCTACCTTACTAGTTGCCTATGGAATGCTTATTGTCCCTTGTATGCTGTGTGCTGAGTATTATGGCTGAAAACTCTGGACTTGATCTGGAAAATGAGAAGAAGAGATAGACTTGTTGTGCATTGTTCATCGGTTGCATGATAGCATATTTTTTGATAGAGCTTGCATTTATGCATTTGGTCAGGACAACTTGTGCACAAGGATTATCTCTCGAGCGGTCCCTGGGGCACTGGGGATCGTTCGGCCGGAAAGAGATCTAGATACCCTGAGGCTTGAACGTCCTTAATTATGGGAGGGTAGACTCGTCCATTAGTGGGATTGGCTTGTACGTCCCAACTGCTAATCCCGTGAAGGGGACCATCATATAGTTAGGGCGCATGCTAGGTTTACCTTCTTGCATACCTAACAAATTGATGCCTATTATCGATTCATAAGTTATTCATATGCAAATCGTGGCTAACTTGTGTGTCTACTGCAGGGATAACCGCTCGGCTGTGGGTAAGAATTATCATATGCATATGCTATAAATTGTCTATGTTTCCTTACATGAATTGTTAAAAAGAAACTAGACAACCAGAAAGATCACCTAATAATGCTAGCTTCATATGCTTACTTAGTGTGGATTTCTTAGGTGAGTTTGGCCTCGGTCGCTCACCAGTACATGTGGTAGTACTGACCCACGTTTGTGGGCTATCATTCAGGTGCTGGAAGCGAGAGTTTGGCAAGCCTCTTGAATCTGAATCAGTGTGTGCGCACCCTTTCTTAGGACTGTGTTCGTGCTGCTTCCTCCGCTGCTTACCTCTCCAGTGGGCTACTTCTTCTTCTGCTAGATGTTTTGCTATTTTGGTCCTACTACAAGGACATAATGTAATGGGCATTGTGGCTAGATTTTGGGAATGTGAAAAGAGTTGTAAGCCTGTTAAGGCATATTTTGTAACTCAGCCAAGCAAGTACTTGTAATCCTTATCTTCAAGTATTCAATAAAAGAAAGTATTTTGTGTGCTATCAAATGTGTTCAACTTCTGTTCTCTGCATTTATTCTGTGCCTATATATGTATATTTTTGTCTATCTTGTGTCTTGTGCAGGTACGTTTCCTGGTGCAAGTGCAACTTAGGCTTGCACGGCATCGCGCCCAAGCGAGGACGAGTGGTTCCGTAGGGACCAAGCAAGGACGATCGGCCCCTACGGGATCGGGGCGCGACACATATCACCCCGAAGAGTGTGGCATCAGTGGTAAATATATTGTCCATATCACTCCGTCGAGTGTGGAATCAGTAGTAAAGGAAGTGGGGTGTTCCATACGCTTACTAGTAGTCCTCCCCGCCCAATGCACTAAGCATGCCACATACATGACACGGTAAAACCTCTACATAACTGTCAGGTCTACTAGCATACAAAGTTTCTATCAGCAATTATCCTTATCCGTCGCACGACCTATACGTACCAGTGGCCAGCCGAATACGCAAGTTCGTGTCCTACATGTGACTCATACTCGTGTAAGAATAGTGTCATGGACAATGAAACATAACATGCCTCATAGTACTGGGGTGGTCTCATAAACAAGGTCCAATGCAAATACATAAATAAAACAGAATCATGCATCATTTTGGAATGTAAATAATAGTAATGTGGCAAGGTATACTTGCCGAGCAAAAGTTCCGTAGAGTGCAATCATCCAATATATGTGTTTGGAAATAAGAAGTAGAATTATGGTTTGGGAGAGTGGTGATATATATAGAGAGATCAAAGGCGGTGGGGAAACTTAGTGGTTAAGGACTACTGCCGCTGCTGTTTTCCTTTCATTGGTTTAGGATTCGGTTAAAGAGAGTTTAGTAATAACAGGTAAAGAGGCGGTGGAATGAGCTGCTGATATTTCTCTCCACATGTGCGGAGGAGAGAATTAAGCGGTAGAATTCTGTTTTACGCGCGGAGTAGTGGAGTTTTGCTTTACGTGCGGAGCAGAATTTAGGCGGTTGTAGAGTTTTACGCTTGGGTTTGTTTTTACGCGTAGAGAAAGGAATTAGGAGGTGGTGAAGTTTACGCTCAGATAAAGTAAGAAGTGGTGGAGAGAGTTTACGCGCGGAATTGCTTTACGTACGGAGAAGGAAATAGCAAAGTTGGTTTGTTATTGCTACTGTTGATATTTTCTACGCGGGTTTTGGGTGTAAGCGGGTAGTCGGTTTAAGATTTGCGGTTTGGGTTTGATCCAATAGGAATTTTATATATTTTTATAGAAAACTCTAAAATTATAGTGGTGCATACGGTTAAGCCAGTAATTGTCCCAAGGGTCTTCTACATGGAATAAATTAAGAAAAATTTATAATGGCTCCATAAATCCCCTAGATGCATAAACATCTCGAATAAAATTAAATAAAATCTATTCCCTCTATTTAGCTCATAATTACTAAATAAATTAAATAAATAATTAAATAATAATAAATATGGTTTTCAGAATTAGGGGTTTTACATTCTATCCAACTTATAAAAATTTTATCCTCGAAATTGAAATAGGGTAGGGTCTCTCTACCTAATCTCTCTTGATCATAATATAAAGGAATTCACCTCAAGTTTTAATAATGCAATTTTTACCCATCTTAGAATTTATCCATCTATCACTTAAGGCTATACATTTAAGAAAACTATTCCTTAAATTATTTAATCATGTTATTCAATCCTCAAAGTTTACACAAAACATATCACCTATGATATATCCTAAATTTCGGAAAGTAATCATCAAATAATGTGGTTGGCCTATGGGGTATATCTAGTACTATCTGTACATCGAACTTATACCAACACAAGGTTTTGTCTTTCCGAAGTAAGGGAAGACGGAGAGCAATAATAAAGAATTTCAGGTGAAGGTGATAGAATACAAGTACGAGGTTCAAGGATTAAAGAATTCAATTGGGAATCGTCAAGGCGGTTTTGGGTTGAAATCATATATTGGTAATTTCTATTCACATGCTCGTATCAGTATAGTTATATATCCGATGCGAAATGCCAGACATGTCTAGGGAGAAGTGTATTCGTTTACTAGTCAACTATATATCTCAATCCACGAAGAGCAGTATTGCGAAGGGCGAACCAAGTGCACTATGTCTAGCTAGACCATAATACACTGATTCTGATTAGACAATTTGTATTAGTTTAGTTGATCAGGCCCCAATAATACATATATCATGAACAAGCTCGATAAAAGATTAAGCTTGCAAAACTAGGCTGTAACAACAGCATAAGTCAAGGTAGTTCAGAAAAATAGGAATGCACTAGATTATGATGAGAGAAGTTATAAAATAATTCAAGTCATAAAGAGGTAAGACTCTACAATCTCTTACAGTTGTCATACTAATTTCTTGTCTAAGTTGCTAGTTGACCAAAATAGGGTATGGGCTTCTAAAACTTACAGTCTGGATAAAAATTATCTTCTTATGCTAGCGTACAGTTAATGTCATTCAACTATAATTTATTAAGGAGTCAAGAGGACTATGTGATACTAGGTTGTGAGGCATACTACCCAATTTATAATAATAAACTAATACTGTAATTGCCTTGAGGGGATTCTTCAGAATAACCTGGTCCTTGTAAATAAGATAGAACTCTTTATTGAGAAAAGATCTTGGTACTCATTAAGGTCTCCTATTGCATTATATAGGTAATGGTTATCTTAGGTCTTAATCATAGTGCTCATATGATAAATGTGTCAATCGTAAGAATAAAAGGGTTACTGGTTTTCTAGTGAAATAGAATATAACTTGTATCGAGTTATGGATACAAATTACGGGATCTACGACTAAGGATAATGATCATAGTCTAAATGAACAACTCAACTATTAGGTTTTAACTACTAAGCACAAAATTTAAAATTTAAGATTACAACTATAATCTTAACAAACTATATATCCTAACATAGAATAAAATTACTCGATCTATAATTAGAAGTGTCAGGTGGCACGAGTTGAAAGATGAAGAATAGAAGAACATAATTAGTTGTCGCATAACTAGCGAGTGCTAAGGGTTCAGAGGAATAAGTCATAAAGAGAAAAAGACTCTAGATAATGTCATGGTTTCTTGAGGAAAGGTGGTTGCTATCCTTGAGAAGTTCTCTATGAACTGTCGGTAATATCCCGCAAGTCTAAGGAAACTTCTCACCTCTGCTGCTGATTTAGGAACATGCCATGTCTCGACTACCAAGATCTTTTCAGGATTAACAGAATACCATCTCCTGTAACAACATGTCTAAGAAATGAGACTTTGTCCAAGAAGAACTTACTTTTACTAAGCTGGCTTCGATGCTGGAAGTGCTAACTCCTGTACTGGCGGTGAAAGTGTCACTGTGTGTTGCATAGGACAGTCTTTCCTCATATATTATCCGGAACCACATTTCATACATTGTCCTAAGCAAAGTCGACAGGTTCTCAAAATGTGCCCACGTCTCCCACAATAATTGCAGTAGGGCTTTCCTGGGATCTGGTATGGTCCTGTTCGGTGCTGAGCTAAAGGACGTCTGATAGGTCCTTCTTGCTGTGTACTTATTGGTCCTGGATGTGTCCTTATACTCGTCATCCATAGGTCTGCAGGTAACTGCGATGTCTCTAATAATTTTTGAGTGTGAGTGATCCAGTTGGTAGTTTCTTCTGGGCTCTCAATGCCTTTGTACGGCCTCGGACCCATCTGTATAAAGTTCTTTACTGAACCAACTCTAGCTCGAGGTACTGGAGCTAGTGCTTGAGCTGGTACAGCAGCCTGTACAGCCATCCTCCCAATTGCTGCCAGAATTTCTTGCCTCTGCTCGGCTGCCTGTTGCCTCTGTTCCCGCATCATTATCTAGAAGAATTGGAATAGTTGTGCCTGGCCATCCTGCGGTGTTGATGAAACTGGAAGGGTCCCTTTAGGTGGAACAGAAAGATTAAATGGAACTGGACTGTGAATCTGTCCATCTGATCCCAGAAATCTAGGAATTGTTGAGGTCCCTCCTTGAGTCTGACCATTGACTCCAGGAGTTGTGTCACGATCGATGACAGTACATCCCTTCTGCATATCCATCTCTCTGCAGGTGATGTATACTACGTTTAGAAGAAGTACAGGAATCAAACATGATGCAAGTATTAGATAGAATATAGAGGCATGAAATATGCTGGGGAATTTTTCGTGTATTTCGCAGTCAAAACCCCCAACATTCATGATGTCCCTCCCTGCATAAAACAGGCTTCTAGGGTGTTTGCGTAAAATAGGTTTGATAAGCTGTCTGCGTAAAAACAGAGATTCAAGAAAATTTAGCGTAACAGAGATTCAAAGTAGTCAGCATAAAATAGAGATTCAAGAAAGTTTTGGCGTAAAGTAGGGTTTCAGAATTGTCCGCGTAAAGCAGATATTCAAAACTGCCGGCGTAAAACATAGCTTAGTGCTGTCTGCGTAAAGTCTACGTAAAGGTTTCCTGTGTAAGGTCTGCGTAAAAAGTTTCCTACCTAAAGTCTGAAATACATTTTGCAGTGTAAAGTTGTACGAGAAACTCTTTGCATTTTCTCGGATGAATTTGTCAGACAATCAGTGAACCTGACATCTGACAAAAAGTACTACACGATGATCGAGAGGACGACTGTGATGATGATTTTGCACAGAAACTCAGGTTGTCGTTTAGTGACATATTGGGTGCAAGTCAGTTTTTACGCATCCAAAATTAAGGAAATAGAGTCTTCTAAATACGCTTCCTACAGAAATAAGTTTTTACACTCAAGATAAAACAAAATCAAATGCCACAAAAAAAGATGTTTCTGCACAGGGCTCGAGGCATATCTCTGTATTTAATGCACGAGATTTGGTCATGGCTAGGGGAAGCTAATGGCTTTAACAAATATGCTCACATCACCATCCTTACATTTTACGCCTAATCAAGCTACTCTACGCTGGTGATCTATTATTCAGGAGTCATTAAGTTTACGCATGGGCAGTTACCTATGACGTGGGTTGCATGATGTGTCATACGCAGGATTAGGAAAGACTAAGGAACGTGGGTAGCAGTTATCATTACTGCAGCATAAATTAGTCAATCTTCTGCACAGTTTGGCTTTTACGCCAACAAGCTGGTCATTTTGCTCTTATGCCAACTAGGCAGTCATTTGGTTGATCTCTATAATAGAGGTCCCTGGTCACGGCGTAAAGGGTCTTTGGCATAAAACTTGGTTAATCCAAACCTAGGATAGTTGAAAGGAAGAATAAGATTTTAGTCAAGTGTGGATGAGATCCTTATACTCTATTCCTATACGCAGGCTTGTTTGGTACAGTTACCTAACCAAGACAATATATTCTCGACCTGCATGGGCCACCAATAAAAATATGTCACGCCCCAGTCCCAAAATACGTAGGACTAGAAATACGTAACATGCCCAGCCTTATGTATATGAACTCCAATATATGGAAACCATATACACACGTACGCTGTAATATGAATATCAAATCCACAAGTGGTAATATACTGTCACAATAAGTCACACAGAATCTATATCTCAACCACAGCACAAATAATCAGTAGGAATAAAGAGCTGAATAATAACTGGATATCCAAAAATGAGTATCAAGTCTGATAGTCGGGTGGAAACAAATCCACTACAGAACGACTATACTACAGTAGTAACAAAATCTCTAAACAGTAGAATTAAATCATAACTACTCTGAGGGTAAGACCTCCTCAGTCAGGTAAGTAGAGTCAGGTCCAGGTCCGTACTCCTGTGGATACTCTTGCTCGTCCATATCTGGAAAGGGACCAGGTCCTCAGAGGGACGTAACAAGATACATATAAATATGCCAATAAAGTACTGAAATATAAACATCCAATGGGTCGCCTAACCGTCTAAGTGAAATACAACTTGAGGACAACTTTGAGCGTATGGAAAGTGTAGGCTAGACATATACTGACGTAATTCACCAATCGTGACAACTGGCTAGTATATGCCATATATGCCCCCCAATACAAGGGCCCAATATATGTAATAACGTCCTACCGCTCTGAAGAATGGGGAATCTGTATAGTATATAACGTCCATATCACCCCGAAGAGTGTGGCATCAGTGGTAAATATATCGTCCATATCACTCCGTCGAGTGTGGCATCAGTAGTAAAGGAAGTAGGGTGTTCCATACGCTTACTAGTAGTCCTCCCCGCCGAATGCACTAAGCATGCCACATACATGATACGGTAAAACCTCTACATAACTGCCAGGTCTACTAGCATACAAAGTTTCTATCAGCAGTTATCCTTATCCGTCTCACGACCTATACGTACCAGTGGCCAGCCGAATACGCAAGTTCGTATCCTACATGTGACTCATACTCGTGTAAGAATAGTGTCATGGCCAATGAAACATAACATGCCTCATAGTACTGGGGTGGTCTCATAAACAAGGTCCAATGCAAATACATAAATAAAACAGAATCATGCATCATTTTGGAATATAAATAATAGTACTGTGGCAATGTATACTTGCCGAGCAAAAGTTGCGTAGAGTGCAAGCGTCCAATATATGTGTTTGGAAATAAGAAATGGAATTATGGTTTGGGAGAGTGGTGATATATATATAAAGATCAAAGGCGGTGGGGAAACTTAGTGGTTAAGGACTACTTCCGCTGCTGTTTTCCTTTCATTGGTTTAGGTTTCGGTTGAGGAGAGTTTAGTAATAACAGGTAAAGAGGCGGTGGAATGAGCTGCTGATATTTCTCTCCACACGTTTGGAGGAGAGAATTAAGCAGTGGAATTCTGTTTTACGCGCGGAGCAGTAGAGTTTTGCTTTACGCACGGAGCAGAATTTAGGCGGTGGTGGAGTTTTATGCTTGGGTTTGTTTTTACGCGTAGAGAAAGGAATTTGGTGGTGGTAAAGTTTACGCTCAGATAAAGTAAGAAGCGGTGGAGAGAGTTTACGCGTGGAATTGCTTTACGCGCGAAGAAGGAAATAGCAAAGTTGGTTTGCTACTGCTACTGTTGATATTTTCTACACGGGTTTTGGGTGTAAGCGGGTAGTGGGTTTAAGAGTTGCGGTTTGGGTTTGATCCAATAGGAATTTTATATATTTTTATAGAAAACTCTAAAATTATATTGGTGCATACGGTTAAGCCAGTAATTGTCCCAAGGGTCTTCTACATGGAATAAATTAGGAAAAATTTATAATGGCTCCATAAATCCCCTAGATGTATAAACATCTCGAATAAAATTAAATAAAATCTATTCCCTCTATTTAGCTCATAATTACTTAATAAATTAAATAATAATAAATATGGTTTTCAGAATTAGGGGTTTTACACAACCAAGCCACACAAATATAATGTCTAAGGCACAAATAATATTAAATAAATAATTTAGAACTGTAAATATCTTGGCAAGGTACACTTGCCTGGTTCTACAATCAATGGTGGTAAAGTTGGTCCCGCGTCTACTCCTCCGAAATTTAATTGACCTAAACACCAATTAAATGCTTAAGGGTCTAATCAAGAATTCTCGTAATTGTAACTTATTTATATAATTTTATTCTTTGCCATGTACAACCAAACCCGTTATTATTTCTAACAACTTTGGTTGCTTTTACAGGATATCATAACCTAGTTTCTTGGTTTTTGACTTCTAAAATTTAATTTTAAGTCAACAATTAAAGGACATGAACATAAATCATAATAAATCATATAATTTTGGTTTAAATATAATTTATATTCATTTTAACAAAAATATCCCAGATTTGACAAAATAAACATATTTTAAGGTTATGGCTACTTTAGGTTGACTAGTTTTGTCCAAAACTTGTTCGGGACATTGCTAGTCCATTAGTAGGGCTTATATTTATAAAATATTTTTTATATCATATTATATTCTGATTTAATCTCAAAAATTATTCACCTCTTTATTCCTTACAAAATAACCTTTATTTACTAGCAAGACAATGTCATAAAGTAACACGAAATATAGGCTAGTGGCCCTTATTTTTAGGGTTTAGGTTTAACATTAAAATAACATAAATTTTTTTTAAAATGCTTAATTTCCAGAAAATAAACACCTATTAATTCAATTTTAAAAATTAATAATGATTCCCTCAAGTAATCGCATTAAAAGTCTCAAACTAGTTCAACCGACAAGCGAATTATCACGAACCTATCATGAAAATTTTATATTTTCTAATATGAGAACAAGATGGCAAAGTATGGAGTCTAAATCAATAATTTTACATAACCTAAAAGAATCATGCCATGGGATTTGAGAAGGAAGGATTTAAGATTTACCGAAAACTTTAGAGGATTGGATGATGATGCTTCTTCTTGTCCAAGAAATACTCCTTCTTGCTTGTGCTTGGCTTGCTACTCCCTTCTTGATGGATTGTTGATGATGACAATGGGTTCTTGATATATTTATGGGGAAGGTGGGGTTCTTCTTTTAGGTTTAATGGTGTTTGGATGGAGAGATGGTGGAGGGATAATAAAAAATGGAGCTTTTAGAAAAGATGAAAAAAAAATTGGTGAAGGAGATGATGTTGTGAGGGAGAGATGGTAAGGGGCTTCTCTTACAAGTTGGAGAGAGGGGAGGGGTTGGACACAAGAGGGGGAAATAGATTTGTTATGGTTAGGGTTAGGGTTTGGTGATATATATGAGCTTTTTAAATAGATTTAAATATAGGAGGGAGTTTCCTAGTGCTAATACAGTTCGGCCACAAGGGGGCTGCTCTTGGCCGAACATGAGAGGGGGAGTTGGTTGTTGGATTGTAATTTGATAATGTTTGGTTGTTGGGGTGGTTAGAAAATTGGTTAGGTAGTTATTTGCCAACTAGGATGACACCTATACCACTTTCTATAAATAGAATCCCCCTAAATAGAAATAAATTAATATATATATATATATATATATATATATAAAAGGTTGTGCATTGCTCAAAATATCAAAGCCATGGCAAAGTAGCATATATATTAAAAATAATTTTAGAAATTAATTCTTTAAATCTATCTAATCAAACAAAATAATAAAAATAATTACAAATTACCAAATTACTCCTATTCTAAAATGAGGGGGCTTACAATCTACCCACCTTAAAAGAATTTCGTCCTTAAAATTTAAGATCTTCAATAACATATATATATATATATATATATATATATATATATATATATATATATATATATATATATATATATATATATATATTTCTCCATTAAAATTCAAGCAATAGAATCATGAAGTCAAATCGCTTTTGTTATTTAATAA
Source organism: Iris macrosiphon (assembly GCA_036927795.1). Lineage (NCBI taxonomy): Eukaryota > Viridiplantae > Streptophyta > Magnoliopsida > Asparagales > Iridaceae > Iris > Iris macrosiphon. The sequence goes on from JAYESA010000001.1 coordinate 118,625,331, forward strand.
AGTCCTCATAATTTACTTCATTCTCACAACTTAAAATTTTAAAGTAAATCTTTGAAATTCGAATTTATCTTCAAAATTTTAAAATCTGATAAAATTTTCTTTTAAAATCAGATTCTCAAGTCGAAACTCTTAATTACAATCTAATATTATTTTCTCAAAATTTAAATCTCATTTATAACACTCTTCAAAAATTTAATACTTCAATCCTTCAAATTTAATTCCATATCCAAACTTAAAAATCAAATCCAATCTTACAATTTAATTTTTTTTTAATTCCATCCTTGAAAATTTGCATCTCATATTGAGTCATTTCTCAAAACTTTCTAATAATTCGATTTATCCTTATAGCCATAATTGGTCTTGTCCTCACTGCTATTATTTATATAAGAATTTTCGTTATTTAAATTAATGATCATCCTCAAACATCAATTAATGAGTCAATCCTAAAAATTTAAAAGTTAAAAATAATTTCTCAATTTAAATCCTACTAATGCATATCTCATGAATAAATTCAAATATTCAAAGTCTCATAATAAAATTTTGAATACAAACAACTCCATCAATCGTATCTCTCATTTTTTTTTTCAAATTTTGAATTCAAATTAAGTCCTTAAAAGTTAATTCTATAAGTGATAAAGTTAATTTTTATATTGTTATTCCTTTGGTTTAATCCAACCCATAAATCAATTCTCAATATTATATTGAACTTCTAACACTCAAAATCTTCAACATTATCCTTGAATTTCTTGAATTTTATCTCAAACTTCTAATTAAATTTTAAAATTAAATATTTAAAATTTAACCACTTCAAGATTTAAACTCCTCAAATTTAAATTAAACTCAATTATCACATTTAAAATTTATTATTATTCTACTCATTCAAATTTCTTTAAAATTATAAAAATTAAATCCAAAAGATCCCAAGTCCTCAAATTCTTAAACTTGTGTTTAATTCAAATCTTCAAAATATAATTTGAATCCACATCTTGTAGTCCACTATCTATGATGTTAATCTTCTTAATTTCTTTAAAATTTAAATTTAATAACCCAATACTAAAATTTTTAAATCCAATCTCCAAAATTCAATTCTCCAAATTTAAATTTCAAAATTTAAACTCTGCTAAATTTAAGCCCTTCAAATTTAAATAGAAATAAAACTAGTATATCATGTAATTTCCAGAATTTAAAATTCAATCTTACCATATAATACCTTTAAATTTATCATGAAAGTTTGTCTCATTTCACCATTTTAAAATTCAATTCTCAAATAGCCTTCTCCTCAATTTCTAAATTTTTTTTAATAAATTTTATTTTCTTGAAACGATAATAGCGGTAACTTAAGTAATTTGACCCTGTATAACATCATTAAATCTAGCAATCATAAAGCTACCCAACAAAATAATTCATATATGGCATATTTAATTCTAGCCAACCTTCTAAGATTAAATCAAATCCCCAAAATTTATAATCTTTACAACAATATATCTTTATCTCATCAAATCTCAAAACTTAATTTAATTCCTTATATTCTTAAAATTTAAATACAATCACAAGGTTTAAAATAATCTCATCTAAAATTTGAATTCCAAAAATTGTTCCATCAAATTTTACTCCTCTATATTTTTTCTTTATATAATCAACCACAAATTTTGCACCATAATTATCACGCCCCAATTTTCGCTAAATCGATAATCATCCCACGTGCGTGATACCGTGCACGCATAAGGCGCGCGTGCACAAGGCCTAGGCATAATGATATACTTTAGAACAAATGCAAAGAGTACGCAAATAAGATATCACACTTTGAGATATAGAAAAGTTCTATTTATTGATAATGGACATCTGTTTACAGACTCTTGACCCAAAAGTAATAAAGATGTTGCATGGGCTTACAACTTGGACGCAAAATGAGATTGTCACGACCCGCACCCGGAATTGGGGCACGAGTACGCGAGTACGTCCAGCCTACGCCGCAGCATCGGCGGTAGAACGCTGTCAAGGTCTTGATACTATCTAGCAAATCGCACACAAGCATCCAATCTCCATAAGGAGGCACGGATGACACAATAAAACGAACACATACTCAATCACAGGATTACAGCACGATAAGATAGCGAAACAAAATTAAATACAACATAAGTCTAAAGTAATAATCAAACTCAACAATATCCAAGTCTCAATAAAAATGCCGGAGACAAATCCGGTACCAAATAGTCTACTAAAAGAACTAACTAGAAGATTGGTGATTCCGGCTAGACCTCCCGGAATCACAACTAACTATCAAGCCCAAGTGCAGCTACTCACCATATGGTCCATAAAGTGTTGGCTACCGATCCTCTAAGGCATAGTCTGGAAAAATGTTTCCAGTCAGGAAGGAGCAAAGTACAAATCTCAAATAACAGTTCCATTTACTTGATAAGGACTATAAAGCAATAAACATGCGATGCTAGCTACTGAGAAGACAGTGAAATAATGCAATGGCAATTAAAAAGAGACAGACAATATAAAAAGACAGGCAATAGACAATATGATACAGTCAGTGCATGTATGAGAATGAAAAGAACAAGGAACAGCATCATATACGGGTGATGTAGTATATGATTTAAAATAGGGAACTGTAATCTATTCTAAGTGTTTGAAATAGTAGTTTCAAAATGTGATCGGCTTGGGAACATGTACGATAGCTACAGGGCCTGGCTAATCATGGGTGAAGAGCATGATTAACACTTACATTGTTCTATACTACAATAAGAGGTTATGATCACATTTTCTACTAACTACTTCCCCGCCCCCAACTAGTACTGTGGATCCAACCATGACACGTCACGATACACGAGCAAGTCCAATCTATCATGTACGATGTCTAATATACATGTCGTGTACAATATCAATACGATAATCAATGTAACATCTCATGACTGCAGATCCAAGCTATACTAGTCCGTGTAGCACAGTGTCAAGGATTCAGATGTAACATTTCATGATTTTTGAATTTATAGAAATTATCAAGGAATTAGAAATTATCAGAGAATGTACTTGCCATGGGTCCTTAGCTGGTAATTATTGATGTCCTGTTCCAGAGTATCCCCTGGGTGAAGCAACAGTCCTAAAAACATATCACAATAACACTTGTATCAGGTGCTACCCTAACACACAGTCTATAAACACTGGCCTCAGGGCCATGCCAGGCAGGGCACTAGTCAACTAGGGTCATCTAGTAGGGGTACATATATACATATTATATACATCTCATTAACTAATCATATATATTTAACTTCTATCAATTACAATAATAGATATATGTAAAAATATATACTTTAAAATAAATAATACTTGTATATATATATAAACATAATAAATAATACTTGCTATAGTTGTACATTTACCAAAATACGTACATATATAATTAACATATGTCAAAATGCGTACATATCATATATGTACAAAAGTACATTTTCAGAATATACATATATATATTGTCAACATCATTCATAAACATACTAATATTAATTCACCAATTTAAATTTATACTATATATTAAGGGCATACAAAAAAATATATATATGTATACATATATACAAATTATATATATATATACATTGAAAATATTAAGTGTATATAAAACATATATATACATATCCATAATACGCACTAAAATACGTATTTATATATACCAATCATATATATATATTGGAAATATATATTAAATATATGTACAAAATATATATATATATACATTTATACTCATTGTACATATTTGAAAATATATTGAGTATATATATATATACAAAATATATATACATATACCAAACAATGATTACTAAATATATATATATATATATATACATGTATACTCATTTTATATATTAAAAACATTTTAAGTATATACGAAATATATATATATTTATATATACGTATACCAATATTATATATACTAGAATCATATTAAATATATATATACACATATATATACTGTTAAACATTAATTTAAATACATGGTTACATATACATGTTAATATATACATATGCGTATACATTAAATACTTACATACATTCATACATACATTATATATATATATATATATAATATATATATATATATATATATATATATATATATATATATATATATATATATATATATATATATATACATATATATGTATATAAAGAAGGAGGGAGAGGGAAGAATTGCTTACAGAGGTTGGGGTCGGCTGGCCGCCGGAGTACGGCAGGAGGGGGAGCTCGGTCGCCGGAGGGTGGCTGATGGTGGTAGTTGACGATGGTGGTGGTGGTGATCACAGCGGGAGGAGGAAGGGCACAGCAGGGAGGAGGAGCTCGTGAGGGGGCCACCGGAGTGGGAGTTGGTGGTGGGGGCTCACGGTGGAGGAGTTCGGGCTCGGTCGTCGGAGTGATCAGCAGAGAGTCGGGGCTCGGTCGGAGTGCTGTGCTGGGGGAGCTCGACCGGGTGGAGAACGGTGGGTCGACGGTCGCACGGGCCGGACGGGGAGCTGGCCGCACAGACGTGTCGAGGCAGCGCCGGCCGGGTCGGGATCAGTCGGCCGGTCGGGTGCAGAGAGGGCCGCCGGAGGAGATGGACTCGGCCGAAGTCGGGATCGAGTGAACAGTGAGTGAGTGAGGGGTTGGGTTGAGTTCCCCCCTTTTTGAATTTTAAAATTCAAGGAAGAAAGGAAGAAGAAGAAGAAGAAGAAGAGAAGAAGAAAAGAGAAAGGAAATTTTTATACGATTGGAGAAAAGATGGAGGAGAGAGAGAGAGAGAGAGAGGTGGGGGCTTGTTTGGGGATGTGGGCTACCTAGGTTTTCTAGGGATTAGGGTTTGATGGGACATGATATTAAATAAGGGAGAGAGGGTGTTGATGAAGGGTGATGATTGCATCCCTTGAATGTGTGGTCTAGATTGGTCATGAAGGAATTTTCATGTGGGGATGAGGGTGATGATTAAAAATTAATAGGGCTCCCTCATTGGTTTAAACAAATGGGTGTTGACACCAAAAATGCAAATTTGCAAATTAGTCCCCTTAAATTTGGGTATTTGCACAGACGCATAAAATGACAAAAATTTGGCGGCGATTCGGTGTCCGGTGTTTTGTAGGGTCAGGCGGCGCTGTAGGTTTGGTACGGGCTAAATTTGCAGGGCACTGGAATTAAATTGGGATTTTCAGAATTTGTTTAAATAGTATCCTCAATTTAATTAGAAATAAATACAAGTTGTGTTCTAAAATTAATTAGGAGTACATGGGGCCAAAATCAGGTCAGGTCATCAATACCAATAATGAAGAAGACTCAGAACAAAATATTACCCTAATTTGGGCCGCACAAAAAATAGGACAAGATTGCCTCCAATTTTAATTGGAACGCACAACGATACAAAAATAGGCATTTATTAAATAACGTCTGCGACGATTTTTGTGCGGCTAGAAATAATGCACAGAGAGCATAATTATAAGTTGCAAAAATAGCAGAATGGAAGGCGGGCATGTCTAGGGCAAGATTGTGAAATTTGTTGGAAGATAAAAGTCAGGATAGCGCTCCAAATATCGAAGCAAAGGCAATGCGCAAATAATTAATTAAAATACGGTAGTTAATTACTACCTCCAAGAATTAAATTCTAAATAAATAATTAAATACAAAATTCCATAATTCCGACAGGTGTTCGTCTACTGGCTTCTAGGTCAAGTCTACCAGCTCAAACAGTAAATGAACACTGCATATAATATTATATTTAAATTACACATCACATATTTATTTAAAATCAAATATACTATCATGCAATTAATTAATTGTAACTACCATAATATTAAATATTATAAAAAGTCAAAAATACCCCTATTTTTGGAATGTGGTAGTGACAAGTCTACCCTCCTTAAAAGAATTTCGTCCTCGAAATTCAAAATTCTCAAAGTAGCGTTTATTCATACACATTACAATTTTCCCTCAAAGTTTAAATTCATAAATCACGAAATCAGGTAATAATCCCCAATGTCCTTTCACAATTTTCAAAAATTCTGAAATTATTGCATTCCGAAAAAATCCTCGAAATAAAATCAAAGTCTATTTTTTTTTTAAAATTTTCCTTGAAAGTTTTGAGTTAATAATTCAATACTCAGAATTTAATATCCACTCCTCAAATTTGATTTTAATCAATGCTCGTATATAAAATGAAATCTCGTCCAAAAAGTTTAAATTCAAACATTTAGTCCATCAATAATTTTATTTCTCGATTTCCTCTTCCTCAAAATACTCAACAATACGATACTTAGGGATTTTCCAAATGCGACATCCAACTATAAAATTCTAAAATTCATAACTTGCAACCAAATAAATATAATGATAGTCTCCCAAAATTTTCAAATTTTAATAACCAATTTAATCACATCATAATCTTCCTGGAATTAATAAACCACCAATTATGCCATGTTAATTTCTTGGCCCTTTATTTAAATCGATGTTTATCCTCGAATTTTTAATCATCTTGTTAATCATCTTGTCTCTCCTGTCAAGTCATAACTCCTTCAGAAATCTTCGTCATGGTCAAACCCCAATAATCATGGTCTAAGAAAACCTTCCTACATCATACAACATGCAACCTAAGGGGAATATGTACAGTCATAGTGTCTTTCGTCATGGTATTGCAGTCTCTGTATCAGGGTGTACAACTAACTATATTATAACAAGGAAATCATGCACATAACTATTGTACTAAGGAATCAATCAATCAATCAAATAGAGAGGGACAGATGGAAGGAAAGAACAGAACCTGCTAACACATTACCTGCAGTATCGGTCTCCTCAACCGTCATCGCAAATGCCCCGCCCTGCTGGGGTGGTTTCCTTCGCGGGTGCTGAGCAATATACGGTTCCACAGGTAGCCTAACTGGATCTCTATAATCTGAAACTGCGCGCTGGCCGGGAAGATAAGGGGCTAGAAGACAATCCCTTACTCGATGTCCCGCAGCGCCACAGTGCAAACAAAGTCCTAGCCTCGTTCTACAGCTCTCCCAAAGGTGACCTGGCTTCTTACAGAAATGACAAGTCTGCTGTGTCTCTCTTGGAGGCTGTTGTTGATTCTGCTGAACACGGACTGGTGCCTGGTACCGTTGTTGATACTGATACGCCCATGGATGTTGTTGGATAGGAACTGGTGCTAGGTACTGCGGTGGATGCTGAAATGTCCATGGTTGTTGCTGAATATAAAATGGTACTTTGTACTGCTATTGGTGCTGAATACGGGGGTGCTTGGCTGGTCCTGTGCTACCATTCGTATCTCCAAAAGTATTATGACTCCTCTTAGGCCTGAGGTCCAGATCCTCTTCTGCAATCTGAGCATCCATCAAGATAGCCTCAAAGGTAGCGGTACGACGACCTGAAGTGCGCGACCTAATCTCTCTCGTCAGTCCCTTTCTGAATTTCCGGGCTCGATCTCCTGGGTCCCGAATCATAGACGATGCAAAACGGCTCAATCTACAGAATTCTGCAGCGTACTCGTCGACCGACATGTTTCCTTGAACCAAGTCATGAAACTGACTTTCCAAGGTTCCCAATGCCACGTCGGAAAAGAACTTCTCCTTGAAGAGTTCCTTGAAGGTCTCCCAAGTAAGTCCTTGTGCAGTAATTCTCGGCTCCGTGCGATACCACGTGAGTGCGATATCGAACATCTGACTGCCAGCGGCTTCTATCTGTAAGTTCTCCGGAATCTGGGTCAATCGCAGGCTCCTCTCTATATCCTCTAGCCAGTCGTCAGCGTAGAGTATCCCTTCGGTGCCTTTGAACTCTCGAGGCATCATCCTTTTGAAATCCACTATAGTGCCTGATCTCTGCTGCTGCTGGCCAGGAAACTGCTGGTACTGTGCTACTTTCTCCAAAGCTTGGAGAGTCACCTGATGAGCATTCTCCATATTTTCTCTCATCAGCTCGGTTTGTGCCTGGTGCGCTTCTGCTTGCACCCTCTGAGCCTCAGCTTGAACTCGCTGAGCGTCTGCCGTCACTCTCTAGGCATCTACCATGCCCTGGATCAAGGTAAACAACTGCGTCCCGTCAATGGGTAAACCTCCGGGAATCGGAGTCGGAGGAGGAGGAAGGTTGTCCGTCACAGCTGCGGCAATCCTCTGAGCAGGTGGGGGAGGAGGATTCCAGAAAAGTGCAGACACTCCTACGTGCATCGGAGATGTAGGAGGAACTACGGCTGTCTGTCCCTCAGGTGGAGAGGTGGCAGACCCCTCTAAAGCTGTTGTTCCCACTCTCATAGACCGTGTCTGCGGCAACATCCTGAAGACAGATCCCAAAGAATCAATTTAGGCAAAATGCGATATCATCAAGGAAGGACAGTACAGTTCTAAAGAAGCAACATTCAAGATAAAAGATTGGAAATAAATCCTAGTTGTGATTGCACAGGTCAAAGATACATCCAAGGTCTGATACCTCTATCCCTCTAAGTACCACAGTTCTACTAGAAACATACTCACTGCTAGCTTCCTTACCTACTGCAATCGCTGATACTAGTTATCCTTGTCACTCAAGTGCATATCAATTGCAACATACCATACTAAGTACTGCTCTCTCTCCAATACATTTCTAGATGAACACCTAAGCCAGTTGGCAGTGAAATCTCAATCATGCTCAAGCCAACATATCCTTACACATGCATCTCATATATTATATACTAGTATATCTCTCTCACTATAAGATTTTATCCTCCAAATAAAGTCCTCGAAACTAACTCCTCGAAAAATTTAAAGTATAATGTATATACCTTCCTCAAAGTCAAACATTCAAATACTGAATGAAAATTTTATCACTTCCAAAAATCCTTACAGTTTTGTCTATGTTCATTGAATCGAATCTGAATTCCTCAAAAAGTTTTAATGACAATGTCTCAACTTCTCAAAATTCAAAATTCAATTTGTTTTCAATCTTCAAATTATAATTTAAATCCATATCTAATAGTCCAATAACTCTAGTGTTAATCTTCCTCACTATCCTCATCGACATGCGTCATCAGATAATACCATAAATCAGTCTGCAAATTCATCTTGATATGAAATCAAACCCTACTATGAAACCAAAATCCTAATTTAATACCTAATTAACAACAATCAAATTCAACATCAATAAGTGAGAATGGACGAAACAAGTGAATGATTTTAAATTAGAATTTATAACAAGATTCTCAGGGGTCATCCCAGGAATCTCTCAAGGAATTATGATTGAGTATTCGCTCTCGTCCTAGTATCCTATGTCCTAGATCCTATCGCAGGCACGCAATAGTGTAACAAAGATGTCACACTACTACGACATCGCACAACTCGCGATGTCTGACCTGCATGGGCCACCACTAAAAACGTGTCACGACCCGCACCCGGAATTGGGGCACGAGTACGCGAGTACGTCCAGCCTACGCCGCAGCATCGGCGGTAGAACGCTGTCAAGGTCTTGATACTATCTAGCAAATCGCACACAAGCATCCAATCTCCATAAGGAGGCACGGATGACACAATAAAACGAACACATACTCAATCACAGGATTACAGCACGATAAGATAGCAAAATAAAATTAAATACAACATAAGTCTAAAGTAATAATCAAACTCAACAATATCCAAGTCTCAATAAAAATGCCGGAGACAAATCCGGTACCAAATAGTCTACTAAAAGAACTAACTAGAAGATTGGTGATTCCGGCTAGACCTCCCGGAATCACAACTAACTATCAAGCCCAAGTGCAGCTACTCACCATATGGTCCATAAAGTGTTGGCTACCGATCCTCTAAGGCATAGTCTGGAAAAATATTTCCAGTCAGGAAGGAGCAAAGTACAAATCTCAAATAACAGTTCCATTTACTTGATAAGGACTATAAAGCAATAAACATGTGATGCTAGCTACTGAGAAGACAGTGAAATAATGCAATGGCAATTAAAAAGAGACAGGCAATGTAAAGAGACAGGCAATAGACAATATGATACAGTCAGTGCATGTATGAGAATGAAAAGAACAAGGAACAGCATCATATACGGGTGATGTAGTATATGATTTAAAATAGGGAACAGTAATCTATTCTAAGTATTTGAAATAGTAGTTTCAAAATGTGATCGGCTTGGGAACATGTACGATAGCTACAGGGCCTGGCTAATCATGGGTGAAGAGCATGATTAACACTTACATTGTTCTATACTACAATAAGAGGTTATGATCACATTTCCTACTAACTACTTCCCCGCCCCCAACTAGTACTGTGGATCCAACCATGACACGTCACGATACACGAGGAAGTCCAATCTATCATGTACGATGTCTAATATACATATCGTGTACAATGTCAATACGATAATCAATGTAACATCTCATGACTGCAGATCCAAGCTATACTAGTCCGTGTAGCACAGTGTCAAGGATTCAGATGTAACATTTTATGATTATTGAATTTATAGAAATTATCAAGGAATTGGAAATTATCAGAGAATGTACTTGCCTTGGGTCCTTAGCTGGTAATTATTGATGTCCTGTTCCAGAGTATCCCCTGGGTGAAGCAACAGTCCTAAAAACATATCACAATAACACTTGTATCAGGTGCTACCCTAACACACAGTCTATAAACACTGGCCTCAGGGCCATGCCAGGCAGGACACTAGTCAACTAGGGTCATCTAGTAGGGGTACATATATACATATTATATACATCTCATTAACTAATCATATATATTTAATTTCTATCAATTACAATAATAGATATATGTAAAAATATATACTTTAAAATAAATAATACTTGTATATATATATAAACATAATAAATAATACTTGCTATAGTTGTACATTTACCAAAATACGTACATATATAATTAACATATGTCAAAATGCGTACATATCATATATGTACAAAAGTACATTTTCAGAATATACATATATATATTGTCAACATCATTCATAAACATACTAATATTAATTCACCAATTTAAATTCATACTATATATTAAGGGTATACAAAAATATATATATATGTATACATATATACAAATTATATATATATATATATATATACATTGAAAATATTAAGTGTATATAAAACATATATATACATATCAATAATACACACTAAAATACGTATTTATATATACCAATCATATATATATATATTGGAAATATATATTAAATGTATGTACAAAATATATATATATATATATATATATATATATATATATATATATATATATATATATATATATATATATATATATATATATATATATATATATATATATATATATACATTTATACTCATTGTACATATTTGAAAATATATTGAGTATATATATATATATACAAAATATATATACATATACCAAACAATGATTACTAAATATATATATATATATATATATATATATATATATATATATATATATATATATATATATATATATATACTCATTTTATATATTAAAAACATTTTAAGTATATACGAAATATATATATATATTTATATATACGTATACCAATATTATATATACTAGAATCATATTAAATATATATATACACATACATATACTATTAATCATTAATTTAAATACATGGTTACATATACATGTTAATATATACATATGCGTATACATTAAATACTTACATACATTCATACATACATTATATATATATATATATATACATGTATATATATATATATATATATATATATATATATATATATATATATATATATATATATATATATACATGTATATATACATGTATATATATATATATATATATATATATATATATATATATATATATATATATATATATATATATATATATATATATACATATATATGTATATAAAGAAGGAGGGAGAGGGAAGAATTGCTTACAGAGGTTGGGGTCGGCCGGCCGCCGGAGTACGGCAGGAGGGGGAGCTCGGTCGCCGGTGTCACGCCCCGATCTCCCGCAGGCAATCGGCCGTTCCCGCTAGACGAGAATCACCCTCGCCAGCGTTCCCGCGGAACGATCGCTTAACCCATCCGGACGTGATGCCGCACGAGCGTTATCCACGCCCGTGCAAGGCCATGGTTCATTGGCTGGCGGCATGAGTTCTAAGCCACAGAGTCGCACAGATTGTCCGAGTGCAGCGAAGTCATGAACGCATAGGCGATCGGTAACAGGTTCACTGAGTCGACAAATATAGCGGAAGCATTGAAACACAAGTTGAAGTAAAGCAAGCTCTTTTATTGATATAACTTGTGTTACAGGTGGCGTATAGCCGAGATTTCAAGTCGCTCAAGCCTCTCTCACTGAAACAATAAGAGCGTGCCAAGTGGCTACAACTGTGAAATGATTGTACAGGCGATGGTAAGGCGATGTTCACAACATTATGTCTTCTATATGTGCTTCTGTTCCGGACGCACCGTTGTAAGGCTTCAGAGGGAACTCCTGGCCTTAGCACGCACGTTGGAGGCATCCGCACCGAACGAGGTTCTCCCGTACCCTGCAAGCAAACTGGTGGATTATCAGTACATTGAATGCACTGGTGGGGAAGCTACTCGCCCGCTCGACAAATCCAAACACGTAATACAGGTTCCGTGCACAACTATTAAGTTGTCTTTCTAGTTACCTTAGGATCAGTTTCATGCAAACATTGAATAGCTTAACGTGTCAGGCAGTGCGCCGTACAACATGAGAGGAAACACGACGAGACTTACCAACTTACCATCTCTTCCCTGTCCAAGGCAACATTAAGACAACATTGTTAATTCGAGCAGAGGCATGTATAAACATTCAGGAGGCAAGCATATGCATACACGAAGGGTCGTTTAAACATGATCGTTCAGATGTTCAGTTGTTGCGATGCAGTGACTCGCACGCGGATAGCCGCTAAGCGAGGATGACTTATCTATATGAACACGGTCGCTGGCAAAGCCATTATGGACACTAGTCTTAAACGAGAGTAGTTTGCAATGAAAGTACAGTAGGTGTTACAAGCCATCTCGTTTAGTACAGTAGACTATACAGTAAGTTCAGCCATGGAGCGGATGGTATGCAGCGAAAGAACGGTAGGTGCTGCACACTATCTCGTCCAGTACAGTTGGCTGAAACAGTGGAGTTCCATCCGGATCGGAGCGGCCCCAGTGCCCCGGAGACCGTCCGTGGAACTATGCCTCATTTCCGAGTTGTCCGCGACATGCAGGTCAGGGTCAGGGCCAGTTTCCCCTTCACTAGATACTCGAGTACTGTAGAACAGGAGTACAGTGGTACAGTGGTATAGTAGAACAGTATAACAGTAGTACAGTAGTGCACGATTACAGGAGGTGCTTGAATTATGATTCTGTACAGTGATTAACTTGTCTTGATGCATTCCCCTGGTTCGGGGCTGCCTGGTGACCTAACGGTCCCGGATACTTGCAGGAACATTCAGGCACGGAACGACTACGTAGTAGTCTCCCGGGGTTTGGATGAAAACACGGTAATAATCAAGCAGACAAGCATGCGTTCTAAGGAAGATAATCAGCACGTTTGCTCGGGCCCGAAGGTAGTCCGAGAGATGAAACCGTTAAGGGACTTAGCATGCGAGGGTCTGAATATAAGCAGTATTTCAATTTCCATGTTCTAGCATAGCAATACAGGTTGGGATTATTCCCTTAGCTAGGTAAGTTGGATTTATTAGCATGCAGGGGGTGATTCACCTAGCGACTAGCATATATGATTCCAGGTTTTATGTGTGTTGGCTAAGCAAAGACAAGTTCACCGTAGCCACCCACCTTAGCGATGATTCGCCTCGGTAGAGCGATACGTCTGAGCGAGCCTCTGAAAGTCCAAGCCGGATTCCTGTAGGGACAAGTCTGGATATCCTTTGCTTCTTGATCGAGGCAAAGCGGGTCGGGACAGTTGCACTATTGCCGATTGAGTCGGCAGTCCGCTTGAGCGGAACGGGGTGTTACATCCTACCCAACTTAGAAAAAGTCTCGTCCTCGTGACTAACTAGGGACAAGCAGTAATCTAGGGTTGAGGCAATCCTAGACAAGTCGTTTGTACTTGTTCATTTGGATCTTCACTTGCACAAGCGTCGAAATCAGCATATCGCTTAGACTGGATCGTGCGCACTTTCGAAGGTACCCTCTAGCGTGAACACGTCAACCAGCTCAGTGATAGCGAAGTCTTAGCACTCGAGTTTCACCTTTTTCTTAAGTCTTGGATGGTGCACTAGTTCAAGGCGTCCCTCGAATAGATGCATTCAACCAAACTTAGGGTTAGTAAAAATCGGACAAGCTACTAGCGATACTCTCAAGGGTTCGCATAGGTTGGCATAAAGGCCACTCGCAGCATACAACCAGACAAGCAAGCATATCATTCAAAACGTATTTTGAAAGTATTTAGACTTATTGTTGGAACATCCCATCGAGGCATTGAGAGAGAGCGTGCCATAACCCACGAACGAGCTTTCGAAACAGAGATATCGAATCGAAGTCCAAAGGCGTAGAAGCCAGGCTCTGATACCAACATGTTACGCCCCGATCTCCCGCAGGCAATCGGCCGTTCCCGCTAGACGGGAATCACCCTCGCCAGCGTTCTCGCAGAACGATCGCTTAACCCATCCGGGCGTGATGCCGCACGAGCGTGATCCACGCCCGTGCAAGGCCATGGTTCATTGGCTGGCGGCAAGAGTTCTAAGCCACAGAGTCGCACAGATTGTCCGAGTGTAGCGGAGTCATGAACGCATAGGCGATCGGTAACAGGTTCACTGAGTCGATAAATATAGCGGAAGCATTGAAACACAAGTTGAAGTAAAGCAAGCTCTTTTATTGATATAACTTGTGTTATAGGCGGCGTATAGCCGAGATTACAAGTCGCTCAAGCCTCTCTCACTGAAACAATAAGAGCGTGCCAAGTGGCTACAACTGTGAAATGATTGTATAGGCGATGGTAAGGCGATATTCACAACATTATGTCTTCTATATGTGCTTCTGTCCGGACGCACCGTTGCAAGGCTTCAGAGGGAACTCCTGGCCTTAGCACGCACGTTGGAGGCATCCGCACCGAACGAGGTTCTCCCGCACCCTGCAAGCAAACTGGTGGATTATCAGTACTTTGAATGCACTGGTGGGGAAGCTACTCGCCCGCTCGACAAATCCAAACAAGTAATACAGGTTCCGTGCACAACTATTAAGTTATCTTTCTAGTTGCCTTAGGATCAGTTTCATGTAAACATTGAACAGCTTAACGTGTCGGGCAGTGCGCCGTGCAACATGAGAGGAAACACGGCGAGACTTACCAACTTACCATCTCTTCCCTGTCCAAGGCAACATTAAGGCAATATTGTTAATTCGAGCAGAGGCATGTATAAACATTCATGAGGCAAGCATATGCATACACGAAGGGTCGTTTAAACGTGATCGTTCAGGTGTTCAGTTGTTGCGATGCAGTGACTCGCACGCGGATAGCCGCTAAGCGAGGATGACTTATCTATATGAACACGGTCGCTGGCAAAGCCA
Organism: Iris macrosiphon; assembly: GCA_036927795.1. NCBI lineage: Eukaryota > Viridiplantae > Streptophyta > Magnoliopsida > Asparagales > Iridaceae > Iris > Iris macrosiphon. The sequence goes on from JAYESA010000001.1 coordinate 118,640,825, forward strand.
TTATGGACACTAGTCTTAAACGAGAGTAGTTTGCAACGAAAGTACAGTAGGTGTTACAAGCCATTTCGTTTAGTACAGTAGACTATACAGTAAGTTCAGCCATGGAGCGGATGGTATGCAGCGAAAGAACGGTAGGTGCTGCACACTATCTCGTCCAGTACAGTTGGCTGAAACAGTGGAGTTCCATCCGGATCGGAGCGGCCCCAGTGCCCCGGAGACCGTCCGTGGAACTATGTCTCGTTTTCGAGTTGTCCGCGACATGCAGGTCAGGGTCAGGGCCAGTTTCCCCTTCACTAGATACTCGAGTACTGTAGAACAGGAGTACAGTGGTACAGTGGTACAGTAGAACAATATAACAGTAGTACAGTAGTGCACGATTACAGGAGGTGCTTGAATCATGATTCTGTACAGTGATTAACTTGTCTTGATGCATTCCCCTGGTTCGGGGCTGCCTGGTGACCTAACGGTCCCGGATACTTGCAGGAACATTCAGGCACGGAACGACTACGTAGTAGTCTCCCGGGGTTTGGATGAAAATACGGTAACAATCAAGTAGACAAGCATGCGTTCTAAGGAACATAATCAGCACGTTTGCTCGGGCCCGAAGGTAGTCCGAGAGATGAAACCGTTAAGGGACTTAGCATGCGAGGGTCTGAATATAAGCAGTATTTCAATTTCCATGTTCTAGCATAGCAATACAGGTTGGGATTATTCCCTTAGCTAGGTAAGTTGGATTTATTAGCATGCAGGGGGTGATTCACCTAGCGACTAGCATATATGATTCCAGGTTTTATGTGTGCTGGCTAAGCAAAGACAAGTTCACCGTAGCCACCCACCTTAGCGATGATTCGCCTCGGTAGAGCGATACGTCTGAGCGAGCCTCTGAAAGTCCAAGCCGGATTCCTGTAGGGACAAGTCTGGATATCCTTTGCTTCTTGATCGAGGCAAAGCGGGTCAGGACAGTTGCACTATTGCCGATTGAGTCGGCAGTCCGCTTGAGCAGAATGGGGTGTTACAGCCGGAGGGTGGCTGATGGTGGTAGTTGACGATGGTGGTGGTGGTGATCACAGCGGGAGGAGGAAGGGCACAGCAGGGAGGAGAAGCTCGTGAGGGGGGCCGCCGGAGTGGGAGTTGGTGGTAGGGGCTCACGGTGGAGGAGTTCGGGCTCGGTCGCCGGAGTGATCAGCAGAGAGTCGGGGCTCGGTCGGAGTGCTGTGCTGGGGGAGCTCAACCGGGTGGAGAACGGTGGGTCGACGGCCGCACGGGCCGGACGGGGAGCTGGCCGCACAGACGCGTCGAGGCAGCGCCGGCCGGGTCGGGATCAAGTGAACAGTGAGTGAGTGAGGGGTTGGGTTGAGTTCCCCCCCTTTTTGAATTTTAAAATTCAAGGAAGAAAGGAAGAAGAAGAAGAAGAAGAAGAAGAAGAGAAGAAGAAAAGAGAAAGGAAATTTTCATACGGTTGGAGAGAAGATGGAGGAGAGAGGGAGAGGTGGGGGCTTGTTTGGGGATGTGGGCTACCTAGGTTTTCTAGGGATTAGGGTTTGATGGGACATGATATTAAATAAGGGAGAGAGGGTGTTGATGAAGGGTGGTGATTGCATCCCTTGAATGGGTGGTCTAGATTGGTCATGAAGGAATTTTCATGTGGGGATGAGGGTGATGATTAAAAATTAATAGGGCTCCCTCATTGGTTTAAACAAATGGGTGTTGACACCAAAAATGCAAATTTGCAAATTAGCCCCCTTAAATTTGGGTATTTGCACAGACGCATAAAATGACGAAAATTTGGCGGTGATTCGGTGTCCGGTGTTTTGTAGGGTCAGGGGGCACTATAAGTTTGGTACGGGCTAAATTTGCAGGGCACTGGAATTAAATTAGGATTTTCAGAATTAGTTTAAATAGTATCCTCAATTTAATTAGAAATAAATACAAGTTGTGTTCTAAAATTAATTAGGAGTACATGGGGCCAACATCAGGTCAGGTCATCAATACCGATAATGAAGAAGACTCATAACAGAATATTACCCTAATTTGGGCCGCACGAAAAATAGGTCAAGATTGCCTCCAATTTCAATTGGAACGCACAAAGATAGAAAAATAGGAATTTATTAAATAACGTCCGCGATAATTTTTGTGCGGCTAGAAATAATGCACAGAGAGCATAATTATGAGTTGCAAAAATAGCAGAATGGAAGGCAGGCATGTCTAGGGCAAGATTGTGAAATTTGTTGGAAGATAAAAGTCAGGGTAGCGCTCCAAATATCGAAGCAAAGGCAATGCGCAAATAATTAATTAAAATACGGTAGTTAATTACTACCTCCAAGAATTAAATTCTAAATAAATAATTAAATACAAAATTCCATAATTCCGACAGGTGTTCGTCTACTGGCTTCTAGGTCAAGTCTACCAGCTCAAACAGTAAATGAATACTGCATATAATATTATATTTAAATTACACATCACACATTTATTTAAAATCAAATATACTATCATACAATTAATTAATTGTAACTACCATAATATTAAATATTATAAAAAGTCAAAAATATCCCTGTTCCCGGAACGTGGTAGTGACAGAGATAGCCGATCCATACATTATATCCTTACTAATATTTCAAAATGTATAAACCACCTTAACTGCGAGTCAGTACCGTCGCCTATGAGCTTGGAAAAGGAAAGTGCGAGCTCCTTTCTTTATTATGTACTTGGGCACCAAAAGTCATAAAACACGAATGCGCCTGATCAGGGAAGGGTTGGAAAAAGCTTCAGCTCCTCGCCGCATCGCCTTGGCTTGGGGAACCTGCTGCAACGAGGGTCAGTACTTCAAAACGTACCGGTGAGGGCGAGCTAACCCAACTTACCAAAATCGATAACATATTCATATGAACATGTAATATTTTTATTATATGATCTTTCTATCTTGCCTTAGTTCAATTCTTTATATATGATAGAATAAAATGACGTAACAAAATATGCCACCGCTCGGTGACTTTACCTCTACCGTCCGAACCACCTGTACAAAACTTACCATGACCTTTCCTGCCACGAAGACATAGTTAGTCTGCACAGTTTAGATATACATAGCAATCACTTGGTTGGATGAGAGATGGATCGGCTGCTATTTCGCTTTGGGTAGCTAACCCTTGGCGGACGCACGGACCCATCCAGTGCTAGGACTAACTAGCAAATTATTCTACCTGGGTCGAAGTGGTCCCAGTTCCCCGGCGACCAATCGTAGAATGACATCTCTTGTGCACAAGTTGTCCAAGACCATGCCTCGTCTACAAACTAAGTTATCAATTAAAGCACATTTCAAGCAATATAAGTAAATGAACTTCATATATTTTTCATAGTCTAGGCTACCTTGCACAATGATCACATTTCCCATTTGTACTATACATTAAACAGTTATAGATAAATGAGTTCTAACTACAACTGAACACAAAATAGCTACATGTATAGCGAACAAGCATGCAACAAAGTGACCGTATGATATTTTATATGACAAGCATTACAAGTGTTTCAAGTTGACTTCTTCTTTTATCTTGACTCAATTTATTCTTTTGGTATCGTTGATCGGAATGCACAAATGAGTCAATTTATTAGGAATGAAGACTTGGAAGAAGGGCACTAATCGAAGTAAAGCCACTCACAAGTTGGTGAACTGGGAGAGAAAGGGGAGATCTTCAAGACTCTGCTTGCGCATCGCCTACACGATTACCTGCACGCACCAACAGACGATCAATATCTCCTGCTTCAGTCTCCAAGGGTTCGATACAAAATACGAAATCCTAAGAATGAAGGATATGAAATCCATCAAAATTGTTCAAGAAAATGTAAGTCACAAAACCAACAAGAAAGAACCAAGCGACATCGAAAATGGGCAAGCAAACCAACGCAACGGAAAGGCCCCTCTCGACTCTGCTGCCGAGTCCTTCCTTGAGGCATGATCCGTTAAATGTGGGACCTGATTCCGAAGAAACCAATCCATAACGAGGAAAGAATCTTGATTCAATCTGTCCTGATCGAACGATACCAAGTATTTCTTAGCCGTGCTCCCTGAATAGGGGGAACGAGGTACTACATCATAACCCACTAACAAAAAGTTTCATCCTCGAAACTTAGGAATAGAACCTACCCCTAGAAAATAATAAGGGAAACTTTTTTCTCATGTCTGATTCGAGTTCCCAGGTTGATTTATCGACTGAGTGGTTCCGCCAAATAACGCGCACTAGCGAGACTGCCCGATTCCGTAACTGCTTTACTTTACAATATAAGATCTGAACAGGCTCTTCGGCGTACGATAAGTTAGCCTGCAAATCCAGCTGACCAAAGTCTACCACGTGGTTCGAGTCATGCACGTACTTTCTATGCTGTGACACATAAAAAATATCATGCACATCTGACAGGGCTGGTGGCAATACAATTTGATAGGCAACCGAAGTGACTCGTTTGAGAACTTCGAACGGCCCAACGAATCTCGGACTTAACTTCCCTTTTACTCCAAATCACATGACTCCTCGCATGGGCGAGACCTTTAAAAATACATGGTCACCCTCCTGGAACTCGAGGGGTTGGCGACGAATGTCGGCATAGCTCTTCGGCCGGCTCTGTGCTACTTTTAATCGATCTCGGATCAACCGAACCTTTTGGACTATTTGTTCAACCAGTTCTGGCCCAAGGATTTGGCGCTCCCCAACTTTATCCTAGCAGATCAGTGACCTACACTTCTGCCCATACAGAGCCTCGTACGGAGCCATTTAGATGCTGGACTGATAATTATTGTTGTATGCAAATTCGGCCAACAGTAGGTAGACGTCCCAACTTGACTTCGAATCGATTACGTAGAGGTGCAACATGTCTTCTAGTACCTAATTCACCCGTTCTGTTTGGCCATCTGTTTGAGGATGGTAGGCTGAGCTAAACTTCAACTTGGTCCCCATCGCTAACTGAAGGCTTTTCCAGAAACGTGATAGGAATCGTCCGTCCCGATCTGATACTATGGAAACTGGCACTCCGTGCAGCCGAACTATCTCATCAAGGTAGGTCTAGGTAAGGCGATCGGTGCTCTAAGTAATTTTGATGGAAATGAAGTGCGCTGACTTGGTTAACCGGTCGACGATGACCCAGATTGCGTCATTCTTCCGTTGCGTCTTCGGCAAGCTAACAATGAAGTCCATGCTTATATGATCCCACTTCCATTCCGGGATAGCACGATTCTGTATTTCTCCGCTCGGTCTCTGATATTTTGCTTTTATCCTCTGACAGGTTATGCATTACGACACGAAGAGTGCCACATCCTTCTTCATTCCGTGCCACCAGAAAATAGTGCGAAGGTCTCTATACATCTTCGTGCTCTCGGGATGGACCGTATAGGCTGCATAATAAGCTTCCGCAAGGATCTCCTTTCTGAGTTCTGAGTTCTAAGCCGTTGGGGATGCACAGCCTTTCCTTAACTCAGAACACTACATTCTCATCTACTGCAAAGTCTTTCGCCTTTTTTGCTAGAATCTGCTCGCACATTTTTATTAGGAATGGGTCATCCCTCTTAGTAGATATGACCCTCTCTAACATGTTAGGTACGAATCGCATCTGAGCAACCAGCACGCGCGATATTGAATTCAGATTTCAACGCCCATTTCCTCTAAGTCCCTTTGTAACCTGCGATCAACAGACAGGGATCCCGCAAACACTCGACTCAACTCATCCGCTACAACATTTTCCTTGTCAGGTGTGTAGTCAATCGTCAAGTCATAATCTTTTATTAATTCTAGCCAACGCCGCTGACGTAGTTTGAGGTCAGTTTGGGTGAATAGGTACTTTAAACTTTTGTGATCGATATAGATTCAGCAAGCCACTCCACAGAGGTAGTGCCGCCATAATTTTAGCCCAAACACAATTGCCACTAGCTCCAGGTCATGCGTAGGATAATTTTTCTCGTGCTTTTTCAATTTTCTGGATGCGTAGGCTATCACCCTATCCTGCTGCATGAGTACACACCCCAAGCCCTGTCCTGATGCGTCGTTGGATATTTGGTATTCCGAGGTCTCATCTGGTAGTGCAAGTAATGGGGCAGAGGTGAGGCGATGCTTTAACTCTTTAAACGAGGCTTCACAATCGGCGGACCACTCAAATACGGCTCCCTTCTGTGTGAGGCGAGTTAGAGGTGATGCTAATTTGGAAAAATCCTTTACGAAATGCCTGTAGTAGCCCGCCAGCCCGAGGAAGCTTCGAATCTCACTAACGGATGCAGGCCGCTTCCACTCAACGATGGATTCAACTTTCTTTGGATCGACGAAAATGCCTCCCGTAGAAATGATGTGCCCGAGATAAGATACACTGCTCATCCAGAATTCACACTTACTCAGTTTTGCATATAGCTTGTTGTCCCGAAGAGTCTGTAGCACGGTCCGCAAGTGCTCTACATGTTCCTCTCCATTCTTCAAGTACACCAAGATATCATCAATGAACACAACTACAAACTTGTCGAGATATGGCTTGAACACATGATTCATTAAGTTCATAAAGGCGGCAGGGGCATTGGTTAATCCGAATGGCATTACCAAAAATTCATAGTGGCTGTAGCGAGTACGAAAGGCTGATTTTGGCATGTCGTCCGTTTTTATCCTGAGTTGATAGTAACCTGAGCGAAGATCAATTTTTGAGAATACCATCGCACCTTGCAGTTGATCGAAGTAGTCATTGATCCCGGGGAGGGGGTACTTGTTTCGAACAGTGGCCTTATTTAGTTCGTGATAGTCGATGCAGAGCCGCAACGAGCCATACTTTTTTTTTACAAACAATACAGGCGCACCCCACGGAGACACGCTCGGACGAATATACCCACGATCTAGCAATTCTTGCAACTGAATCTTTAACTCTTTTAGTTCTGCCGGGGCCATTCGATACGGAGTTTTGGAAATTGGTCGAGTTGCTGGAAATATGTCAATAGTGAACTCTATCTCTCGAATGGGCGGCATACCGGGCAACTCGTCGGGAAACACATCAGGAAAATCTGCCATAATGGAAATAGACTCAACGTTTGTACAATCTCGTTGCGTGTCTCGAACGGACGCAAAGTACCCATCACAGTCGGAATGTATCATCCGCCGAGTAGACATTGCAGAGATCACCATGCAGGCATTCAGCGGTCTCGACTGTGGACTGCACATATAAAAAAATTCGATCTCGTCAGGTAGATGATACATGACTTTCCTTTCCACACAATCAATGGTAGTCGAGCAAGCACCGAGCCAATCCATTCCCAGAATGATGTCGTAGTCCCTAATGTCTAAGACTATTGCATCTAGTGATAATTTTCTTCCCCCGATGCAAATATTACCTTCACGATAAACTAAATAAGCCGGCAAATCCACGCCCGATGGAGTACGGACACTAAGGTTTAGGCCTAGCGGTGTTATAGGAAATGTGTTCTTGGTGGCAAAATTTGCCGTAATGAAGCTATGTGTGGCACCAGAATCAAACAATACTTGAGCAGATACATTATTGAAAAGTAATATACCTGACACCGTTGTGTTTGATGCGAGTGCCTCATCCCGAGTCAGAGAATAGACCCGGCCTTGAGCGTTATATGGTGTCGTCTAGTTCGCTCGAAGGGCTTGCCCCTGATCTTGAGGCGTACGATTTTGTTACTGCTGCTGGTTTGGTCCTCCTGCCCGACAGTTCACTACTATATGCCCCGGGCGACCATATTTAAAACATACTCTATTGAATACTCGACAGTTTCGAGCGATGTGTCCGACACGATTTCATCGGTGGCAAACAAGCTCACTACCTCTCCCTGGGTTTGTACCCTGATTACCGTCATTATTGGGGCATTTGGGTGCGTTGTTACCTCATGTGTTGCTAGGACGCTTGTGATTGAGATTTTGTACAACACCGGTGCGAACTGGGGGGTACTGCGGTTCTAGGGAGAGGGCGTAGTTTAGAGACTCCCGCATGGTACGGTACTGCGGAACGATGACGTGGGCACGAATTGAAGGTCACAGTCTTATTTTAAACCTTTATGCTCGACTCTCGGCATCGCAGAGATGAGACTTAGCAAAATTTGCAAGTCTATTGAATTTTGAGGCGTACTACCGCACTGTCTTTCCTTGTTGCAGATGTGTAAATTCGTCTTCCTTCTCGCGACGGACGGCGGGTGAAAGGTACTCCTCCTCGAAAGCCTTATTGAACACGGACCAAGAGATAGTCGTCCTGTCACCTTCACTCATTATAGCTTGTTTGTGCACATCCCACCAATCATGTGTGTTTAAACGGAGCTGAAGCTGAGCGCAAGCGACTCTCTTTGTTTCCTCCATGCGAAGTACTTCGAAGTGGTCTTCCAACTCAACCAGCCAATCCAATGCCACGGAGGGGTCATCAGTCCCCTTAAAGGTAGCATGACACATCTTTTTGAACTCAGATATTTGCAGGATGGGACCCTTTTCGTTTGAGGGCAGAGGTTCCAGAGAGTCCTGAGGTCATACAGTATCGGCTACAACTGGCACTGCCGCGATGGCCGCTGATGCAGAATGGTTGCTGGCGACGAGCGTCGTCATAATTGTTTGCAAGGTATCTATCGTCATAATCGTTTGCAAGGTATCTATTTGCTTCTGCTGTGCTTCGGCCTGAGTCCGCTACGTCAGAAATTGAGTCTCAATCTGGGACTCGAATTAGTTCTGTTGTAATTCGGCTTGTCTCTGCTGCGTACGACAGTTGGACTTCCTGAGCTGCCCGATGTGCCGGAACTGCTCCCTTGCACTTGTACCACCATCTGCGCTTGTGTATCACGCTCTGATGCCATTCCTTTAAAGAAAAGTAACTTGTATCTGTCTCAAAATATATTATGGACTCACTGTATAGAACACATCTCATTTTAGCCAAGCGAATTCAAGAGTTCAACTGGGAGGGACATGGTCGTTTCAAGTAAACTCTTCTGAAACGAAGGTCAAAGGATCTGAAGCCAGGCTTTGATACCAATATGTCATGCCCCAATTTCGCTAAATCGATAATCGTCTCCCGGGCGTGATGCCATGCACGCGTAAGGGGCCCGTGCACATGGCCTAAGCATAATGATATACTTTAGAACAAATGCAACAGAGTACGCAAATAAGATATCACACTTTGAGATATAAAAAAGTTCTCTTTATTGATATTGAACATCTGTTTATAGACTCTTGACCCAAAAGTAATAAAGATGCTGCACAGGCTTACAACTTGGACGCAAAATGAGATAGCCGATCCATAGATTACATTATTACTAATATTTCTAAATGCATAAACCACCTTGGGTGCGAGTCAGCACCATCTCCTATGAGCTTGGAAAAGGAAATTGTGAGCTCCTTCCTTGGTTATATACTTGGGAACCAAAAGTTACAAAATACGAACGCGCCTGATCAGGGAAGGGTTGGGAAAAGCTTCAGCTCCTCGCCGTGTCACCTTGGCTCGGGGAACCTGCTGCAACGAGGATCAGTACTTCAAAAAGTACCGGTGAGGGAGAGCTAACCCAACTTACCAAAATCGATAACGTACTCATATGAACATGCAACATTTTTATTATGTGATCTTTCTAACTTGCCTTAGTTTAATTCTTTATATATGATAGAATAAAATGACGTAACAAAATGTGCCATCGCTCGATGACTTTACCTCTACCATCCGAACCACCTGTACAAAACTTACCATGACCTTCCCTGCCACGAAGATATAGTTAGTATGCACAGTTTAAATAAACATAGCAATCACTTGGTCGGACGAGAGATGGGTTAGCTGTCATTCTACTTCGGGTAGCTAGCCCTTGGCGGACATACGGACCCATCCAGTGCTAGGACTACACTAGCAAATTGTTCTACCTGGGTCAAAGCGGTCCCAGTGCCCCGATGACCGTTCGTAGAACGATATCTCTTCTGCACAAGTTGTCCAAGACCATGCCTCATCTACAAACTAAGTTATCAATTGAAGCACATTTCAAGCAATATAAGTAAATAAACTTCATGCATTTTCTATAGTCTAGGCTACCTTGCACAATGATCACATTTCCCATTTGCACTATACATTAAACAATTATAGATAAATGAGTTCTAACTACAACTGAACACAAAATAGCTACATGTATAGCGAACAAGCACGCAAAAAAGTGACCGTATGATATTTTATATGACAAGCATTACAAGTGTTTCAAGTCTACTTCTTCTTTTATCTTGACTCAATTTATTGTTTTGGTATCGTTGATCGGAATGCACAAATGAGTCAATTTATTAGGAATGAAGACTTTGAAGAAGGGCGCTAATCGCAGTAAAGCCACTCACAAGTTGGTGAACTGGAAGAGAAAGGGGAGATCTTCAAGACTCCGCTTGCGCGTCGCCTACACAATCACCTGCACGCACCAACAGACGATCAATATCTCATGCTTCGGTCTCCAAGGGTTCGATATGAAATACAAAATCCTAAGAACGAAGTCAATGAAATCTATCGAAACTGTTCAAGAAAATTTAATCACAAAACTAACAAGAAAGAAACCAAGCGGTATCAAAAACGGGCAAGGAAACCAACGCAACGGAAAGGTCCCTCTCGACTCTGCCGCCGAGTCCTTCCTTGAGGCACGATCCGTTGAATGTGGGACCTGATTCCGAAGAAATCAATCCATAACGAGAAAGGATATTGAATCAATCTGCCCCGATCGAACGATATCAATTATTTCTTAGTCGCGCTCCCCGAATAAGGGGAACGGAAAACTACAATAATTTCTACTTACCTTCAATTCAAGAATTATCGCAAAACTTACTCAAATTTATCAAATATTATTTAACCTCTAAAATTTTCTCAAGGAAATATAAATCTATTTTATCAAACTCTTCTCAAAGTTTTAAAAGTTTAAATTCTATCATTTAAAATTTCTAATTTAAATCTTATTCCTCAAAACTTTATTTAATAACTCAATCTCAATAATTGAAGTTTAAATCCCATCCACTAATTTAAATCCAACCATTGCATATTCCCCTTAATAAATTTTAATTCAAATTCTCATCCACAAAATTTGAATTTTAAACTATTCTCTCGATCTTTTTCTTTATATTTTTATTTTCCATACAATAATCAAACAATAAAATAATTATGAAATCTTCAAATTAAGATTCACCAATGTTCCGCCTCATCATATCCTAAAATTTTCAAATTTAGATTCCAAGTCAAATCTTATCAAAATCTTTAAATTTAAACTCCACAAAATTTAAATGCTTCAAGATTCTTAAAATCTAAATTTAAATTCATCACATAATCTCTTTTAAATTTAAACACAAATCCAATTATATTATAGTCTTCAAAACTTATGGTTTAACAAAATCGCTAATGCTGTCATATCAAATTCTCAACTCTTTATTTAAATTAATATTTATCCTTGAAATTTAAACTCTACAACATTTAAATTCATCAAAAATATTTTAATTTAAAATTTAAAATTTATTATATCATAATCGCCTTAAAATTTTAAATTAAATAAATCTCTATCTCCTTATCTCATCATTTTTCCTCAATTTAAAACAAAATACCCCTTTTTTTAAAATTACATAGAAGTTTAAGCCTCAAAGCACCAAAATTTAACAATTCTTATCTTCAACAATTGATTAACCTCCAAATCAATTCGCTAGACGAGAAGCCTACCCACCTTAGATCAAACCATCTTATCAAAACACAATATTATATCCTAAAATAAAATCACTCACATACATCTAAAAGGTTTATCTAATAGTAACCTATTACTTCTAATCTAGGCAATTAATAGAGTCCATCTTGTTTTAGGTTCCTACTGGTAATGTCTTAATCTATTCTCACTTTAATATCTAGAAATTATCTACCATAATCTTTTCTACTCAAGTACCCCTCTTCTTATAAATAATCTATCAAATATGTCTTCTTTGTCTTGACAAAATTTTCTCCTGGGGAGATCACCGCGCACGAGTGTTCATTTCTCTGAGTTAGAGAAAAATAAGAATCAAAGAATAAGAGTTCAAAGAAAGTATGGATGATTACAATTTCGAGGTTCAAGGACAAAATTAAAAATCAAAGAAAGTTCCAATTGCAATTGTGGATTGAGATCCTAACAACCTTATCTTAACTGCAGGCTCGCTCAGCACAATAACGTAACCGAAATAATATGCTCTGACCTGTACGGGTCACTACAAAAATATGTAATGCCCCAGTCCTAAAATACGTAGGACTTGGAATACGTAACATGCCAGCTACGCATTCGACTAGACTCTGGTCCGACCCAATATGTATAAGCTGTATAATAAGGGTAACTATCTAAGAATACTAAAAATATCTATGTCACAATCCACATAAAGAACAAAATATCAAGAATGAACTATATTTGTTAAAGTCGGCCGCCCAGTAACACATAAGCTCGAATAGACTCGAGAAATAAATATGAGTCTCCAAAAACTAGGCTATACATCAGCATATGAATTAACAATATGAATAAATAACCATAACTCTGGTAGAAATGATATAAGTACCTAGCACCAATGCCCGCATGACAAATAAAATACACCAGCAACTCCAAAGGCTCCATAATCGTCTATGCTGCAAAAACTAGCAGGGGACCAGGTCCTCAGAGGGACGTAACATGATACAAGAAAATAACAAGCCAGAAGTAAATAGTATAATGTTATGAAAATGAGAAACGCTACTACGACCAACTATGTGATATGCAAATGAGAGTATAGACTCGTACCCCGGGCTGGTACTCATGGAAGATCTCAAGGGACACTTTCATAATCTAATAGTACACTCAAGGCTCCGTGTGGGAGAACCAGGAGGAAGTTATACATATATATAATACCTTAGATTCCGCATAGGGAACCTAAAGCCTAATACACAATCAATATTAATAAGTAAAATATGTCCAGAGCACGATGAGGACTCTCCCTAACCAATGTAACCTCATGTCTCAATCAAGACACGCACGATCATGACCTCTAACTATCAGCACAAGTCATAGTCAATATGTATAATTATATATATCATTATAGCATGCAACATGTAGTCCTATCCAGAGTTCAAGTACCATGAACAAGTCGAGAAAGACTCTGTCACATGAATATCGTGTCAAGTGTCCTACGGTCGGATGTGCAAATAACATATGCACAAATCATGGGTTTGAAAGAATGACTTTCTAACTACGATACTCGACTCCGCAGGGGATGTCGATACCCGAACTTGTTCGGACACAAAGTATCATATGACGGTCCTAGGCTCAACAAGTACATCAACCAAGCCACAAAAATATAATATCTAAGGCACAAATAATATTAAATAAATAATTTAGAACTGTAAATATCTTGGCAAGGTACACTTGCCTGATTCTGCAATCTGTGGTGGTAAAGTTGGTCCCACGTTCACTCCTCCGAAATTCAATTGACCTAAACACCAATTAAATGCTTAAGGGTCTAATAAAAAATTCTCGTAATTATAACTTATTTATATAATTTTATTCTTTTTGATATACAACCAAGCCCGCTATTATTTCTAACAATTTGCTTGCTTTTACAGGGTATTAGAACCTAGTTTCTTGATTTTTGACTTTCAAAATTTAAATTTGAGTCCATAATTAAAGGATATGAACATAAATCATAATAAATCATATAATTTTGGTTTAAATATATTTTATATTTATTTTAACAATAAATTTCTAGATTTGACAAAATAAATATATTTCAAGGTTATGGCTACTTTAGGTTGACTAGTTTTGTCCGAAACTTGTTCGGGATATTGCCAGTCCATTAGTAGGGTTTGTATTTATGAAAAAAATATTTTATATCATATTATATTCTGATTTAATCTTAAAAATTATTCACCTCTTTATTTCTTCCAAAATAATCTCTATTTACTAGCAAAACAATGTCATAAAGTAACACGAAACATAGGCTAGTGGCCCTTATTTTTAGGGTTTAGGTTTAACATTAAAATAATTTTTTTTTAAATACTTAATTTCTAGAAAATAAACCCCTATTAGTTCAGTTTTAAAAATTAATAATGATTCCCTCAAGTAATCACATTAAAAGTCTCAAACTAGTTCAACCGACAAGCGAATTATCACCAACGTATCATGAAAATTTTATATTTTCTAATATGAGAACAAGATGGCAAAGTATGGGTTCTAAATCAATAATTTTACATAACCTAAAAGGATCATGCCATAGAATTTGAGAAGGAAGGATTTAAGATTTACCAAAAACTTTAGAGGATTGGATGAGGGTGCTTCTTTTTGTCCAAGAAATACTCCTTCTTACTTGTGCTTGGTTTGCTACTTCCTTCTTGATGGATTTTTGATGATGACAATGGGTTCTTGATATATTTATGGGGAAGATGGGGTTCTTCTTTTAGGTTTAATGGTGTTTGGATGGAAAGATGATAAAAAATGGAGCTTTTGGAAGAGAGGAGGCAATTTTTGGTGAATGAGATGTTGTGAGGGAGAGATGGTAAGGGGCTGCTCTTAAACGTTGGAGAGAGAGGAGGGGTCGGAAATAAGAGGGGTAAAGAGATTTGTTATGGTTAGGGTTAGGGTTTGGTGATAAGTTAATATATATATGAGTTTTTTTAAATAGATTTAAATTTAGGAGGGGGTTTCCTAGTGCTAATACGGTTCGGCCACAAGGAGGGCTGCTCTTGGCTGAATATGAGAGGGAGAGTTGGTTGTTGGATTATAATTGGATAAGGTTTGGTTGTTGGGGTAGTTAGAAAATTGGTTAGATAGTTATATGCCAACTAGGATGACACATATACCACTTTCTATAAATAGAATCCCCCTAAATAGAAATTAATTAATTAAAATATTATATATATATATATATATATATATATATATATATATATATATATATATATATATATATATATTACATGAGGTTATTTGGGTGCACTACATGCCTACATGTGTTTGGGTTTGGTTTGGGTCAAGTTCTAGTCTAATGAAGGCAGTTTTACGGTAACAATGGTTCTAAATGGTTGTCAATATTTTTAGAGCATGGGGGACATCAAATAAATATAACATCCATGTTTCAACTATATTAGACTCAATCAAGTTTAGTAATATAAATTTTGTTAGAAGGAAAAAGGTCGTGATTTGCTCAAAATATCAAAGCCATGGCAAAGTGTCATATATATTAATAATTTTAGAAATTAATTCTTTAAATCTGTCTAATTAAACAAAATAATAAAAATAATTATAAATTACAAAATTACTCCTATTCTAAAATGAGAGGGCTTACACCATGTACCTGGGTTCCCTGAATCTCGCCTTCATCAATTCCACTGCTCAGGCGTGATCCAACCATGGATCGAGGCTCCGTCGCGATCACGAGCCTTTTGATCGTTGATCGTATCACGGATCAGCTTGGCGACGACGGAAAAAAAATGCTCCTTGATCTTCTCAGCCCGATATGGTGGATAAAAATAGGTTTTCTACAAAAAGTAAGATAGAGAGTTATATAATATGCATAAATGATTATTGATATTAAAAGTAAATATATTCTTACCTTGAAGTAGAAAAACCATAATGCCTTCCTATCTTTAGGGGCATCTGAGTAGTTGATCCAAGGCCCACCATAGTTCTGCCTTAGAAACACCCCCAGTGCTCTCTGTACCATCGATGGACAATATCTATACAACGATAATTAAATTCATGAATATAAAGATATAGTCATTTGGTCCGTCGGTCCAAAATGTTAACTAATTAACTTACTTTTGAGGTCCGTCGGTCCAAATCTCCATCCTCGTCTTATCCAAAGGCGCGCATGGAGGATCGCTTTGAACATGTGCAGACGAAGTCGGCTCGACCTCCTCCATCTGCTCATCTGCCTCCATAGTGCCGTCAGCTGGACGAAAGCTGGAAGAGGGAGTAGTCTCAGTCCTTGAACTACTCGTCCCAGGAGTACTGCCACGTCATATCGTCGACGGCGTCGGAGATACTAAAGATCGGTACACTGGAGTACTCTGCAAGGAGGATCCGGAACCAGTAGCCTGTACCGGAGGAGCACTCCGTCTAGAGGATCAACCTCTAAATAATCAGCGTCATTCGACCATACCTGATAATAACATATAATAATAAAACAAATACACAGACTTATAAAAGTTCATAAAAATAGACAGCCCCAGAGCAACCCTCCGTTGAAATTTTGGGTAAGAAATATCACAAAAGTATATGAAATATCACAGTCACACAATAAACATAATATAAAAGTATCACAGTCACACAATAAGCTCAATATAAAAGTATCACAGTCACACAATAAGCATAATATAAAAGTATCACAGTCACACAATAAGCACAATGAAAGTATCACATTCACACCATAAGTATTATCTAATTTTTCAATCTCTCAAGGAAATCTATTATGCTGGGGCAGAACCCAGTCCCTCAGATACTTTGCATAAGCAGCGTCTAGGTGGTCAATCTCCGCTATAGGTGCTGGATGACTGGAACTCCCCCTCTGAGCTGGTACCTACCCAACAGTAGGAGGTACCACTTTCTCCTTCACAGTAAAAGTTGTCATTTTCTCCTTAGCAACCACTTTCAATTTAACAGTAGAAGGTATCACTTTATTCTTAACAGTCACTTCCTCCTTAACAGTAGGAGGTACCACTTCCTCCTTAACAGTCACTTCCTCTTTAACAGTAAGAGGTGCCTCTCTCAAGCGACGTGCACGTGCTCGGGTCATGGGTGCCATTTGGTAAGATAGATGAAAACAAATAATATAATTGATAACAAATATAAATATATGTATCCATACAGTTAAAATATATGTTACATTCCATATTAAAAATATAATACATGCTAGAGTTCTAAATGGATTTTATTTTATTTTCAATCCTCTTCTGAAAATTTATCTTCTTTGTTTTCCTCGTTTTCCTTGTCCTCCTCTTCCTCTTCCTCTTCCTTTTCCCCTTCCTCTTCACTTTTATCTACTTCATCTTCCTATTCGGATAATTCTACCTCTTCTACACGATTAGACATGTAATGAGCAAGTTTTATTGAGTCAACATCTACAATATTTTTTACAATAGGTAGCTCATCCTCCTGATAAGCTATTTCGTTAACGTCAAAGGTATTTCTAGCTTTAGTCTTGCATACTGTCCACCAGTCCGACCTCGTTGATGCCTATTTAGGATAAGTTGTGAAGTACATGAGCTGAGCTTGACTTGATAGGACAAATGGCTCATAGCCTTGGTATTGTCACGCCCTAGTCCCAAAATACCGTGGGACCGGACGCGTGGCAATGGCCAGCAGTACACACCGATGGACAAATCTAATTTAATGGATCCATCGGGGCATACTTAAGTTGTAATATAACAATAAGTAGGTCCAACGATACAAGTCACAGTCTATACTAATCTCATTCATAACAGATAATCACAGATCAAATGCCAGAATAAATACAAATAAAATAAACTGACATATCTCAATAAAAGTGTCTCGAAGAATAATCCGAGAATAAGTCTGATACATCAATAAAATGGACTGAAAATAAAATAACTAGAAACAGAAATAAATGAGTATCTCACGCCAATACTCAAGAGAAGTCCTCTGGTATGATCTCGTCCTCAGATTCTGGTTCTGCTCCAGTAACTGCTCCTGTTCCTGCTTCTGCTCCTGATAATGCTCATGTACTGTATAACTCTAGGTGGATCTCCTCTGCTAATCCTGGGGACAGTCCGGTATCCAGGTCCTCAGGGGACATAACAAGGTACAGAAATCGATATGCCAAAATACAGTGTAATAGTAAATGAGATAAATAGGGTAAACTATATAACCATCTATGTGAGAGCCAGTAGCAGTAATAATGAGTAATGGGCCAAGCTCGGGCTTCAGAGTCTTGTGCCTCACAATAATAGGGGGTGTATATATATATAATCAGCCTGTAGCCTGTAGCCTGTGTGTCTCTCCCCACCCAATGTAATCACACGTCTCATATCCACGATGCACCATGTCCATGTCACGCACAATCATATCTAATGCAACAAGTCATATAATGTCTAGGAATATAATATCTCGGTCAAGTCCTGTATCCTATACAGAATCACCATGAATATCTCAAGAAGATCCTGTCCATAAATAGTGTCAAGTGTCCTGGGTTATAGTGTACTTGATAAGACAAGTACGAGAATATAAAGGGGTCATGAATGTCCATCTCTAGATGACATACACAACATCGCGTACGATGTTGGCACCCAACTAATAATCGGACGCTAAGTAAGTCATGCAGTCCTAGGTCAAGCATGCACAGCAATATAAATGAATCAATGAAAATGCAACAAGAAATGTAAAGTTGCCAAGGTATACTTGCCCACTGATATATAAACAAGTCAAGGAAATAAGTAGCAAAGCTGCAGGGTTTGGCAAGGTACACTTGCCTGGGGTCCTTGCTCCAACTGTAGCTCTGGTCTCAGTGTGATCTGTAGGTACTACTCCGGTTGCTGAAATAAATATCACCATTAGATTCAAAAAATATCAAATAGCTAGAAACGCCTGTCCTTAAGTCCAATTTGGACACAAGGGCAAAAATGACATTTCTCGGTCAAAGCGGGGTCCACATGTGGGCCACTTTGCACCAAAAAGTGTGTCAGGGTCAAAGGTCTCCAAATTCGCCAAACTCAATATCAACCAGTCAGGAACGATGATACGGTCCCAACAGAACTTCCATAATTGGATTCCGATGAGCCGTTCATAAAATCGCCCGTCAAGTGGAGCCTGTGGGGCCCATGATACGTGATTCTGTCAACATTCTCAGAATTGAACCAAACTTCGGTCACAGGACCAGCGTATTGCTATGAGTCCGATGGCGTAAGTTTCGTCTCGATCCGACGTGTGTACACAAAGTTATAGCATGTTCCAGAACTGACAGATACGGGACGTTGTCCGCAGATACGCGTTAATTTCGGTGTGCACGCACATCCAAATCAACTTCTGCGAAATCCCGCACGTCCGTAACGACGGTGTGCACGTATCGGTGAAGACCGCACGCGACCAAGTCGTCCCGTTTGGCGGAGCGTACCCAGTTTCGGGGTGAAACAGGGCGTTGATTTTCCTGTTTTTGGGTCGCGGTGTGCGATCACCACAGGACGCGACGCACCGAGCGAGTTACCCGGGCATCGAGGGGGTTACACAGTCTACGCGACACAACTGAAGGAATCGACAACGGAATCACGAGGAGAGAGAACGGGCTACCTGAACAGGGCTCCAGAAACTGCGAATCGCGTGTCCGAGTCGACACGAAGTAGACCGTGTCCTGACCGTGTCCACCCTAGGGTTAGGGATTCTGTGAGTTCGCCGGAGGAGGGCGGCGCTGCGGCTATGTCGTCGGCTCGGGGCTGCGTCTGTGCTGCACGGCGGAGCGACGCTGCACGACGGGGTCGGACGGTGGCTCGGGGCTGACCGGAGGTCGGCTGGGACGGAGCGGAGAAGGAGAGAAATGGGCGGTGGTGTAGTATTCTCCGGCGTGTGGGGCTGCGGCGCAGTGAGGCGGCCTGGCTTCTCGTGGCGAGGGCGGAGGTGGCTGCAGGCTGGGGAGGATGACGGTCGGGGGACTCTGTGGGGGTGACTAGGCGGGGGAAAGCGGAGGAGGTAGTCAAGGGGTGCAGCGGGCGGACTTGGGTGAAGGAGCAGGAGGCAGTGAGGGGTTCGTCGGAGGAGGTCGACGGAGAGGGGCTCGGCACTGGAGGAGAGGAGTTGGGGACGAGTTTCATCGTCGGGGTCGTAGCCGGAGAAGGAAGGGGAGGTTTAGGGTGGCTAGGGTTTCTGTTCAGGGACTGCGGCGGGTGCTGCACAGGAGGGAAGGCGGGGTACTCCGGCGAGGCGAGGACGGGTGAAGCGAGGTCTGGAGACGGCTGAGCGATGGAGACGGGCGGCTTCTGTGGGTTGTTACTGCCGCTGGGGTCGGTCGGACTGGTCAGGGCTAGGCGAAGGCGGACAGGGCGGTGAGGGTTTAGGTTTCAGACGTGGCCGCGACAGGGGATCTTATAGGGAGCCGCCGGAACAGTAGAATAGATTTTGGATTTAGGGTTTCGATTAGGATTGGGTACAGGGTTCGGGTTAACAGGTCGGGTTCTATAGGAATTCGGCCCGACCCATTATTGCTTAAGTGCGGGTTTCGGGTATTCGGGTTTCGGGTCGGGTTTAGATTCGACCCGACCCGACCCGATAAGGCTGGGTTCAGTTTAGTGAACCGGGTCTGGGTTGGTTTGAGTTGGTTTGGTTCAATTGAACCGGATTTATTTAGGGGTTTAATTCGGTTTATTTATTAATAGTTTTTAGGGCTTTTAAACTGCTTCCGGAGTCCAATAAATTCAAAGAAAATTACCCTATGTCCGGTTTTCTATTTTGCACCATAAAATATTATTTTCATAATATTTTAATACTATTTAACAGCAACTAAAAATCATTTAATTACCAAAAGCCTAGGTTTTGATTACAGAAAAATCCCAGAAAATTACAAAAAATTATGAAAAAATCCAAATTAATAATTACTGAAAATCAGGGGGCTTACAGGTATCGACACCGGTAGTTTATATCCATAAGACCATGCTTGTCTATTTTTCAACCTTGATCTTGGATCGAATCGAACCAATCACATATGAATAACACGATCTTAGTAGGCTCCGTTCCATAATTATATGTCAACTCCACAATCTCTCGTAAGACGCCATAAAAATCATTACCTGGATTGACCTCTTTGTAGCTTGAAGATCTGATACACAAAAAACTATTTTTTTAGAATTAAGATCCAAGAAGCTGTCTCTTATCAGGGCTTTTGTTGACTTGAACCTAAACCCATTCACACAGTAGCTTGGCCAAATTTTGACGACATAAATTGGTCCCTTGGCTAGAGTTCTAATAGACTCATTCTCGAGTGTTGTGTGGGAACGATCGGCCTAAATACCAAGGAAATAATATTAAGTTCAACGTTATGTTAAATATTGTGCAAGTGCATATACAAAAAGATCCTTACATATGCACTCAACTAAGAAGAAAAATGAAGTCTCATTTCTTGTTCTACTACTTTATCTGTTATGTTTGGTCTCATCGACCTCACCTCTTCATTAAATATGCTAAAAAATAACAAAACATCGTCCGATTAGTGTAACAATATTAGCGTATTATATTACATTAAGATGACTTAAACGTTGACGTATTAATTACTTATCCCTCTAGCTTCTCCATTTTATCCTCGTCGCAGTTGAGTAATATATACAACTGAGCATCCCTTAGCTCGTCGTCATTTAGATATCACTTCATCATTTTGCCCAAAGGCTTACCGAAAGCATTGAATACTTTCAATATTGCATCATTAGATTCCTGATATCCGTCATCATTTTTCGGAGCTCTTGTTCTATTAGTAGCAATATCCGGCTTGAAATACATCGAGCAAAAGTTTGTAATCTCCTCAAGAACATAGGCTTCATAAATAGAACCCTTGACCCTTGCCTAATTTTCTACCTTTCTCTTTAGATGGTTCAGTTGATTTTCGAATGGGTACATCCACCGATAACCGACAGGGCCACTGATACGTGCCTCATAGGAAAGATGAATTGGTAAATGCTCTATTGAGTCAAAGTATCTAGGAGGGAGCACTCTTTCAAGCTTGCACAATATTACCACAATGTCCTTCTCTTGCTTTTCAAGACGATCGATGATCAACTTGGTAGAACAAAGATCTCTGAAGAATATGCTAAGCTCTGTTAAAGGATCCCAAACTACATGTAGTAAGAATTCCCGAAATACAATCAGAATTAACCTCTCCATGAATACGTGATAGTCGTGGCTCTTCATACCCGATGGTTTGTTCTTCTTCGGGTCGACGCATCTTCTCAGATTTGACACGTACTCGTCTAAAAAATTTAGTCCCTGAATCCATATACATAGTCTTCCTTTATCCTCCTTATCTAGTAAGAAAATTACCCTAGGCTGCTTATACTTTCTATTCCCTTCCTCTAACAAATGTAAAACAGGACGTCTGCATATTTCTTCCAAGTCCAACCTGGCCTTGGGATTATCTTTCATCTTCCCATTTATGTCCATCATAGTATTAATTATGTTATCAAACATATTCTTCTCGATATGCATCACATCAAGATTATGTCTGATCAGATTGGTGCTCCAATATGGTAGGTCCCAGAATATGTTCCTCTTCGTCCAGTTATGAGTGTGACCAAATCTATCGCACTTGTACCCCTTAGTAGGCTCTTTGATAGCACTTGGTAAGTCTTTAACCTCTTTCCATATCGTATCTCCGGGCCACCTTGGAGGTGGATTTTCCTTTTCTGTAACGCCGGCAAGAAATGCATTCCTGTTCCTCCGGAACGGATGATCCGACGATAGAAATTTTCGATGAAAATCGAAGAAGCATAATTTTTCTTCGTATTTCAAACGGAAAGCCTTAGTGTGGTCCATGCAATATGGACATGAGAGGTAACCATGAGTGCTCCTTCCAGATAATATGCCCTAAGCTAAAAAGTCATTGATGGTCCACATAAATGCTGCCCTCATCTGAAATTTTACTTTTTTGAAACATCGTATGTGTTGGCACATACTTTCCACACCTGATTCAACACATCTATCAACAGTTGCAAGTACACATCAATGTTCCTTTTCGGATTGTTCGGACCCGGAATAATGATGATTAAGAACACAACTGTAGTCTTCATGAACATCCAAGATGGTAGGTTGTACGGGGTGATGATCACAGGCTAATATGAATACTGGGAGCCCGAAAGTTCAAATAGGGTAAAACCGTCGGACGAGAGCCCCAATCTTACATTACGCGAATCCGAAGCAAAATTGGGATACTCTCGATCGAAGTGCTTTCAATCTTCTCCATCAAATGGGTGATCCAATACTCCTTCAATCTGTTCTCGCTTGTGCCAATTCATGTTTTTGGCTGTCCCATTCACCATAAACAATCTCTGCAACCGCGGCTTCAAAGACAAGTAATGCATCGAATCGTTCGACTTTCTTGCACCAGCATACATTCCTATACCAATTGCCTTGTAGCGATCAGCACTACAAAATTGGCACACATCTTCATCCTTGTTGTCTTTGTAGTACAATATGCACCCGTTGTGACATGCATCAATTTTCTCGTATCCCATCTAGAGCGATCTCACCATCGTCTTAGACCGGTAGAAGTCTTTAGGTAACTTAGCACCCGCTGGCAAGATCTCTATAATCGACTCCATCAGTCGGTTATAGCTTTCTTGTGACATGTTAAAATCGAATTTGATGCTCAACAGTCTTGTAACCACCTCCAACGGTGAATGATCCTCACAACCAGGATATAATAGAGTCCTTGCATTCTCAAGTAACTCCATGAACTTTGTATCATCGACATTCGGTGCCTCCTTAGCTACATCATCATTATCCGGATTAAAACTAGGCCCGACAACATCAAAAACCATATTCACGCACCAGTCGTCGAAATCAGCATGGTCGTGGACATCCATATATGGCTCCACATAAGGCTCCAGCTCCGATGCTAAAGACACAAGTTCTCCATGTGAGGTCCACTGAACATAATTTGGCATAAAATCCCTCAAGTACAAATGATATGTCACATCCACTTCTGAGTGATATTTTAGGTTGCGATATCTCACACACGGACACTTAATTTTGGTACCGTCCATGTACTGAGGGAATGCCTTGGCGAACTGCAGGAACTGTTGTATACCCTCTATGAATTCATCCCGCAAACCGCACATGTCATCAGGATGATAGTTGTACATCCATGAACGATGTCGTAGGTAGTAATTCATATCCATTAATATACTTCTGCAAAGATAGATACACATGATTGTTCAAGTATATATCGTTCAAAGGCTTGCAAAAGTAATAGCATGAAGACATGATTTCAAACTTAGAAGATATATGGACAACTCCAATTTCAAACTTCATTAAATGGATGACTCATAATAATAAACATGTGTTCCCTCAGTACTAGAAAAAGCAGGATTAGCGACGTATTTTAGCGACTCCAAGTAAATATGTCGCTAAATTAGCGACTCCTTAAAAAATATCGCTAGACGTCGCTAAATGGCGACATTTAGCGACGTTTAGCGACTTTTATTAAGATTTTAAAAGATTAGTCGCTATAAGTTTAATTAAGGTCGCTAATATATCTGATTTAGCGATGTTTAGCGTCGTAATTAGCGACGTACGTATCAAAAATATTTAGCAACGTATTTAGCGAAGTGTTTGACGTCGCTAATTTTTATTTTAGCGACATTTTTATTTGACGTCGCTAAATTTTGGTTAATTAGGGTTCAGTTTTCTTTTCCCCCATTTGTCAAAAATTTGAAACATTTCGATTTCCCCGGCCCCCGTCCCTCCGACGACCAGCTCTCCACGGCTGCGGCTACTCCGGCATCCCCCTCCTCCTCCTCGAGCTCTAGGTAATCTCTCTCTCTCTCTCATGTGACACTGACACAAGACACACTTGACAGATATGACACACGCACACAGACACGACACACGCACACAGACACTGACAGACACACACGACACACACACACAGATGCAGACACACACACACACACACTTATACAGACACTGACACTGACACTGACACTGACACTGACACAGGCATGACACACATACACACACTGACACACACACAATATTTGATCTATTGGATGTGTCCATATGAATTGAGGGTTGGTATTATGGTAGTGTGGTGTATGGAGGATGTATCCTAGAGTATCTTGGTGTTGCACACCTAATATTTGTGAATTGGACTAGTGGTTGTGTGTGTGTGTATGTGTGTGTGTGTGTGTGTGTGTGTGTGTGTGTGTGTGTGTGTCTATTTATGCCTTAGAGTATCATATGATATATATATGTAATTTGGTGTATTATCTATTTGTATATGAGAGAGTGTATGCATATATATATGTGTATCTTGATATATATATATATATATATAGGTATATAGCTACTGTTATCTGTGTTGGTGTTCATAGTGTCTTCTAGTTGTGCTTGATATGGGAGAGGGTAGAAGAGTCGAGTTGTGTGTGGGTGTCACTACTGAACTATGAGGCTTCAGGAACTGAACTCGATTCAGTTTGGCCTAGTGCATTAGGCAAGCTGGCAATGTGTTGCAGTGGTGTCGGGTTGGCACTATGAGGAGGGGATTGGTTCCTGTCATCTTCTGCAGTAGGAGAGTGTTGGTGCACACTTGAGCAACATCAAACACATGCATGCTTGAGCAATGGAAAGGCAACAACAAGCACTGTTGTGAGCCATGGCAGTAGCTAAGGGCAGTTGGAAACAACTAAGTGAAGGAAAGATTTAGCCACTGCAGAATAAGTGCAAAGTATCAGAGGTTGCGCAGACTTAGTTAGGGTATGCAGGCATGTGTTTGGGTTAAGGTATAGACAAGTATCGGGTAGGTGTTCACCGGTCACTTGTTGCATGCCAATACAACCCTTAACTGATACTATGGTATCAGGGATTTAATTGGATATAGTGATTAGTGCAGTACAGTTCAATTAGAGCACAAAAGTGCTGTGAAGTGAACTGATACTGTGGTATCATGGAGTGACTGCTATGGGTTATAGTCCAGTGAGCAAGTATAAGGATGAAGTGCAAGGTGCCAGGCCAAGGGTAAGAGGCTCTCAGTGTGGATAGTAGAGTACTTAATTTCAAAGCAGAATATCCTAGTACGACCAAGAAGACATAGTGTAGCAAGGTATTAACCTAGTATTGACTAGTATAAACTAGTATGGATCTAGAAGTGGCTTAGAAACATCACCATGAACTAGTTAACCATGTTTATCATTTCAAGGGCTCTTGGACTTTGATAAATGAAAGTATGTATTATATCAGTTATGAAATGAAAGTATTGCTTATTTTAGTCTTTGATAAATGGTCAGTTGTTTTGAATATTGCTTATTTTAGACTTTGATAAATGAAAGTATGTATTATATCAGTTATGATTTTTATAGTACGGTTAAGTTATGAAGTTAGGTGATAAACCACTGTATGTAATAATTTATATGATACATACTGTCATTTTTGCAGAAGTATCTAGAAATGGATATAAATTACTATCTGCGTCATCGTTCGTGGATGTACAACCATCATCCTGATGACATGTGCGGTGTGCGGGATGAATTTATTGAGGGTGTACAGCAGTTCCTGCAGTTCGCCAAGGCTTTCCCTCAGTACATGGACGGTACCAAAATTAAGTGTCCGTGTGTGATATGTCGCAACATAAAATATCATCCAGAAGTGGAAGTTACATATCATTTATATTCGAAGGGCTTCACGCCCAATTACTATCAGTGGACCACGCACGAAAAACTTGTATCTCTAGCATCAGAGTCGGAGCCCTATGTGGAGCCGTATATGGATGTCCACGACCACGATGCTTACGATGACGGGTTGGTGAACATGGTTTATGATGCGGCAGGGCATAGTTTCAATCCAGACAATTGTGATGCGGCGGGACCTAGTTTTAATCCGGACAATTATTATGCAGCTGAGGAGGCACCGAATGCCGATACTGCAAAGTTTATGGAGTTGCTGGAGAATGCAAGAACTCCACTATATCCTGGTTGTGAGGATCATTCACCGTTGGAGGTAGTTACAAGATTATTGAGCATCAAGTCCGATTTTAACATGTCGCAAGAATGCTATAATCGACTTCTCGATTTGATTATAGAGATCTTGCCCGAGGGTGCAAAGTTGCCTAAAGACTTCTATCGATCTAAGAGGATGGTGAGATCGCTTTGGATGGGATACGAGAAAATTGATGCATGTCGCAACGGGTGCATGTTGTATTACAAAGACGACAAGGATGAAGATGCGTGCAGATTCTGTGGTGCTGATCGCTATAAGGCCATTGTTAGAGGAAAGTCTGTCGGTGCAAGGAAGCCTACCGATTCGATGCACTACTTGCCTTTGACGCCGCAGTTGTAGCGGTTGTTTATGGTTAAGGAGACTGCAAAAAACATGAGTTGGCACAGGCGAAAACAGATCGAAGGAGTATTGGATCATCCATACGATGGAGAAGCATGAAAGCACTTTGATCGAGAGTATCCACATTTTGCCAAGGAAGCGCGTAATGTCATATTGGGGCTCTTCTCTGACGGTTTTACCCCATTCGGACTTTTGGGCTCCCAGTATTCGTGTTGTCCTATGATCGTCACTCCGTATAATCTACCGCCTAGGATGTGCATGAAAACTCCGTATATGTTCCTAACCGTTATTATCCCGGGTCCGAACAATCCGAAGAGGAACATCGATGTGTATTTACAGCCTTTGATAGATTAGATAAATCAGCTGTGGGAAGTAGGTGCCAACACGTACGATGTTTCTAGAAAGCAGAATTTTCAGATGAGGGCAGCACTTATGTGGACCATCAATGACTTTCCGGCCTATGGAATGTTATCGGGATGGAGCACCCATGGTCGTCTTTCATGTACATATTGCATGGACCGTACTCAGGCTTTCCGTTTAAAACACGGAGGCAAACCATGCTTCTTCGATTGTCATCGACAATTTTTGCCGAAGGATCATCCGTACCGGAGGAACCGAAATGCTTTTCGTGCGGGAGTTGTGGAGAAGGCCAATCCACCGCCAAGGTGGCCCGGATGCACGATATGGGAAGAGGTAAAAGATTTACCAAGTGCTATCGAAGAGCCTGCTAAGGGGTACAAGTGTGACGGATTTGGTCGCACCCATAACTGGATGAAGAGGAGTATATTTTGGGATCTGCCATATTGGAGCACCAATCTGATCAGACATAACCTTGATGTCATGCATATCGAGAAGAATGTGTTTGATAACATAATTAATACTGTAATGGAGGTAAAGGGGAAGACGAAAGATAATCCGAAGGCCAGGTTGGACTTAGAAGAAATATGTAGATGTCCTGCATTGCATTTAATAGAGGAGGGGAATGGAAAATTAAAGCAACCTAAGTCAGTTTTCTCACTAGAGAAAGAGGATAAATGTAGACTTTATAGGTGGATTCAGGGTCTAAAGTTTCCAGACGGGTACATGTCGAACTTGAGAAGATGTGTCGACCTCAAGGAGAACAAACTGGTGGGTATGAAGAGCCATGATTGTCACGTATTCATGGAGAGGTTAATTCCGATTGTATTTTGGGAATTCTTACCGCAGGTCGTTTGGGACCCATTGACAAAGCTGAGCATATTCTTCAGAGATCTTTGTTGTACTAAGTTGCTCGTCGATCGTCTAGAAAAGCAAGAGAAGGACATTGCGGTAATACTATGTAAGCTCGAGAACGTGTTTCCTCCTGGATTCTTCGACTCTATGGAGCATTTTCAATTCATCTTTCCTATGAGGCACGTGTTGGTGGTCCTGTCGGTTATCGGTGGATGTACCCCTTCGAGCGGCATCTGAATCACCTAAAGAGAAAGGTGAAAAACAAGGCACGGGTTGAGGGCTCTTTTTGTGAAGCTTATTGTCACGACCCGCACCCGAAAATCGGGCATGAGCCATGGGTACGTCCAGCCTACGCTGCAGAATCGACGGTAGAACGCTGTAAAGGTCCATTCTAGGTCAACCAACTATCTATATATCTCACAAAAAAATCTGACATGACCTCTCCAAAAGGAGGGCAACCACGTAATATATATATATGAATAATCCTCTCCAAAAGGAGGGCAACCACGCAATATACATATGAACACAAAATCTAGGGGAAGAATAAAAGCATGATATGATATCAAAAAGGAAACCAAACCAAAGAGAGCAAGACAATATCCAAAAATATACAGTCAAAGGCCATAATAGTCTACAATATCTCACAGCAACAAAATAATAAGTACAATCATCCAAAATAAACCACTGGAAACAACCCAGGAAACCCACCTAGCTAACTAGGACGCTAACGGCGTCTCCTCGGTGCACTCCTCCTCAGTCTCGGGGTCACAACCCTCGTCAACACCCGGCCCGTAGAACGTCGGGCAATAGTCCTCAAGATCCTCTGGAAAAAATATGCCCAGTCAGGACTGGAGCAAAGTACATAATTCTGAAAGCAACTCCAAATACATGGTAAGGTGTATATGACGAGCAATAAAAAAGTATACAAGATGCACAAAAAATAAATATATGCTGGAGCACAATAAGTAGCTGCAATACAAACTGGAGAACAATACAAGTAGTGGAAAAGTAACTGCAGGTGAGAAACATGAATACTAGCTAAGTGCCTTGAGCACAAGTTCCTTATGTGATCGGCTTAGGTTGCACATAAAAAACACTACGATAACTCCGTTATGCGTGAGTTGCATAACTGACATACACATGAATACTGTTTGGCTTTGATCACATAACCAACTCCTACTCCCCTCCCCCACTAATACTCTTGGATCCAACCACAACACGCTACGTACATGATAATAGCTCGCACACACGAAGGCGAGAGCACAAGAAGCACATGATAGCACATGAGAATCAATACCCGAAGCACATGATGAAATACACGTGATAGAGTACCCACTGAACACGGTAAGGGGGATAGCATCTCATGACGGGATCCACTAGTACCAGCTCGTGTAATAATATGTCAGAATCAAGTATTACAGTTCTAGAATAGGTGATATAAACGCTATCATGAAATAAAAACTATCAGAGGTAGGTACTCGCCTGATGTCTTGAGCAACTGATGAGGATCGAGATCCGGACTGGTGTCGCAAGGACCTATTGCGAAAAGCAGAATTAAACAGGGTTCTAAGCATTTAAACTGATATAAAATAATTAAAAATAGGCTTCTAGGGCTATTCTAGGTCGAACGGGTCAAACCGGGATCCAAAAAGTCAACTCGGGGTCCAAAAAGTCAACTCGGGGTCAAAACTAGGTCAAACATTGACTTTTACGGTCAACGGGGACAATTATGGTCAAAGCTAGGTCAAACTAGGGTGCCCCTGAAATTCTAGGTCAAACCGAGCTCATTAAGCTAGAAAACTCTCAAACTCGCCTAATCAAGATACCGGGATACCCTCGGTATCTGATACCTCGTCCTAGGCCATGCACCCCGCCTAAACCCACTAAAACCTATGTTAGCACGCGTAAATATATACACATAAGCATATAAAAATCACTCCAATACATTTTCTAGGCTATTGCTCAAATACCCCGCTCGAAACTCAATACCTTGGATATCTCAAGATATTGAGATACCTCGGTATCTCAAGGTATTGAGGTATCGCTCTAAAACCCCTCTAACTAGCTATTTAGGCTTATAAATATATTCCTAGTTATTAATCTAGGCTAGAAAATATATCTCTGTCATATATTATACATATCTAAGTATCTATATACATATATATATAGATATCCACACACATATACACATATACCCATACATACCTTACCCAACTCATAAATATATATGTATATAACTATCTAGATATCTATAGATATGTATAGCTATAGGTATATATATATATATATATATATATATATATATCTTAGATAGATATAACTATCTATCAACCTATCTATTACCAATCTAGTTATCTACATATCTATCTAACTACCTATTTATCAATCTAATAATCTATCTATCAAGTTATCTAACTATCTCTCTATCAATCTCTCTCTCTATTATCTCACTCACCCTCGCTACTACCTAGCTAACTACCCAAGCCTCGTTGCTACTGCTCCCTGAACATCTGCTGCTGCTCTTTAACCTTGTTGCTGCTGCTGGCTGTACTGCTACTGCTGCTGCCTTTGCTTATGCTGCTGCTGCTGCTGCATATGGCTGCTGCTGTGCTGCTGCTGGCTGTCTATCTCCCCCCTTCTCACAATCACACACACACACACACACACACACACACCTATATACATATATATATATATATATATATATATATATATATATATATATATATATATATATATATATATATATATATATATATATATCACTATATATATATATAAACATACATATATATATATATATATATCAACACACACCTACACACTCACAAACACTTACACAGACGCACATATATATATATATATATATATATATATATATATATATATATATATATATATATATATATATATATATACTACTATATATATATATATATATATATATATATATATATATATATATACACACATACAAATATCTATATATACATATCAACACACTCACTCTAAGATATATATATATATATACACATACAGATTTATACATATATATATATATACATAGACATATACATACACAAGCACACTTATACATATACATATATATATATACACATAGACATATACATACACAAGCACATATATATAAATACACACATATATATATAAATATATATACATATATAGACACACACACACACACACACACAAACATATATATATATATATATATATATATATATATATATATATATATATATATATATATATATATAGACACTAACCCACTAACCCAAACACCACACAACGCACACAACACACAAACAACACGCCCCACTCACGCCCAACGACCCCGACACGCACAAACACCTATAAATATATAAAATATAACCCGAGAACTCTAGCACACACTCCCCGATGCTAACCCAACGCGCGCACAAGCCCGAAACTAGGAAACCAAGTCGAAATGGTCGTTCGGTCATTTCGACGAACACGCGGTGTGCGGTTCGGAAAACCTCCTGAAACGCACACCAAACCAACTCGGAATCGGCCCAAAATTTACTCACGGGTTCTAAACGATGCCTAGATCCTAGAAAAAATGCTACTCCGTCGATTTTAGGCCCGTGGTGGAAACGCGCACGCACTTAGAATCGACGACGACGAAAAACTCCAATTTTGCCCGAAATGCCCGTTTCTCCGCGACACGACTTCCCGTGTCCGAACGGAGACACGCACTCACCCTCAAGACACCCGACAACGTCTACTTATGTCCGTCTAACCTAGGGCATCACCCAAAATTGGGCCAAATTCGGATTCCACCCGAAATTAACACAAAACCTAATGTCAAAGTCTCTAAACTCAACCAAACTAGTTCCAACTTCTTCCTACCGGTAGGCTTAGGGTCTAGGAAGGTTCTAAAACACTAATTACACTACATAAAAGTAATTACCAAGGGGAAAGTTAGGGTTTACCTCTTGAGAGTTGAAATTCCAAGGACAAAGTCTCCGATCTACTTGAAATCACCTCCCTCAAGCTCCAAGCCTCCAAATCTAGCCTCCACACTAAATCTAGGCTCCACACACCTAGGTTGGGGAAAGTACAAGGTTAGGGTTCACATAAAGAAGAAGGAATGGAAGAAAGAAGAAAGAAAATGAAGAACACTTACTTGGGGAGAAGAAAGAAGAAGTAAGAAGAAGTGGAGAGGAAGAAGAAATGAAGAAGAAGAAGAAAATGGAACAAAGGGGAGCTGTGCTGCTGTGCTCACGGTCTAGGAGTAAAAAATAGGGCCAGCCAAGCAATAATAAAGGGGGTTTCCATAGTCCAAAAGTCCAAAATGCCTTCCACACACTTGAATTTGGGTTCCGGGTTCCAAAAATACTCAAACTAACTCCAAATCTCTCCAACTAACCCACTAAAAATATAATAAATATTCTAAACCCAAAAATAATCCTCACAAGGATGTGGGCTGGGTCGGACATGGGTCCACTAGGGTCTGACATGGGTCCAGGCTAGCCAAAACCCTAAAACAATCATTAAAAAAATAATACAATCACTAAATAAATATAAATATAATTAATTAAATATAATTCACAATTTATAAAATAAAAAAATAACCCTATTTTCTAGAATTGGGTAGTGACACTTATGTTCTCGAGGAGATTACAAACTTTTGCTTTACGTATTTCAAATCGCATGTTGCTACTAATAGGACGAAAGCTTCGAGAAACGACGACGCATATCAGGAATCTAATGATGCAATACTCAAAGTATTCAATGCGTCCGGAAAGCCTTCAGGAAAAATAAAGAAGAGATATTTGAATGACGATGAGCTAAGGGCTGCTCAATTGTATATATTACTCAATTGCGACGAGGATAAAGTGGAGAAGCTAGAGGGGTAAGTAATTAATACGTCCACGTTTACATCATCTCAATGTAATAGTATAAGATACTATAATGCTACTAATCAGCAGTTGCTTTATTGTTTTTCAGCACATATAATGATGAGTTGAGGTCGGTTAGACCCTACATAACAGACGAAGAAGTAGAACAAGATATGAGATGCCATTTTTTTTCTTGGTTGAGCGCATATGTAAGATGCTTGGTAATTACTTTTTATTTCTGCACTTGCAAAACAAATAACTTTCTATCGCTACTTTGGTATTTTGGTCGATCGTCTAATAACACCCGAGACTGAATCTAATAGAACTCTAGCCAAGGAAGACGAAGTAGATGAAAGTGAAGACGAGGAAGAGGAAGAGGAGGATGAGGAAGGCGAACAAGATGAATTTTCTGAAAATGATTGAAAATAAAATATATTGCATGTAGAATGTAACTATATTTTGACTGTAGAATATAGATCAAGGTTGGAAAATTGACGAAGTAGAATGTAACTATATTTTGACTGTAAAATATATTCCATTAACGAATATATGTATTATATTTTGACTGTAGAATGCTTTGAGATATGCATCATATTTCGACTGTAGAATGTACTATATATTTGTGTTTCTCTATATTCATAATATGTTGTTATCAGATATGACAGGACGATACGGAGGATTCGGCAGGTCCCAAGGTAGACAGAGTGCTCCTCCGGTACTGCCTACTGCGGGTTCTGGATCATCGTCGCCCAGTACTCCAGTATATCGATCACTCACATCACCGACTGTTGGAATGAGTAGTTCCAGGCGTGATAGTACACCCTTGTCAAGCATTCCTCCTGCTGACGAAACCATGGGGACAGATGAGCATGTCGAGGAGGTCGTGCCCACGTTGTCCAAGCATCAGCAAGATCCTCTATGCGCACCTCCGGAGGAGACGAGGACAGAGATTTGGGCCGACGGTACAAAGTAAGTCAATTAGATGGTTTAATATAATATATATCGTATATTTCTTTATTCATCGTATATTGACTTTTTCAGTATTCTAAATTATTATCTCTGTATAGATATCGTCCATTGTCGGTTCAGAGACGCCTGGGCCAATTTCTGAGGAACAACTACGGTGGCCCTTGGATCAACTATTCTGAGGCTTCGGAGGAGAGGAAGGCATTCTGGTTTGCGCACTTCCAGGTAAAAGTGTATTAAATAAATCCTCTAATTTATGTATATTATATAACTTATCCGTGATGCTCACTTACTAAATTATTTATTGTAGCAAACATATTTTTATCCTCCACACCAGGCCGAGTTGATCGAGCAGCTCTTTCCGACCGTTGTCGCCAAGCTTATCCGAGATGCTCTGGATGACCAGAAGGCTCGTGATCGTGCTGGAAAACCGATCCAAGGTTGGATCACGCCTGAGCAGTGGACTGCGATGAGGGCTAGATTCGACGATCCGAGCTACAAGAAAAGGTCTGAGAAGGCCAAGACGGCTAGGCGGAATGCTGCCAAGTAGTGTGGTGGCTCGATTCCGATGACGGAATATTTTCGTCGTTTGGTATGTTTTTTCTTTTAAATTATATTATTTTAATATAAGTAACCTAAAATGGTAGTAGAAAAAAATGTTTAAGTTTAGTACTAAATAATATATTTTTAACAGGTACAGAGGGGTGAGGATGCCAACATGGTGACCGTCTTCTTGGCCACCCATCGCAAGGACAAAAATCTCATTGATGAGAGGGCCTCGCAGACCTATGTAATTATTACTTTACTTTGTGTTAATTTTAATATAACTTAGACAATTATCGAGTTTCCACATCTTTCTAGGCCGAGTATCTTAGGCTGCGTGAGCGGGCGACTGCTAGTGCACCTACACCTGGAGAGGCTGGTACTTTGTCGCAGCCCGCTCCAGCTCCGTCGGCGGATGACCTGTGGGTGACCGCAGCTGGTGGTCTCCAGAGGGGTACGTACTACGGTACGGGCTCCTATGGCTCCCTGGTTGTGACGCAGTCATCTAGGGCCTTCCCGACAGCTGCGCATTCCACACAGCCCTCGCAGTCACAGCCCTCGCAGTCGTCGGTCAGAGTCCAGGAGGCCGTTGATCGTCAGATTGCGTCTCTCCATGACGAGTTGCTGCGAAGGATGGAGGAGCAGCCCCGGTCCCAGCCGCAGGCGGACGATCCGATGCTCATCGCACGATTTGATATGCTCGACCGCAGCATGACGGAGCTCCGAGAATTGACAAATGATATTAGAGCCTCCAATGACCGCAACATCATAGAGCTGCAGGCGTCACAGGTATCAATGGGCGAGAGGCTGACGATGATGCAGGATTCAATGGTTCATAGCAGTACGAGGCTGTTATCTACCATGGATTCTTACAACCAGCGACTCGCAGACTTGGAGCGGGCACGGCCTCCTGGTGTGCCTACATCGACACAGACTCCACCGACGTCACTGCCTTCTCCATCGACATCGGTGTCGATTCCACGGGACGAGTATGAGGAGTTCTTATCTTTCAAGTGCGCCGGTGGTCAGCCTCCTGCAGATCCGCAGTAGTATAGTTAGTTACTGGATATTTATATTTTTTTATTATTTAGGATACGATTGTATGGATATAAATTTGCCATATTCTTTACATTTACGATGAGATTTGCTGGATGCTTTCTTTTCGTCAAATTTTATTATATTATTCATATTTTGGTTTACAACTGATGACTGATACTTGGCCTGTATTTACCCAGTGCACTAGAATTTTTCCCCTTAGTGCTGCTACTGTGTTCTTTATTCAATTATTTCTACTACCATCATATACCTGATAATGAACCCAAGGGGGTTGGTAAACCCAGAAATGCAATATTTATTTTTATTATTTTTGAAAATTAGCGACGTTTTTAGCGACGTTTAGCGACATTAACTTAAGTCGCTAAATACGTCGCTAATTAGCGATGCTGTAACAAGTTGCTAAATACGTCGCTAAAAATGTCGTTGTACGTCGCAAATTGCTGACATAGCAGTATTGCCAGGTCATTAAAGACGTCGGTGTAACGTCGCTATATAAGTCGCTAATCAGCGACGTTTAGCGACTTTAATAAACGTCGCTATTTAGTGATGCGGCGTCGCTAAACGTCGCTAAATTTAACGACACATTAAAGTCGCTAAAAAATGTCGACATAGCGACGTTTAGCGATGTTTTTTGTTTTAGCGATGTTTTTCCGACTGCTTTAAAACGTCGCTAATTATGTCGCTAAACCAAATTAGCGACGATTTTTGGTTATTTAGCGAGATTTTTAGACGTCGCTAATTTGACTTTTTTTGGTAGTAACTTGTGATCCATTATCTGAAAAGGAAATTTACTGAGAGTTATACAAGATCTTGAAAAAAATCCTAGAAAAGGCTAAGTATTATAAATTATCTGAAAAGACTGAGAGGCCTTTGTTTACTCTAAAAAACCTAAAAAGACTTGAAATCTAGTTCTCACCACAAGTCTTTTTAGATATTTAGATCATTTCATTTTTAGTCTTTTCTGGTATAACTCTAATAGCCTCAAAAGTCTTACAGAACTCAATTTTTTTTCTACATAATGGACCACGAAGGAACACTTGACTTCGGAGTGTCCAATATAGGTAGAACCTAAGTATTCAATATGGTAGAACCTAAAAGCCCAGTCACTATTATTCTAGACCTAAAAGCCCAGTCACTACTATTCTAACCTAAAAGCCTCAAAAATTTTGTTTCAAACAAGGGCTCACATGGAACACGTAGACTCTCATATACTTGACACACACACACAAGGTACTACCCATACCCAAACACAATATCTTGACTAAAATACAAACTTAAATTTTCTTGTTACTTAACTATGACATTAACTCATACTCACACTCACTAATCTTAACTGCAAACAAAGATACATATTGAACATTGTATATGATACTCCCTGGTACACACTATACACACAATCTCCTTCTAGGTACTTATCTACCTATAGGATACTCACTTATGTATAACTGATACGCATATGCACACACAATCTTAACTAGAAATTTACACATTACATATAAAATTTAGAGATATATAACTTTATTTTACTTATTTATTTATATAATTTTTTATGTAAATCTATGTAAACACTAGAAATTTAAACCGAACAGATTGGAATGGGTTGGACCTAACCCTAGTTTAGTATAAATGTCAGTGTTTGTGTGTTCATGTCGTGTCTGTGTTTATATCAGTTTTGTGTGTCTGTGTCATATCTTCGTTTATGTGTCCTTCATACTAGCCCTAACCCTAGTTTCGTGTCAGTGTTTGTGTGTCCATGTCGTATTTGTGGTTCTGTGTCCGTTCGTGTCAGTGTGTTTACGTATGTGTGTCCTATCAGTATGTGTGTCCTATCAGTATGTGTGTCGATCGTGTCAGAGAGAGAGAGAGAGGGGGAGAGATAGAGGGGGGGTTAGGGTTTACCTGAGCCACCGGAGGGGGTCGAAACCCTAACCCTAACTAAACTAAGATAGTTAGAGAGAGAGAAAGAGAGAGAGAGAGAGAGGGAGAGAGGGGGGTTAGGTTTTACCTGAGCCATCAATCGGAGGGGGTCGAAGGGGAAGCACAGTCGGCGCCGGAGGGGAAGGTCGCAGGAGGCTCACGCGGGGAATAAGGAAAAAAATTTGAGAAATTTTTTGGAAGGAGGGAAATGAAATCGTTCTGGAAACCTATATAAAAACATTAGCGATGTTTTAAATATACATCGCTAAATTCCGCTGAGTTATAATATTTAGCCACGTATGTAATATTACGTCGCTAAACGTTGCCACAATAAAAATAATAGCGATGTTTTACGACATTTTGCGACATCGATTTCAATAATATTATTGATAGTTGCTATGCGTCTCTGATAGTCGCTAACAGCGATGCCATGCAACATTATTTTATGATGTCACTAAATTCATAAAAGATAGCGATGTCAGAAAAAGACATCGCTAAAAACGTCGCTATTTATTTATATTTTCGTAGTTCGCTATTTCAAAAAAAGACGTCACTAAAAATGTCGCTAAAAACGTCAGAAAAAGATGTCACTAAAAAAATAAGAGAATGTTTAAGAACAAACATACTTTCAAAAAATATCATGCGCTGCAGACGATAAATCCATCAAACATACTGTCAGCCATCAACACATCAGCCACGTCAATCCTATCCCGCATACGACATGATTTTCTCCCTTTCCACATAAGAAGATTGCTCCCGCGGGTCTTCCACTCGCGGAAAGGGGTCTCAGCGCCCTCTTTTCTCCCAGCGGAACAATTGAAGCAAAATTTCCACTCCATGATTATCTTCATCAGCTAATTACATGGGGAATATGCTCCATCTAGTAACCCAATGATTGTCACCTCTCCGCCAGAAACTCCCGCTCAGTGCATACGTGGATAACTGTTCGCCAATCATCGGCCACTCTTCTTACCCCAGGATTTTGTCATGGAAATTAATTGGTCTAACCGCAAAGCCACATGGCATCTCCCGAAGGAAGTACTCATTTCAAGAGCCACGATCCTTACCGATCACGTTGGTACGTAGATCATGTCTCATTTATTACATGCCTTGATCGCCTATGTAAGCTCCCCACTCAACGGCTTCTTTCCGGCTATAGCTCGATGCTATAGGAAAGTTAATTAAGTGCAACAGGCAGTCAGTTATTTCTTATATAAATACTTGACACTTTGCAATTTTTAAAGGGGGACCAGCGCGATAGCAAACAGTAATGTAACTACCACTTTTCCAAAGAGGAATATTTTTGTTATTTTATATTAATTATTTTGGTTGATTATATATTTCATAATATTTGGTATTGTTACATACATATACATATTTGTATAGTTGGTGGTTAGTATGTTAGCCTATTAGTTAGACTAGATGTTAGTGAACCTAAGTGAACCCAACTAGACTGGACATGACCCAATTAGTGCATCCAATTTATTAGTTTTGGTTGACTCGTTAATTAGGGAGAATGAATTAATAATCCCTTTTAATTAAATTAGAACTTTCCTTTTGTTAAACCCCCATTTATTAAATAACACTTCATGACAACTTGGAGGGATATTTTAGACATTGTGAACAACCAACCCTAATCCTAAATGTGGTCGGCCCTATATAGGGGAGAGAGCCTCCCTCCACTTCATTTAATAGCTCATGAAAACTCTAAGGTTGTGTTCTTCTCCAAGGTGATTCATTCCTCCAACAAATTCCTCCAAACCAAATCCCAATCCCCACTACCAAATATTGTCCAAATAGCGATGCTTTTAACGACATTATTATAAAATGTC
Source organism: Iris macrosiphon (assembly GCA_036927795.1). Classification (NCBI taxonomy): domain Eukaryota; kingdom Viridiplantae; phylum Streptophyta; class Magnoliopsida; order Asparagales; family Iridaceae; genus Iris; species Iris macrosiphon. Next base: position 118,680,199 of record JAYESA010000001.1, read on the forward strand.
GTTAATTTTTTTAATTTAGCGACATTAATATAAAATATCGCAGGTAGTCACTAATAGCGATGTTTGGACGCGTTCAACGACATATTTTAGTAAAATAAAAATTGATGTCGCTGAAGCGCCTATAAACGTCGCTAATATTTTAATTATAGCGACGTTTAGCGACATTCTTTCATTTAAGTCGCAGTATATTAATATATTAGCGATGTTTAGCGATGTCTATTTAGGACGTCGCTACTATTTCATATAGGGTTTATGATTTCATTTTCCCCATTGTCTCGATCGAATCCCAAAAATTTCAAACCCCTCCATCCGGCGAAGTCCCCCCCTTGGGCATCCTCCTCCCTCCGGCGAAGTCCCGTCCTCGCGCGGCTCCTCTCCTCTATCGCGTCTGCTCCCTTCCTCGTCCTCTTCTCCCTCCGGCATGGTCCTCCTTCCCTCTTCCCTCCGGCGCGTCTCCTCCCCTCCGCGAGACTTGTCACTACCACATTTCAAAATAGGGGTATTTTTGTCATTTTTTTTAAATATTATGTATATTTTATTTATTTATAATATGCATGTTATGTATATTGTTACTATTATTATTATTGTTAGTTGATTATTTTATTTTATTTTAGACATGACATTAGTGGACCACGCTAGACTTGACTTGACCCATTGACTCAAATAAATAGTTAGTCGTGACTAGATTAATTTTATTAAACCTATTTAGACTCAAGAATAAAATATTCCTCTAATGGTTTAGTAGATCCTATTCATGAAGGAATGAGAGGAGCACTTGCATCAAATCAAACATTCCTCAACCTAACCCTAAGAGAAAGTTTATATAAGCCTCTTGTTCATGAATAACCCTCATTTTCTTTTCTTATTATTTTATTCCCAAGGTTAAAGCAAACCATAATTTCTCTATTCCCAAATTTTATCCCTCTTATTTTCATTTCAAGGAGGCTAAGGAGCTTGACATTGCTAGAGGAAGCTTGAAGAGGAGTCCAGTGTTGAGGATCGTGTCCACTTCGTCTTTCTTGTATCCAAATTTGGAGTTCTTCTAGGAGGCCATTCAAAACCTAGGTACTCTCAATTTTCTACTCTATTTTTGGTTAAGAACACCCATTGGACCTATAAGGACCCTCCAATAGGTGGTTTTGACTCTCTAATGCTAGACCTAGGTGTTAGAAGTCTTCATTTTGATAGATATAGGTTTTTTCCTTGTGGAATAATATTTTGCGCTCGATTTGGAGGAATTTTGAATCGTGTCCACCAAGTGTTCGACACGTATCCCCAAAGAGATTTTTGTGTCCTTTTTGAGTCAAAATTTGGTGTATTTGTCCTAAATAGGATACGTAGTATCGTGTCATGGTATCTCATGATACGCACGGTTAGATTTGGGTATGCATATATTTTGTGTGATAGTTGGTTTTGTATTGTGTCATGTGTGTGTGTGTATATATATATATAGCAATGGATATACATAGAGGTATATGTGTACTAGTGTGTATAAGTGTGACTGTGTTAGAGTTGTGTGGTAGAAGAGATGAGTGTATTCATTTGAGTGTTCAGTTCAATGAGGGAGATGATGGTGAGGTGTGTTGATTTTGTGAAAGTATATGTGTGCCCAAGTTCATGTTGGCATTGGGTAATTTGATACTTGTGTTTCATTTAGTATGTGTGTGGTGACTCGGGTAGATTGCCAGTAGATAGCAGCAGTGGTAAGTGCAACAGTGACAGTTCTTGTGAGTGCACTTTGGTGTGTTGTGCTAGTGTGAGATGTGAGAACTAGTGGGGGTATACCTGTGTTCCTTGAGTACACATGGTGATGTGTGGGGATGTGAATGTAGAGAGGTGAGGGTCTTGGTATGTTCAGGGGAGTGTGTGAGCCATGGGTTTGTGTGTGTTAGTGTGGGACTGTAGCATACATGTGTTGTATGAATGATACCAGAGCTAGTGTGGGCAGAATAGGGTGTTCAGTAGCTAGATGAGAGATGGAAGACTGTGCATTGGGCCTGCACTGATGTGTACTGGTGCACAACATTGTCAGTACAGTTATACACAGGTTGTAAGAAAATACTACCAGAAAAAGTCAAATTAGCGACGTAAAAAAAATCGCTAAATGACCAATAAACGTCGCTAATTACTTTTAGCGACGTAATTAGCTACATTTTACAGAAGTCGCTAAAAGGAAAAATGTTGCAAAATATCGCTATACCGACATTTTTTAGCGACGTAAATGTGTCGCTAGATTAGCGATGTTTAGCGACGCAACGTCGCTAATTAGCGACATGCTCATTTGTCGCTTAACGTCGCTAATTAGCGACTTATATAGCGACGTTACAGCGACGTCTTTAATGACCTGGCAATACTGCCATGTCAGCAAGTTGCGACATACAGCGACATTTTTAGCGACGTCATTAGCTACGTGTAGTAACGTCGTAACTTAGCGTCGTATTTAGCGACGTGCAGTAACGTCGCTAAACGTCGCTAAAAATGTGGCGAATTGTACTGTAAAAAAATTAAAAAAATAAATACTGAATTATTTCTGAACTATTATTCCTGCAGTTTATTAATTCACAATCTGTACAAATAGACCAGGAGCAACCCTCCGTTGAATTTCCTGGGTTTGCCGACCCCCTTGGGTTGAACACTCCACACCGGTAAATTAATATATATTTAATATGAATAATATAATACAATTTGAAGAAAATAAAACACCCAGCTAATATTGTCACACCCCAGTCCCAAAATATCGAGGGACTAGATACGTGGCAATGGCCAGCAGCACACACCGATGGGCAAACCCAATTTAATGGACCCATCAGGGTGTACTTAAGCTGTAATACAACAATAAGGTCTAAATAACATGTCATAATCTAATCTCATCCATAGAAGATAAATATGATCAATAACAGCAAAATGAATTATAACCATCACCAAGTCTCCATAAAGTAAATCGGGGAACAACCCGATAATAAGTCTGATACAATGGTTCAATAGACTAGAAATGAAAGAGTCTAATAATAACAAATACTGAGTATAGATGAAACAAATACTCAAGAGAAATCTTCGGCGATCACCTCGTCCTCGGGGATCGGCTCAGTTCCAGTGCCTGCTCCTGTTCCTGCTCCTGCTCCATATACCTCTGGATAGAACTCCGATGCTATATCTGGGGACATAATCCGGATCCAGGTCCTCAGGGGACATAACAAGGTATAAATAACTCAAGCCAAAATAAATACAGTATAATAATAAATGAATCAATAGGGTAAACTATATAACTAGCTAAGTGATATGCAATATGAGAGCATGAATCATACTCAGGCTGAGACTACTATAGGCTCTGTGTCGGGGAAACCCATAGCAGCATTCTCTCGAAGGGTCAGTACTTGTGCCAAAGCTCTGTGTCAGAGTCTAAGACACCTCCAGATAACTATATATATATATAATATAATCAACCTTTAGTATGGTAAGTCTCTCCCCACCCTATGTAATCACACGTCTCATGTCCATGACATGCATGATCAATATAATGCAACAAGTCATAATGAGATCTAAGCATGTGTATAAAGTATATGTCATGAAACATGTAACCTATACAGAATCACCATAAATATCTCAGAAAGATTCTGTCTCATAAATAGTGTCAGTGTCCTGAGGTATGACGTACTTGATAAGGCAAGCACGAGAATGTATAGGGTTCCGATATCCATCTCTAGGTGACGTTACACAAATCCGCGTACGGGGTTGACACCCGAATCTTGTTCGGACGTTAAGTAATGTCACACGGTCCTAGGTTGAACAGAGATATTACAGTAATAAATTAAGAGAATAGTATAAACAAATGCTACAAGTATGGAAAGGTACACTTGCGTGGGGTTCTGGCTCCAACTACTACTCTAGTATCAGCGGGATCTGCAAATACTCCTCTGAACGCTGAAATGAATACTACCATCAGGTTCAAAAGATATTAAATAGCTAGAATTTTCTATCCATATGTCCAATTTGGACACATGGGCAAAAGTGTCAGTTTCTGGTCAAAACGGGGTCTACATGTGGCCCGCTTCGCACCGAAAAATGTGCCAAAAATAATGTTTTCCAAATTTGTTAAACTTAGTGTCTACAAGTCCAGAACGACGATACAAACCCAACGGAATGTCCAGAACTGGATTCCGATGAGCCGATCACAAAATCGCCCGTCAAGTGGAGCTGTGGGGCCCACGATACGGGATTTTGTCAACATTCTCAAAATCGAACCAAACTTGGGTTACAGGACCGGCGTATTGCTATGAGTCCGATGGCATAAGTTTCATTTTGATACGACGAGCGTACACGAAGTTACAACGAGTTTCAGAACATGGTCGACACGGGGTGTTGTCGACGGATACGCGTTGATTCCGGTGTGCTCGCACATCCAAATCAACTTCAGCGAAATTCCACACGTCCATATTAACGGCGTGCACCTTTTGGTAAAATCCGCACATGACCAAGTCGTCCCGTTTAGCGAGGCACACCCAATTCCGGGAAAACTAGGGTATTTAAATAGCCAAGATTTTGGTCATTTTTACCCTCAAAAATATTACAAACTATAACTTAATAAATTACACAAAAATAGGGTTTTAAAACTTGATCACAAGGTCTAAATAATTATTCAGGTAGATTTTGAAAACATTTCACAGGTTGGTCGCAAAACGGTCGCGAACTGGGGAGTTCGGGTCATTTTCTAAATTTTCAGAAAAGGGGATTTTTTTTCGAATTTTGCGTCGCAGTTTGCGATCGCCACAGGACGCGATACCCCGAACAAATTGCACGGGGTTCGAGAGGGTCACGAGGTCTACGCACATGAGTCGATAGAACGGAAAATGAGAGGACGAGGAGAGAGAAAACCTTACATGAACGATGGCTCGGAATTTACTATTCTGTGCGTACGTGGACGACGCGACGGAGCTCAGTCGGTCGGAGGCGGCGCTGTGCTGCTGGGGGTCACCATGGATCGTCGGAGTCAGGGTAGCCGGAGGCTGCATCGCCGAAGGGGAGTGCTTGTGATGGCGGTGGCGGTAGAGCGGGGTGTCGGGTTCAGTGATAGCGGTGGTGGAGGGCAGGGTTTTATGGGGTGGTGGTGGCTGTCGGTTAGGGGAGGTGAGAGGTCGGGAAGGCGAGAAAGAGGAGCAGCTGGGAGGCAGAGCGGCGTGGGGGCGTAACAGCCGGCGGGTCGCGGCAGTCAGAGTCGCGGGTCGAGGCGGTTGGGATTTCTTCAGTTACTGAAGAAAGATGGGTTCGGGTTTCGATTTTCGGGTCGGGTACAGACCCGACCCGACCCGCTAGGGGTTTGGGTCCGGTTTAGGATTTGGACCGGTTTGGGTTGGCTCGGTTCATTAAACCGGTTGGTTCAGGTTGGTTTATTTTGGGTTTAAATAAAAACTTAGTTTTTAGGTCTTTAAAAATAGTTCCGGGGTCCAATAAATTCCAGAAAAATTACCCTATGTCTAATATTTTATTTTATAACCAAAAATATTATTTCCATAATATTTTAATATTTATTAAAATCCCAAAAATTATTTAATACCAGAAAATATTTATTTATTTAGTTCAAATATCCAAAAAATTCCAAAAAATTATTTTTAAATTCCTAAAAATTTGGGGGTTTATAATCTACCCCCTTAAGAGGATTGCGTCCTCGCAATCAAAGAATAATAAAACACAACCGGTCAGAAGAGATGACACGGTTTGCAAAATAGGTTCGAAGCACGACACAATCAAAGAATCATGATCAAGGAAAATCCAAGGATAAGGGTTAAGCAAAACACCTAGGAAAGAAAAACATTATTTCCCTAAGCAATGAAAGTTATCTAACTTCAAGAGTGAAGGAAATCTAGTTAGAGCAAAAAAAACTACTGCTTAGAAAAACTAGGTTATCAATTATTAATAAGTTCAAAAATACTAGGTTTAAGGCTAAGGTTATGAACTAACAGGCATGTGTTAAAGCTATGCTAGGAATATGCATCTATGAATAACTTATGCACATTTGCTACTCCACGAGTCTACGCGTCCTCCAAGGTCATCGCAAAAGCTTGTCCGCGTCCTTGCAGTGGTGCCCTCTGCTGTTGTTGGGCTTGCTAAAAAAGTGCTGCTCGTGGGGCCAAGGGTAGCCTTTGTTGATATCGTCCTGGTGCTGGTAGAGCTTGTTGGTTTACTATCGGTGCTCTTTCTCGACGCTCAGGGCATTCCCACACTGAATGCTGTCTGGATCCGCAAGCTAAACATAATCCCACTCTGCGTCAGCATTCCTTGGCAAGATGGCCTGCCTTGCCACAGTAGTGGCAAGAAGGTAGGATTAGTGCTAGTAGTGTATATGCTCTCTGCTGTTGGTGTAGGTGAGGTCTCTTTGCAGCTTCTCCTTGTAGTGCTCTGGCTAATGCTGATGTGATTGGTCGCTTAAGGCTGGACTCTCTCTTGGTGACGCGCTCCATACGTCGAGCTGCAGCAAGGACGTCCGTGTATGAAGTAGGTACAACGGATCCGATCATTCTCTATAGCTCAAAGTTTAGTCCATCGAAGAACTTTTCAGCCTTCTCCTCTTCTGTCGGGATCAGGGAAGGGGCGAAGCAACTCAGACGAATGAACTCCGCATTATACTCTTCCACAGTCATACTGTCTTGAGTGAGGCGATTGAACTTGTCCCGAAGTTTTGATCGAGCAATAGATGGAATATACATCTCTTGGAAAAGTCTAGAGAACTCTTCCCAAGTGACTCGGTCTGGTCCGAGCTGTCTCTCCTCAGATAGCCACCAGTGATGTGCATTGCCCGTCAATTGCATCCGGACGGCAGTCATCCAATGTTCCCTTGGAAGCTCAGCTGCTTCTAATTGATGTTGAGTGTTGGTGAGCCACTCATGAACTTCAGTGGGCTCCTCCTTTCCTGAAAAGGTGCGGGGCTTCAGCTGGCGAAAATCGGTGATAGATCCCGTCGATGGTCGTCGTGCTGGTAGATTTGCCTGCTCCAATGCGATTACTAAGCTGTTCCGCAGAGCCTCTTGTTGAATCTGTTATTGAGCTTGCATCATTGCGTAGATCATTTATAATATCTGATGCCCGTCCATAGCCTGCCCTTGTGGGAATACGGGCATTGGTGGAGTAAACTGTGGTGGAGGTGGAATGTCATCTCGCCGAAATCTAGAAGCCTGCTGATGTGCTTGACTGCTTCGGTGAGTGGAGGGATCTTCACTAAATAGCGTCGCTTCATCTTCTCCGTAGGTGGCTACAATACCTATTGGTGTTCTTGCAGGAGTTTCGTCATTTGCTAGTGGATCCATTACTCTGCATCCAAAATAAACTATAAAAGACGCACGGAGCAATCAAGGCAGGATGCATGTCAAGAATTTAATTCGAATCTGATATAGATATCAAGAACGATTCAATCAAGTGGATGAGATCCTATAACTTATCACATCCTTGTCGCAGGCCTGCTCAGTTCCTAAGTTAAAACCGAAGTAATTTAGTCGTAGACCTGCATGGGCCACCATAAAATCCATGTCACACTCCAGTCCTAAAATATCGAGGGACTAGATACGTGGCAATGGCCAGCAGCACACACCGATGGGCAAACCCAATTTAATGGACCCATCAGGGTGTACTTAAGCTGTAATACAACAATAAGGTCTAAATAACATGTCATAATCTAATCTCATCCATAGAAGATAAATATGATCAAGAACAGCAAAATGAATTATAACCATCACCAAGTCTCCATAAAGTAAATCGGGGAATAACCCGATAATAAGTCTGATACAATGGTCCAACAGACCAAAAATGAAAGAGTCTAATAATAACAAATACTAAGTATATATAAAACAAATACTCAAGAGAAATCCTCGGCGATCACCTCGTCCTCGGGGATCGGCTCAGTTCCAGTGCCTGCTCCTGCTCCTGTTCCTGCTCCTGCTCCATATACCTCTGGATAGAACTCCGCTCCTATATCTGGGGACATAATCCGGATCCAGGTCCTCAGGGGACATAACAAGGTACAAAATAACTCAAGCCAAAATAAATACAGTACAATAATAAATGAATCAATATGGTAAACTATATAACGAGAAAAATAATATGCAATATGAGAGCATGAATCATACTCAGGCTGAGACTACTATAGGCTCTGTGTCGGGGAAATCCATAGCAGCATTCTCTCGAAAGGACAGTACTTATACCAAAGCTCTGTGTCAGAGTCTAAGACACCTCCAAATAACTATATATATATATATAATATAATCAGCCTTTAGTATGGTAAGTCTCTCCCCACCCAATATAAACAGACGTCTCATGTCCATGACACTCATGATCAAATCTAATGCAGCAAGTCATAAAGAGATCTAAGCATGTGTATAAAGTATATGTCATGAAACCTGTAACCTATACAGAATTACCATGAATATCTCAGGAAGATTCTGTCTCATGAATAGTGTCAAGTGTCCTGAGGTATGACGTACTTGATAAGGCAAGCACGAGAATGTATAGGGTTTCGATATCCATCTCTAGGTGACGTTACACAACTTCGCGTACGGGGTTGACACCCGAATCTTGTTCGGACGTTAAGTAATGTCACACGATCCTAGGTTGAACAGAGATATTACAGTAATAAATCAAGAGAATAGTATAAACAAATGCTGCAAGTATGGCAAGGTACACTTGCCTGGGGTTCTGGCTCCAACTACTGTTTTGGTATCAACGGGATCTGTAGGTACTCCTTCGAATGCTGAAATAAATACTAACATCAGGTTCAGATGATATCAAATATCTAGAATTGCCTGTCCATAAGTCCAATTTGGACACAGGGGCAAAAGTGTCAGTTTCTAGTCAAAGCGGGGTCCACATGTGGCCCGCTTCGCACCAAAAAATATGCCAGAGACAATATTCTCCAAATTCGTCAAACTTAGTGTCTACAAGTCCAAAACGACGATACAAACCCAACGGAATGTACAGAACTGGATTCCGATGAGCCGATCACAAAATCGCCCGTCAAGTAGAGCCGTGGGGCCCACGATACGAGATTTTATCAATATTCTCAGAATCGAACCAAACTTGGGTCACAGGACCGGCCTATTTCTATGAGTCAGATGGCGTAAGTTTTGTTTCGATACGATGAGCGTACACGAAGATACAACGAATTTCAGAACATGGCCGATATAGGATGTTGTCGACGGATACACGTTGATTCCGGTATGCACGCACATCCAAATCAACTTTCGTAAAATTTCACACATCCGTATTAATGGCGTGCACCTTTCAGTGAAGTCTGCACATAACTAAGTCATCCAGTTTAGCGGGACGCACCCAGTTTTGGGAAAATCAGGGTATTTAAATAGCCAAGATTTTGGTCATTTTTACCCTCGAAAATATTACAAACTACAGCTCAATAAATTACACAAAAATAGGGTTTTAAAACTTGTTCACAAGGTCTAAATAATTGTTTAGGTGGATTTTGAAAATATTTCACAGGTTGGTCGCAAAACGGTCGCAAACTGGGGAGTTCGGATCATTTTCTGAATTTTCAGAAAAGGAGATATTTTTTCCTGATTTTGTGTCGCGGTTTGCGATCGCCACAGGACGCGATACCCCGAACAACTTGCACGGGGTTCGAGAGGGTCATGAGGTCTACTCGCACGAGTCGACAGAACAGAAAATGAGAGGATGCGGAGAGAGAAAATCTCACCTGAATAATGGCTCAAAATTCACTATTCTGTGCGTAAGTGGACGACGCGGCGGAGCTCAGTCGGTCAGAGTTGGGGTAGCCTGAGGCTGCATCGCCGGAGGGGAGTGCTTATAATGGCGGTGGCGGTGGAGCGGGGTGTCGGGTTCGGTGATGGCGGTGGTGGAGGGCGGGGTTTTATAGGGTGGTGGTGGCTGTCGGTTAGGGGAGGTGAGAGGTCGGGGAGGCGGAGAAGAGGAGCAGCTGGGAGGCAGAGCGGCGCGAGGGCGTAACCGCCGATGGGTCGCGGCGGTCGGTGTTGCGGGTCGAGGCGGTTGGGATTTCTTCAGTTACTGAAGAAAGATGGGTTCGGGTTTCGGGTTTCGGGTCGGGTTTAGACCCGACCCGACCCGTCCCGCTAGGGGTTTGGGTCCGGTTTAGGATTTGGGCCGGTTTGGGTTGGTTCGGTTCATTAAACCGGTTGGTTCAGGTTGGTTTATTTTGGGTTTAAATAAAAACTTAGTTTTTAGGTCTTTAAAAATAGTTCCGGGGTCCAATAAATTCCAGAAAAATTACCCTATACCTAATATTTTATTTTACACCCAAAAATTAAAATCACAAAAAATATTTAATACCAAAAAATATTTATTTATTTAGTTTAAAAATCTAGAAAAAATTCAAAAATTCATTTTTAAATTCCTGAAATTTCTGGGGGTTTACAAATATCGTCGTAAAGAATACAGGAAATATATATATCCATACAATGAGTCTCATCCTAAATAATACAAAGAATACAAATATCCAGCAAATATTCATGCAAATATCTATACTACTGCGGATCTGCAGGAGGATGACCACCGGCGCGCATGAAGGATAAGAATAGATCATACTGCTCCCGTGAAATCGACACCGATGTCGATAGAGAAGGCAGTGACGTCGGTGGAGTCTGTGTCGATGTAGGCGCACCAGGAGGACGTATCCGCTCCAACTCTGCGAGTCGCTGGTTGTAAGAATCCATGGTAGATAACAGCCTCGTACTGCTATGAACCATTAAATCCTGCATCATCGTTAGTCTCTCGCCCATGGATAGCTGCGATGCCTGCAGCTCCGTCACGATGCGCTCTATCGAGGCTCTAAGATCATTTATCAAATCCCGGAGCTCCGTGATGCTGCGGTCGAGCATATCGAATCGTGCGATGAGCGTCGGATCGTCCGCCTGCGGCTGGGACCGGGGCTGCTCCTCCATTCTTCGTAGCAACTCGTCACGGAGAGACACAATCTGACGGTAAACGGCCTCCTGGACTCTGGCCGACGACTGCGAGGGCTGTGGGGAATGCGCACTTGTCGGGGAGGCCCTAGATGACTGCATCGCAACCAGGGCGCTATAGGATGCTGTATCGTAGTACGTACCCCTCTGGAGACCACCAGCGGCAGTCACCCACAAGTCGTCCGCCGACGGAGCTGGAGCGGGCTGCGAGGAAGTACCAGCCTCTCCAGCTGTAGGTGCACTAGTAGTCGCCCGCTCATACAGCCTAAGATACTCGGCCTAGAAAAGTTTGGATACTCGATAATTGCCTAAGTTATATTAAAATCGTAACAAATTAAAGTAATACTTATATAGGTCTGCGAGGCCCTCTCATCAATGAGATTTTCGTCCTTACGATGGGTGGCCAAGAAGACGGTCACCATGTTTGCATCCTCACCCCTCTGTACCTGTTAAAAATATATTATTTAGTACTAAAATTAAATATTTTTTCCTACTACCATTTTATCGTACTTATATTAAAATAATATATCTTAAATAAAAAATATACCAAACGACAGAAATATTCCGTCATCGGAATTGAGCCACCACACCACTTTGCAGCATTTTGCCTAGCCGCCTTGGCCTTCTCAGACCTTTCCTTGTAGCTCAGATCGTCGAATCTAACCCTCATCGCAGTCCACTGCTTAGGCGTGATCCAACCTTGGATCGATTTTCCAGTACGATCACGGGCCTTCTGGTCATCCAGAGCATCACGGATAAGCTTGGCGGCAATGGCAGGAAACATCCGCTCGATCAACTCGGCCCGGTGCGGAGGATAGAAATACGTTTGCTACAATAAATAATTTAGTAAGTTAGCATCACGGATAAGTTATATAATATGCATAAATTAGAGGATTTTTATAATATACTTTTACCTTGAAGTGCGCAAACCAGAACGCCTTCCTCTCCCCCGGAGCTTCAGAGTAGTTGATCCAAGGGCCACCATAGTTGTTCCTCAGAAATAGACCTAGGCGTCTCTGAACCGACGATAGACGATATCTCTACAGAGATTATTATTTAGATCAAAAAAGTCAATACATGATAAAGAAATACACGATATATATGATGTTAAACCATCTAATTGACTTACTTTGTACCGTCGGCCCAAATCTCTGTCCTCGTCTCCTCCGGAGGTACGCATGGAGGATCTTGCTGATGCAGGGACAACGTCGGCACGACCTCCTCTACATGCTCATCTATCTCTATGGTTCCGTCAGTAGGAGGATCACTGGACGAGGGAGTACTATCACGCTTGGAACTACTCATCCCAGGAGTGATGCTACGTAACGTCGTCGCAGTCAAAGATGTGACTGATCGATATACTAGAGTACTGGGCGACGACGATCCGGAACCAATAGTAGGCAATACCGGAGGAGCACTCTGTCTACCTCAGGACCTGCCGAACCCTCTATGTTGTCCTGTCATACCTGATAACAACATATGATGAATAAATAAATACACAAATATATAGTACATTCTACAGTCAAAATATTATGCATATCTCATAGCATTCATAGAATTGTACAGTAAATAACCAGTGGTGTCACAAGTCTACATGGATAGTACATCTACAGTCAAAATATAATACATATATTTGTCAAAATAGTATATTCTACAGTCAAAATATAGTTACATTCTACAGGCAAAATATTTTATTTTCAATCATCTTCAGAAAATTCATCTTGTTCGCCTTCCTCGTCCTCCTCTTCCTCTTCCTTCTCCTCATCTTCACTTTCATCTACTTCGTCTTCATCTTCCTCTTCCTCTTTTGATAATTCTATATCTTCTACATTATTACTCGTGTAATGAGTAACTTTCGTTGAGTCCACATCTACAATATTTGTTACAAGAGCTAGCTCGTCCTCTTGATAAGCTATTTCGTCAATGTCAAAGGTATTTCTAGCTTTAGTCTTGCATACTGCCCACCAATCTGACCTCGTTATCCCCCCGTCTAAGATAAGTTGTGAAGTACACGAGCTGAGCCTGACTTGATAGGATAAATGGTTCGTAGCCTTGATATCTACGCTTGTAGTTTATATCCACATGGCCATGCTTGTCAATTTTCCAACCTTGATCTTTAATCGGATCGAACCATTCACACTTGAATAGCACGATATTAGCAGGTTCTGTGCCATAATTATATGCCAACTCCATAATCTCTCGTAAGATGCCATAGAAATTATTGCCTGGATCGACGTCTTTGTAGTTCGAAGATTTGATACACAAACAACTATTTTTTGTGGAATCAAGATCCAGAAAGCTATCTCTGATAGGAGCATTTGTTGACTTGAACCTAAACCCATTCACACAGAAACTGGGCCATATTTTAACGGCAGCAATTGGTCCCTTGGCAAGAGTTCTAATAGATTCAGTCTCGGGTGTTATTAGACGATCGACCTAAATACCAAAGTAGCGATAGTAAGTTATTTGTTTTACAAGTGCAAAAATAAAAAGTAATTACCAAGCACCTTACATATGTGCTCAACCAAGAAGGAAAATGGCATCTCATTTCTTGTTCTACTTCTGCGTCTGTTATGTAGGGTCTAACCGACCTCAACTCATCATTATATGTGCTGAAAAATAATGAAGCAACCGCTGATTTGTAGCATAATAGTAGCTTATACTATTACATTGAGATAATGTAAACATGGACGTATTAATTACTTACCCCTCTAGCTTTTCCACTTCATCCTCGTCGCAATTGAGTAATATATACAACTGAGCAGCCCTTAGCTCGTCGTCATTCAAATATCTCTTCTTCATTTTTCCCGAAGGCTTTTCGGACGCATTGAATACTTTGAGTATTGCATCATTAGATTCCTGATATCCGTTATTATTTTTTAGAGCTTTCGATCTATTAGTAGCAATATGAGGTTTGAAATACGTCGAGCAAAAGTTTATAATCTCCTAGAGAACATAAGCTTCACAAATAGAGCCCTCAACTCGTGCCTTATTTTTCACCTTTTTCTTTAGGTGATTCAGATGCCACTCGAAGAGGTACATCCATCGATAACCGACAAGACCACCAATACGTGCCTCATAGGAAAGATGAATTGGCAAATGCTCCATAGAGTCGAAGAATCTAGGAGAAAATACCTTCTCGAGCTTACATAGTGTTACCGTAATGTCCTTCTCTTGCTTTTCTAGATGATCGACAAGCAACTAAGTAGAACAAAGATCTCTGAAGAATATGCTGAGCTTTGTCAATGGATCCCAAACGACCTGCGGTAAGAATTCCCGAAATGCAATCGAAATTAACCTCTCAATGAATACGTGACAATCGTGGCTCTTCATACCCGCCAGTTTATTCTCCTTGAGGTCGATGCATCTTCTCAAGTTCGACACGTACCCGTCTAGAAACTTTAGACCCTGAATCCACCTATAAAGTCTCCCTTTATCCTCTTTCTCCAGTGAGAAAACTGACTTAGGTTGCTTTAACATTCCATTCCCCTCCTCTATTAAATGCAACGCAGGACGTCTATATATTTCTTCTAAGTCCAACCTGGCCTTCGGATTATCTTTCGTCTTCCCCTTTAACTCTATTACAGTATTAATTATGTTATCAAATACATTCTTCTCGATATGCATGACATCAAGGTTATGTCTGATCAGATTGGTGCTCCAATATGGCAGATCCTAGAATATACTCCTCTTCGTCCAGTTATGGGTGCGACCAAATCCGTCACACTTATACCCCTTAGCAGGCTCTTCGATAGTATTTGGTAAATCTTTTACCTCTTCCCATATCGTGTATCTGGGCCACCTTGGCGGTGGATTGGCCTTCTCCACAACGCTCACACGAAAAGCATTCATGTTCCTCCGGTACGGATGATCCTTCGGCAGAAATTATCAATGACAATCGAAGAAGCACGGTTTGCCTCCGTGTTTCAAACGAAAAGCCTTAGTACGGTCCATGCAATACGGACATGAGAGACGACCATGGGTGCTCTATCCCGATAATATTCCATAGGTCAAAAAGTCATTGATGGTCCACATAAGATTTGCCCTCATCTGAAAATTCTATTTTCTAGAAACATCGTACGTGTTGGCACCTACTTCCCAAAGCTGATTCAACTTATCTATCAAAGGCTATAAATATACATCGATGTTCCTCTTCGGATTGTTCGGACCCAGGATAATAATAGTTAGGAACATATACGGAGTCTTTATGCACATCCAAGGCGGTAGATTGTACGGAGTGACGATCACAGGCTAACATAAATAATGGAAGCCCAAAAGTTCGAATGGGGTAAAACCGTTAGAGGAGAGCCCCAATCTGACATTACGCAGATCTGAAGCAAAATCTGGATACTCTCGATCAAAGTTCTTCCATGCTTCTCTATCGGATGGATGATCTAATACTCCTTCGATCTGTTTCCGTCTGTGCCAACTCATATTTTCTGCAGTCTCCTTAACCATAAACAACCGCTGCAACCGCGACGTCAAAGGCAAGTAGTGCATCAAATCGGTAGGCTTCCTTGCACCGACAGACTTTCCTCTATCAGTGGCCTTGTAGCGATCAGCATCACAGAATTGGAACGCATCTTCATCCTTGTCGTCTTTGTAGTACAACATGCATCCGTTGCGACATGCATAGATTTTCTCATATCCCATCCAGAGCGATCTCACCATCCTCTTAGATCGATAGAAGTCTTTAGGCAACTTTGCACCCTCGGGCAAGATCTCTATAATCAAATCGATCAGTCGATTATAGCATTCTTGCGACATGTTAAAATCGGACTTGATGCTCAATAATCTTGTAACCACCTCCAACGGTGAATGATCCTCACAACCAGGATATAGTGGAGTCCTTGTATTCTCTAGCAACTCCATAAACTTTGCAGCATCGGCATTCGGTGCCTCCTCAGCTGCATCATAATTGTCCGGATTGAAACTAGGCCCCGCCGCATCAAAAACTATGTTCACCCACCAGTCGTCGTAAGCAGCGTGGTCGTGGACATCCATATACGGCTCCACATAAGGCTCCGACTCCGATGCTAGAGACACAAGTTCTCCGTGTGCGGTCCACTGATAGTAATTCGGCGTGAAGCCCTTTGAGTACAAATAATATGTGACTTCCCCTTCTGGATGATATTTTAAGTTTCGACATCTCACACACGGACACTTAATTTTGGTATCGTCCATGTACTGAGGGAACGCCTTGGCGAACTGTAGGAACTGATGTACACCCTCAATGAATTTATCCCGCACACGGCACATGTCATCAAGATGACGGTTGTACATCCACGAACGATGACGCAGATAGTAATTCATATTCATTTCTAGATTACTTCTGCAAAAATGACAGTATATATCCTATAAATCAATACATACAGTATGATTCTATGGAGGAAGGTAAGAACTGCTCTAACTTAATACACAATGCCCTATGTGTGTGTACATATGGTTTGAATAAAAATCCTAGTTCTTTCCTAATTTAGTTCTTTGTTTCTTTACAATTTATTCAGTTTTCTTAGCTAAGTGTGATTATTCTTCTCCTCCAATTCCTGACCAAATGGGAAGAGAACCCATCAATTTGGTATCAATTGGTATCAGATCCTTTGGATCATGCTCTTGAAGCTAGTGGAGAGCACGACTCGAGCAGCCATGGCTCCTGAGCTGGATCTCTCCAAAGAATCAATACCTACCTGATGTAAATGGAAGGATACTTGCGTTGGAAGGTACAATTCATCACTTGAACCATAAAAATTTGATAGGTTGTTACAGGAATTGGCTATGTCAAGAAGAGGGTTTGAGTTTCCACCATATGCTCCATCCATGGAAATACCTTAATCCCCTCTAAACATACCAAATATACCACAATTTGGTATAAATCTACCTGGAATGGCACCAAATCTACCATTATTTGGTATTATCCCTACTGGAGTAGCTCAATCCATTCCTCAAACAAATGTTTAATTAAAACCCTTGCCAAACTGCAACATATTACCAATTTTCTCATAACCAGAGCTCAACTCCAGGATTTCAAGAAACTCGTGCTCAATCCAAATGTCACTGCACCAAACCCTAGTTTTCCTACATCACATATGATATCTTTCCCATGTATAAGTCCATAGTATGCACAGGTTGTGCACTGCAGTGTTGGAGTGTTGGGCAGGCCAGGATTTGAGTGTGAGATGTGGGAGTATTGTGCAGGCCAAGAGGGAGTCACAGTGCATTCTTGTGCACTGCAGTGAAGAGCAGTAGCAACAAGGGGATGCACAGCAGCAGCAAGAGGAGCAACTGCAGCAACAAAAAGAGCAACTACAGGTCGTGTTAGGTCGTGTCATGTCGTATTAGGGTTAGGGTTAGGGTTAGTGTGTGTCCGCGTGCGTGTGTGTGTTCGAGTTAGGGTTAGGGTTAGTGTGTGTCAGGTCGTGTCATGTTAGAGAGAAAGAGAGACAGAGAAAGGAGACAAAGATAGGAGCTCACCGAGGAGGGGAGCCAGAGGAAGGACGCCGGAGGGAGAAGGGGAGCCGGAGGAAGGAGGAGCTGACGGCGGAGGGGGGAGGACGCGGCCGGAGGGGGGGTCGCCGGGAGGAAGGAGGGGACGCCGGAGGGAGGAGGCGAGCCGGAGGGGGAGGACGCGGCCGGAGGGGGGGCGCCGGAGGGAGGAAGGGAGCCGGAGGAAGGAGGTTTCAAATTTGGGAGAGGGAGAGGGAGAGATCGAAAGAAATGGGGGGAATCATCCCTAAATAAAAAAAAATTAGCGACGTTTTAGCGACGCCAATAATGACGTCGCTAATTAGCGACGTATTTAACGTCGCTAATGACGTCGCTAAATGTCTAATAGATATATGTCGCTAAATACGTCGCTAAACGTCGCTAAATGAAACATATTAGCAATGTTTAGCGACCTTAATTGAACTTATAGCGACTAATCTTTTAAAAACTGAATAAAAGTCGCTAAACGTCACTAAATGTCGCCAATTAGCGATTTCTAGCGACGTTTTTACATGGAGTCGCTAATTTATATTATATTAGCGATTTTTTCTGTTGATGTCGCTAAAAAATGTCGCTAATCTCGCTTATTCTAGTAGTGAAAAGGGGGAAAACACATAGCTCGGGTTGCTGAGACTTGGGGTGCAGGTGTATGCAATAGAGTGGAAAATAAGATTAGCAGCAAGTGGACTTATTGGGTACATTTATACCAGTGTGTAGGGCAGAAAAGAGAGCTTGGGTATTGCACAGTTGAGGGTGCAGTGCATTAAGGTATCCTGGGTGTGTGGAGCAACTGTACCAAGTGTAGTGGGGGAAGGAAAGGTATGGTCTGCAAGCAGACTTTGGGTTTGCAGTGAACTGAGAGGGGCACTGCAGTGTGCTCAACTACAGTAGTTGCAATAGAGTGATGGAAGGTAAAGATGCATGGGGGATAGCCAAGTTGGTGAGGGGTGTGAGGGGACTAGATGTATCCAGTAAAGTGTATGGGAGCATGGTGTGGATGGATAACACTGAACATTTGGTGCAATACAAGATAACAGTTATGGTATGAATTGAGGTATCAAGGTTTTGAAATAAGTAGTAGCATCTACTTGCTGTCAGGGAGCAAGTAACAACAATTGTGCACACACAGTTCAGTATAGCAAGCAGTAGCATGAAGGGGGAACTTGGTATGTGCTGTGCACATCTGTGCACAGCAGATCGATGCTCAGGTCAATGGCCACAGCAAGTCAATAACATTAACAGTTGTTGCTGTGGTGAGAGAGATGAGATGTTGAGTATGGTGCAGGTAAGGAGCAATGTCTGATACCTGATCAAGTAGCAGTTTATAACAAATATGATACCAGGCATCAAGGGAGAAGAGGTTACATGTGTAAAATAGTTCCTGGGTAGTTGAAGTAAAGGGGAGTGTACCTGGAAATAACAGTAGGGTGTGTATCAGTCTTGGTACGCTAGTGTACATAAGTGAATACACTGTCAGTCCCTAGTGTAGCAGTTAACTCATCTGGTTAGCTTGGTATGAGCTAAAGTTAGTACTCAGTTAGCTTTTAGTATGTTAATTCATGATCATCAGTAAATAGGTATATGTATTAGAGGCCGGTTAGTATAGTAAGTATCAATCTATAGGTTAGTATCAGTTGTTAGTTGGTTAGTATGAGATTATTTAGTAAGTTAGTATGTACTCATTACTTTAGTATCAGCTAGTATATCAGGGAATTAGTTAGATGTTAGTTATACTATATGTTAGTATCATTAGCAATTAGTTATATTATATGTGAGTATTAGTATATGTATATATATGCATATCAATAAGTTAGTTATGTAAAGTAGACTAGTGTATGTTAGAGCTACTTGTGAGTATCAGTGTTATGTATCAAGGAGAGTTGTGTTGAAGTGTATTGTGCACAAGGGTGTACCAGTGAGTCTGAACTGCAGTAGGCAGTAGGGATAATAATAGGTAAGTTCTCAGAGAGTGAGTGTTAAGTGTTGAAGATAGGTTTGGGTATTAAGTTAAGGTTTTAACTTGGTAATAATAAATAGGAGTTATATTAATAGTATCTAGTATAATAAATATTAGCTAGTGTATTAGTTAATATAGTCTGGTATTAGTTAGTATAGTCTACTATTAGCAAGGTACTGACCTAGAATACCTAGAATTGACCAAGTTTGACTAGTTTGACTTTGAGTTGACCTAGTTTGACTATCTTGACCTAGTATGACCTAGCAAACCTAGAGTAGAAAGGTATTGACATAGTGTCCTAGTGTTAGACTCTTGCAACCTAGAATTAGTCGGTTTGACTTAGAAATATCTTCATGACCTAGAATTGAACTAGTTTAACTTAATTTTGTTTCAACACCTTGTATTGATGTAATATTCCACGTATAGGTCTGTGTGATACCAGTTGGGACACAACTTGACATTCATTGCTCTGGACGGCAGGCGAGTACATTCTCTGATAGTTTTCATTATTTGATAATTTTTATATTTCAAGTACTTAGAAATGTTACATCTGATTCTTGACACTTTGGCACACGGACTAGTATATAGCTTGGATCTTCATTCATGAGGTATTACAGTGGTTATCGTATTGACATCGTACACGACATTAATATTAGACATTGTACATGGTATTATTATTGGACAATGATCGTGTATCGTAACGTGTCATGGGTGGATCCACTGTACTAGTTGGGGCGGAGGAAATTGCTAGTAAGAGATGTGATCATATTCCTATTGTAAATTGTAAAACATTGTTAGTGTTAATCATACATCTCACGTATGATTAGTCAGGCCATATAGCTATTGTACAAGTTCCCAAGCTGATCACATATCAAAACTAGTATTTCAAACACTTAAATAGTTGCAGTTCTCTATATTAAGTTTCATAGATCATATTGCCTTGAATCTGATATTGTAGTTCCTTTCTCTTCCTTTCATATATGCACTGGCTATACCTTATTGCTTACATTGCATGTTCTCTTTATTATTTGCCATTGCATTCAGTTTATTATTTTCTCTCAGTATATAGCATCATCTATTTATTATTTTATAGTCCTTGTCAATTAATTGAAACTATTATTGGGTTGTACTTCGCTCAAATCCTGATTGGATATATTTTTCAGACTGTGACTAAGAGGACTGGTGTCCGACATATTATGGACCACAGGGAGAGTAGCTATAGCCTTGGACCTTGTAGCTCAGGTGTGATTACCGGGAGGTCTAGCCAGAATCACTAGTTATTTTAGTTAGTTTCTTTTAGCAGATTTTGGTACCGAATTTGTTTCCGGCATATATTGAGACTTGGGATGTTATTGCGTGAAGTTTAGATTTATATTATTGTTTAGACTTTGTGGTTGTGATCTGATTTTCTTTTGATATCTTATCATACTCTAGTTCTGTGGTTGAGTATTTCATATTATATTGTTATATCTGTGTCTTCTTATGGAGTTGGATATTCGTGTAAGATTGATTAGTTAGTATTGTGACCTAGACAGCGTTCTACCGTCGATGCTGCGGCATAGGCTGGACGTACCCGCTTACTCGTGCCCCTATATCGGGTGCAGGTCATGACAAGACTTCTCCCCTTTGACGCGGTCCCCTCCGTCGACCCCTCCCTCAGGCTCTCCTCCTTCCTTCCTACCCGGTCGGTAAATCCCCTGACCCAGAAATAACTAGGACACACACACAGATGACACAAACAGGACACATGGATAGATACTCACACAGGACACAACCCTAATCCTGACACATATGGTACATGGACAGACACATGCATATGACACAATCCTAATTCTGATATATGGACAGACAAAACCCTAATCCTCACACATATGGTACACCCAGATGTTTAATGGTATTTGTTATGACTTGAATATCATGCTCAAGTCTCTTCTCTATGTGATTACTTGTGTGGACCACCACCCTAATATTTTGGGTTATCAAAGAAGTATGGTGTATCCTGTAAGGGAT
Source organism: Iris macrosiphon (assembly GCA_036927795.1). Lineage (NCBI taxonomy): Eukaryota > Viridiplantae > Streptophyta > Magnoliopsida > Asparagales > Iridaceae > Iris > Iris macrosiphon. The sequence goes on from JAYESA010000001.1 coordinate 118,701,583, forward strand.
GAGCAATATAGAGGCTAGTGTGTGTATGTGTGCAGATATTACAATGACAGATACCTTGGTTTCAAACACCTATTAGTGTGGTTATATGAATGCGGGTGTTTATGGGTATGAGAATTTGGGTGTTTAATAGTAGTGTATCAATGCCTTAGGGTAATATGTATGTGAGGGTGTTCTTTTGTGCACTTGTGTTCCAGGTTAAATATGATGGATATGTGGGTTTTCAGATCAGTTGTAATCAGTGAGTGTTTCAAGTTTAGGTGGGACTGCAGGTGAGAGGGGCTCGGGTCAGTCCAAGGCAAGGGCAAAGTTGTGACTAGTGAGTTAGGAGGGTAGTAAGTATCTAAAATATTATACTGAGGTAATGAGTTAGGACAAGGTATTATGATATATAGTTAGTATCATAGGTAATAAAGTTAGTGCCAGTTATGAGTATCAAGATACTTAATTAAAGGCTTATCAAGTGTTCTTAGTTGGTAATAGGTAGAGAGGCATATAGCTAATATATGGGATATCTCATGGTAATTGGTAAATATTGTGATACGGACTAAGATACCGTGGTACAGGATAAGGTAATTGGTTATATGCCAAGGTATTACTAGGTATTATAAGTAATAGTATATATTAAAGTAAAATAAGCTGAAAACCTACTAGTATGGCCTAGAAACCTAAGATTAACTTGATATTAGCTAGTATTAGCTAGTTTGACCTTGTAGGACAACTAACGAAGTATTTTGGAAATCGAAAAGTAAGTATCGACCAAGTTTGACTCTAAAAACCTAGTTTTGACTTAGAAACATCTTTTAGAGTTAATTGAGCTTATTATTGATTCTAAACCCCCCCTTCTCCTAGGCCAAAATTATTGGGACTTATTTCGTCGTGTTATCAGATTATTTTTATAGGCCAAAATTATTTTTTATCGTGTTATCAGATTAATCTCCTTTTGTATCATAATTTGGACTTGTTTTGTTAATCATCTTGAATGAAAACACATTTTGAGACACTTTATAGAACAAGAGCAACCTCGACCTTGCCCAGCCGTACGTGCACCTAGTTTAAGACTATGATAGTGATATCTTAGTATCTATAGTCAGGTGTTAAGGTTTTAGGGAGATATGGATATTTGGTTAAAGTATTATTGTGATGTGTTAGTATATAGATAGCTAATGGGTATTAGGCTAAGATATTGTAAGATATTTATTATATACAATCTATATTAGGTATATGATACATAATATAATATATTAGCTAGTATAGTCTATATTAACTAGTATAACTTAGAATCCTAGTATAGCAAGGTATTGACCTATAATGACTTGATAAACCCCTCCGGTGCAGCTTCTTCCCTCGCACGACTCCTCCCCTCCGACGTCCATTCACTTGAGTTTGAAATATTTGGCTCTACTTTCCTCTCTAGTACCGATAGCCATGAAACATATGTCTTCTCTTCTGTTTCATATTTCAGTCTCATAGCTTTTGGCACCAGAGCGTAAGGTAGATCCAAATGACCGAAAGCCATGAAACATATCTATATAATTTTGGTCCCCGAGAAACTCAGGATCAGTAACGGAAATCCAGCTAACTAATAACTCTTTTATCTGATGCTATTAGCAGTTGTGACTCATGGTTGCTCTTTACTAACATAATAGCAACTGGGACCAAGGCTCAGCTCTGTACTAATATCCATTGTCCAACCGATGCGAATGCATGAAACACTATCAGATAAACTCTATGATGCAGACGAAATGAACAAGCAGCCTATATATATACATACTCTTCATGTTTCTTACCCCTTATCGAATGGTTATTCTGCAGAAGACATACAGGTTAGCAACAATTTGCATAAACATATATGTTCTATTCCCTGTCCGTCTCTATATCAAATAATTAGGTATGCAAGAAGGCTAACCTAGCATGCACCCTAACTACATGATGGTCCATGCGTAGTCCCATGATTAGCAGCGGTGACTCAAGGTTTAGCTATTCACTAGCATGCGCATGTGTCGACAACTGTGACTTAAGGTTCAGCTTTTTACCAACATACACAAATACTAGCAGTTGTGACATCATGGATTCCGCATAATACTTTAGGTGGTTAAGCGGCATTTGGTTGACAGATCGTCAGAGGTAGTGTATAAAGTTCTCAGAGTCAGAAGTTCGTACGGATGGCATGGTTGGATTATGGCTCAGATTTGCAGAGAAGATATAGCATGGTTCGTAGTAACTGTCCATCGTGATAACTTACAATTATCGAGCATAGCTTCGGGATAGCTGACACTAGCGACTTTACCGCCAAATCAAAGATGAATATTATAGACCCATAGAATGACCCTTGTGGTGTCGCATTTGGGAACACGTCAAGGGTGGATGTGAATAGTATATGTTGGAGATTGGCCTAAGTGACTGAGTATTGGATTTGAGAGATCCTTGGGATAGCCTTCAGCTGAAGATGCAGCCGGAAGATCGAGGCGATGGTGGAAATGTCCTAAGTCAACTGATAAGATTCATAGTCGCATATTTTTGAAGATGGCATCTCCTCTGACTCATCGTGCCCCGGAAGGGAATAACATTCATATGAATTGAAGACTGTGAAACTAGCTTGTAAAGTTAAAGCAGCGGCTCATTCAGATCAAATTATTGATGCAATTGGAAGGGACAGATGTGCCTCAGATCTACAAGATGTATCGAAACTTAGTCTAGGATACATGCTCGTACAGAAGGTGAAGGTGATATCCTGTGCTTCGAGGTAGTGGAAGCTGCACGAAGAACTATTCCATGCGCGACCTAGGAATGGCAAGTGTGTCCACGTTGAAATCATGGCGACACTATCCCTATGGCATGACGGCAAAATATTCGTGGATCACATGAAAATCAATATAGATGTTCACCCAGTGAGGTATTGAGATTGAGGAAGAGGTGTTGGGCTGAGCTGATCTAAGAGCATAGTTTAATATTTGGGTAAGTCGCCTAGTTGGGGTGGTATCAGTTGTGATGATCGTTCGAAGCAAGAGATAATATTTAGAGATATTGCTTACAGAATATTGTGCGATTGGAGTTATGCTAGAGTTTAGTTAGTTGAATTTGGATGGTGCTAGTGTAGATTCAAAAATAGTTGGATGGATTGAGTTGGAACACGAACTGATTTGAGTCAGGTGGGAAGATCGTCAGTGAAAAATTATCGTATTTGAGAATAGTGCTTGTGCGAATGAGTTAGGGATTGAACGTCAGGATTGGTTCAACTGGGAGTAAAGCGAATAAATGCCTCAAATATAAAGATACCCTTATAAATTGTTCTAATTTACTATCGCTAAGCTCAGCTGAAATACATGTATTTTAGGGACGCCTTAAATATATGTATGATCGAAAACTAAGCGATATGAGGAATTCGTATTGAGCTGCAAGGAGGATGTGGGAATATAAAAATTTTACGAGCATTCAGCACGAGCGAGATGCTGAGTCTGGATCAAGAGAATGTGAGTTGCATAGAGCAGAGTTATGAATTGGACAAGCGGCATGCGACAAGGAATGGATACTAGTATGGTTCGAGTATGAAACTGATTCTAAGTGGTATATTATGTAATATCTCGCAACCGCACGGTACATTACGCTAAGTCGGATCGAATGAGGCAATAGCTGGTTACATTTTAATTTGTTGGATTTGGGACCAAGTATTGATTTGAGTTGGTTTTATATGCAGATCGCTAGCGGAGTTCGATGTAATCAGATATTCATTTAGAGCAGTACTGGGATAGCAAGATTAGAGCAATAATGTCGTATTCCTTAGTCCGATCGGTCGAATGATTTGGAGAGCATGACATGCTCGCACGATCATACCAATTGAGTAGATCGTACTTTACATCGGACCACGGGTTTAAGGGATCGGCCGTATCGGCAAGGCAGGGTGCTTAACGAAATCAGACTTGGTGAGTGGGCTGTGTCCCTTCTCCTCTACTCCTTCATGCCTAATAATATGGAACACACGTAATAGCTTGAACACTTGGACTGGAACTTGAAAATCACTACACTGTGGCGTGCATAGAGTGTACGTCATTTGGTTGGATATAATTTGTGGCTTGAGTTAGTTTTTACGTCGGGCAGTTGGAGCTTGAGTAGGCAGTTGAAGCTTGAATGGATCATCTTGGTTGGAACATTGAGACAATTCGGGCGGGCGAGCGAGCGTGCATCCGTACACGAGTATTAGTTTGGCGCTTTGTCATGCAAAGCGTTCAGTTGTGGTTCAAAATGGGACAACTGCATCGGTGAGGGCATTGTACCACAGTTGGGGCATTATGCCACGAAGTTTTCTGAGCGAGGGGTGTTGAACCAATTGGAGCATTGTGTCGAAGCGGCATAGTGCCTATGGGGATAACTTGAGATGGTGCCTTGGGATATAAGTTGGAGAATGGTTATGGATAGTTGGTTGGATTGAGCCGAGTATCATTTGGTGGGGCGAGAATGCTCGATTCTCTCGTTATACCTACTTGGTGTTTGCATCGGTCAAGGATAACCTCTTGCACACAGGGTTTGGTTTCCTCGAACGGGATAGGCTCCGGGGCACCGGGACCGTTTGGCCATGGAGGAGACAATGGTAACGTGCCTTGGGTGCCGTACCGGCAGTTCGATACAACCAAGCGGGCTAGCTACCCAGTCTGAATCGTGTAGAACTGTAGTTGATTAGTCCTTTATTGCTTGACCAATGACTTCATATAGATTAGAGTTTGTTTGCTTTGCTTGGGTTTGTTTTGTGCTTTTCGTGTAGGCGGTAGCCACCTTGCCTCGGCAAGAGTGTGCATATCGAAGATTGGATTATAAGGCTTGGATTGTGGCTTGGTTTAAGGATAGATATTGAGGCTTGGATTGTGGTTCGATAGGTTTTCGCGTTGCTTGGGTTTGAGTAGGACAATTTTCATGCTAGTTTTTCTTTGAGTTGGATATATCTGCTTGTATATTTTGCTTGAATAGAATGCTTGCATGTTTAACCTACTTTACAATTTTCCTTAATATGTCATACCTCTTCCATGAAAAGAATCTATGATTCAAGTAGAAAGATCACCATATAACTGTTTGTATTCATTATTCTACTTAGTATCAGTTTAGATGAGTGGGTTACCCTGCTCACCAGTACGGCTGTGTACTGACCCACGTTTGTGGACATTATTTCAGGTACACAGGTGTAGTGGCGCTGCTTGAATATATACTGGACATGATGTATGAACGATAAGTACCTTTGTGGGCAAGAGAAAGAGCAAGAGTGTTGCATCGCCTTTGTGGCATTTTCAATTTGACCCTATCGAGAGCTTCGTTGCGTATACTCTGATGTGTGCTTGGTACACAATACTTGACTTTCGCTGCAACTTGGTTATTTCGATTATAACTTTGATGTTTGACAACATCGCCATGTGCGAGCATAACTCTAGGCTCTTACGATATCATGTCCCGATGAGAATGATCGTCCTGTGGGAGCGCTGCAATGTGGTAATTCACGTTAAGCGGGGACGATCGAATTTGCGGGAGATTGGGGCATGACAACTCTAATGGTAATGATTGCATACCATATGCTCTATTAGATGTCTCCAATCTTAATCTTGATGATGAAGATTATGAACGAAAGGACTATGAGCTCATGGATGAGTCGGTAATTGTTGCAATGATGATGTTCTTTATTATTTTATGTTTTCTGACATCAATTTAAATACTAATACTATTTATTAATTTCTATTTTAGAGTCAACCATCATAAATCATGAGTGGTATCGAGGTAAGTATCCTTTCTACATAAATTTTCTGTCATATTTATATTTATCATTTTGGTCATATTCTTTTAGCATAACTGTTATACACATTTTTCTATGTGAAACCTTCAAAAAAGATAGCAAAGTTTGCAAAAAAATGATAAATAATTGCAGCAGCTGTAGCCATTCAAGATGAGAATCAATCTAGAGTAATATCGAATGGAGATTCTAATTCTCAAACTACTGATATCCCAGAAGTTCAATCCTCCAATAATCCAAAGGCTACAAACTCAAAACCCAGAGGAAAGCCAAAAGTTTTGTATTTTACAAAAGGAAAAGGAAAGGGAACTCACCTTGAAGTTGAGTTCAATGAAATGGGCCAGCCGATTAGACAAAATGCAGCAGAATTTTCTTCTTTCCTTGGGATCACACCAAGAGAGTTAATACCAGTGACACTTGACAAATGGAGTGATCTTACCGATGAATTTATCAAGCAAATACGGGAGCACATAATGGTAGTATTGCCTGTAAATATCAAATTTACATTTGGATAGATATATATTCTAATACAATTGGTTATTTTATTTTGTAGCAAAAGTTTAGTTTTGCTGAGTGTTATAAAAAGTATACATTTGGAAAGCTAAGAAGTCATTGGAAAGATTATCGAAATTTGATGGTAAAGAAAGTGATGGACCAAGCCAAGTTGGTTGGCCTGAAATGTGCTGCTACCCTCTTGAAGCCTGACAGTGTAGAATCCATGGAAGTTTGGCAAGCTTTTATATAAAAAGGATAAATCCATAACAATTGGTGAGTTTTTAATTTTTTATGATTGAAATACAGCTTTGATTGATTTTATTTGATAGGAATACTGCACTAATTGATTTCTAAAATGCTGCACTAATCGATATACTATATATACTGCAGTAATTGGTTTAGTAATGTATATACTGCATTTTTTTTCCTTATACTGCATTTTTTGTATATATCCCTGATTGTGTATATTTTGAAGGCGGTAAATAAAAAGTACAAAGAGATGCGAGCAAAACAAACTCTACCGCATAGAACGAGTCGTAAAGGATTTGCACGGCTAGAGGATGATATGGTAAGGCAAAGTATTGATCTCTATTGGTTAGCACTTAATTTGTTGATAAAAGAAATATAATTTTTTTTTGTAGAGACAAGAAAGTGAGACACCGGATTCAATATCAAGGTCTGACGTTTGGATTCGTGGGTATGAAGCAAGAAAGAAGAATAATAATAAGGACGAAGAAGTTGAGGATCCCAAAATAGTGGTAAGTATACTTTATTTTATTTTGTATATACTACAATAATAGAGTATCAGTTGCCCATTGACTTGAGCATATGTTCATTTAATATTTTGTCAGGTTGAAACAAAAGTACTCTTATCTTACTAGTTTACATTTGGATGTTGGTCGTATCGTCAAGGAAAGCTACAGGAGTTTCTGATTGCATCAGTGGATCAGTTGGTTGGCTGACGAGATTGGTTATGTGGCATATTCTGAGTGGAAGCATTGGATTGAGAGTGGATCGTTGCACGAGTTGCTCGTGTAGAGAAATGTGTTGGATAGAAGTTTGAACTTTGGCTGGGTATATCACATAAAGCATTGGTTGAGCAGATTTGAGTTTGGCTTGGGAATATCAGGATAGTGTTGCATGAGTTGCTCGTACAACAAATGTGTGGAACAGTTGGGTATTGGGTTTTGTGTTGGATTACTTGGAAGGAATCATTGCATGGATTGCTCGTGTTGCGAAAGTATCAAACGGTTTGAGAATAGCTGGAAGCATTGAGAATGGAACATAGAACAAGTTGCCTAGCGAGATTGATGAAAAGAGTAAGATGGTTCACTTGTTGGCTGAGTTTCTTGTCAGACTTGAGTTGGGCAAGGCAGGATCACACATGAGGGATGGTTCGAACGGATCTTGGATCAGTTCATGGAATCGTAATGCGAGTAGCGACTTGATTCGAAGTGGTATATGAGATACCACATAGTGAGCAAGGCATTGAAATATTTTGGTTAGACATCAATGGGAATTGCCTGAACGGATTTGGTTAACAGGGATATAACTTGGTTGGTGCACGTCGGTTGAGTTGGGAAGAATGAAAAATAGAGCAAGCGAATATTGAGTTGAGCAATCGAGAACGGACTTGTGTAAATGAAAGTATCATTGAACTTAAGAGATGGACGAGATCGAAATGAACAGTTGGGTTACGCTTGAGCGAAGTGATGGGTTTATTGAAGGATAACGAGCATGGACTACGATTTTGGGCAACACATTTGAGATGTTGGTTGAGCAATGAAATATGATCTTGGTTTGGAGGGGAAATACGATAGATTTGAACGGGCTTGAAGGATTTTGAATATTCCTACTCGAGAAGTCGACTCAGGTTTAGCGGAAGTAGAATTTTGGGCAAAATGGTACAACGATGGTAAATGGATTCTTCGGAAGACGTGGACGGACTGAGGCAACAACTGAAGGCAAAGATAGTGGCGGACAGACTTTTGAAGATAGCTAAATGTGGGAGCAACAATTGAGCAAATTACTGTGCTGTTTGAGCAAGTTGGACGTGCATTGTGGGACGCGGCAAACGGATAAGAATTTGGGAGCAAGTCTTTGGTCTCGGGAATAATTGCAAGTGGTAGTGCGAGAAGTCGAACATGACAGTTCAGAAAATTTGATGGATTCAGGGTAGAACGGCGGATTGATGGTAGACGGTTTCGAGCGCAGTTCTCGAATTGTGGCTTGGATAGATAGCAAGACTCTAGGTGGTTAAGCGGCATTGGTTGACAGATCATCAGAGGTAGTACATGAAGTGCTCAGATTCGAAAGTTCGCTCGAATGGAATTGTTGGATTATGGCTCGGATGTGCAGAGGAGATATAGCATGGTTCATAGTAACTGTGCATCGTGATGACTTACAATTATCGAGCGTAGCTTCGGGACAGCTGACCCTAGCGACTTAACCGTAATTCGGAGATGAATATTGTAGACCCATAGAACGACCCTTGAGGTGGCGCATTTGGGAATGCGTCGAGGGCAGATGTGAGTAGTGTGTGTTAGAGATTTGGCCTATTGACAGAGTGTTGGATTTGAGAGACCCTTGGGATAGCCTTCAGCTGAAGATGCAGCCAGAAGATCGAAGCGATGGTGGGATTGGCCTAAGTCAACTGATGAAATTTAGAGTCACAGATTTTTGTAGATGGCATCGCCTCTGACTTATCGTGCTCTGGAAGGGAATAGCATTTATATGAATGGACGACTGTGGTGGCTCGTTCAGATCAAATCTTTTCAAATACTGGAAGGGACAGATGTGCCTCAGATTTACAAGATGTATCAAAACTTAGTCTGGGAAGCGTGCTCGTTCGGAAGGCAAAGGTGATATCCTGTGCTTCGAGGCAGTGGAAGCAGCACGAAGAACTATTCCTTGTGCAACCTAGAAATTGTGGCGAGTGTGTCCACGTTGAAATCATGGCGACACTATTCCTTTGGCGTGGTGGCGAGATCTTCGTGGATCACACGAACCTCAATATAGTTGTTCACCTAGCGAGGTATTGAGATTTGATGGAAGAGGTGTTGGTTGAGTTGATCAAAGAGAACAGTTGATACTTGGGTAAGTCGCCTAGCTGGGGTAGTATCAGTTGAGATGATCGTTTGGTGCATGAGATATATTTGGAGATGTTGCTAGTGCGGATTCAGAAATAGTTGGATGGATTGAGTTGGAACACGAACTGATTGAGTCGGTAGAAAATTATCATATTTGAGAATAGTGCTTGAGCGAATATGTTGGAATGGAAATCGAAATTTGGTTCAATTGGGAGTAAAGCAAATGGATGCCTCGGACATAAAGATACCCTTGTAACTTGTCCAAATTCGCTATCGCAAAGCTCGGCTGAAATGCATGTATTTTAGGGACGCCTTAAATATGTGTACGATCCAAAACTAAGCGATACAAAGAATTCGTATTGAGCTGCAAGGAGGATGTGGGAATATAAAATTTGTACGAGCGTTCAGCAGAGCGAGATGCTGAGTCATGATCAGGATAATGTGGGTTGCATAGAGCGAAGTTATAAATTTGGATTGGATCAGCAACATGTGATAGGAATGAGTACCAGCACGGTTCATGGACGAACCTGATTCTAAGTGGTATATTATGTAACGCCCGCCACCGCACGGTGCGTTACGCTGAGTCGGATTGAATGAAACAAATGCTGGTTACATTTGATTTATTGGATTTTGGGAAGAAGTATTGATTGAGTTGTTTGATGTGCAGATGGCTAGCGGGTTCGATGGAAATCAGGTGCTCGTTCAGAGCAGTACTGAGATAGCTGGGTTGGAATGATAATGCCATCTTCCTTAGTCCAATCGGTCGGATAATTTGTAGAGCACGGCCTGCTCGTATGGTCATACCAGTTGAGTAGATCGCGCTTGCATCGGACCACGGGTTCAAGGGATTGGCCGTATCGGCAGGACATGATGCTTAACGGAGTAAACATTGTGAGTAGGCTCTTTCCCTTCTCCTCTACTCCTTCATGCCTAATAATATAGAAAACACGTAATAGGCTTGAACACTTGGACTGGAACTTGGGAATCACTACACTGAGACGTGCATAGAGTGTACGTCGTTGCTTGGATAGTATTGTGGCTTGATTTGGTTTGCGCGTTGGATAGTTGGAGCTAGAGTTAAAATATTGCATTTGAGGCAGTTGGTTGAATGATTGGAATTATGCTTGGACAGTTGGAATGATACATTGAGGCATTGGAAACATTGGGATTTGGGCGAGCGAGCGTGCATCCGTGTACGAGTATCATTTGGGCGCTTTGTCAAGCAAAGCGAGCAGTTGTGGTTCGAAACCGAACAATTGCATCGGCGAGGGCATTGTGCCACTGTTGGGGCATTGTGCCATGGGATTGCTTTGAGCATGGGTATTGCACCAATTTGGAATCATTGTTGAGAAGAGGCATTGTGCCTATAGAATAACTTGTGAATTGTGCCTTGGGCAATATGTTGGAAGAATGGTTATGGATATTTTGGTTGGATAATTCATGGAACGAGTCTAGGATCGCTTGGTGGGGCGAGAATGTTCGATCCTCTCGTCATACCTACTTGGTGTCTGCATGTCACGGACAACCTGTGTTGCACGGGGTTTGGTCTCCTCGAACGGGAAGGCTCCGGGGCACCGGGACCGTTCGGCCATGGAGGAGACAAATGGGTAACGTGCCTTGGGCGCGGTACCAGCGGTTGGAATCGATCCAGGTGGGTTAGCTACTTAGCGCTGTTTTGAGAAGAACCGCATTTGATCAGTCCGATCAAAGTCCTTTATGGCTTGGCCAGTGACTTCATATAGACTAGTGTTGGCTTGCTTTTCTTTTGTTGGTTTGGCTTCGTGTAGGCGCGGCCACCTTGCCTCGGCAAGAGTGTGCACTTTGAGATTTGGATTATAAGTGTTGGTTGAGGATGGATATTGAGGCTTGGTTGATGGTTCGATATGTTATCGTGTTGCTTGGACTTGAGCAAGACGGTTGCATGCTAGTTTTCTTCGGTTGGATTATATTGCTTGTCGATTGGTTTGAGTTGAATGCTTGCATGCTTAAACTGCTTTACAGCTTTCCTTAACATGTCATCCCTATGCCATGAAATGAATCTAGGATTCAACTAGAAAGATCACCATTTAACTGTTTGCATTCACTATTTTACTTAGTGTCGGCTTAGGCGAGTAGGTTACCCCGCTCACCAGTACGGCTATGTACTGACCCACGTTTGTGGGCATTATTTCAGGTACGCAGGTGTAGTGGCGCTGCTTGGATATACGAGACATGATGTATGAACTGTAAGTACCTTTTTGGGCTAGAGAAAAGAGCAAGAGTATTTCATCGCCTTTGTGGCATTTCATTTGGACCCTATCGTGAGCTTCGCTGCGTATTACTCTGATGTGTGCTTGGTACACAATACTTGACTTTGCTGCAACTTGGTCGTTTCGATGATAACTTTGGTGTTTGACAACATCGTCTTGTACGAGCGCAACTCCAGGCTCGTACGGCATCACGTCCCGATGAGAACGATAGTCCTGCGGGAGAGCTGCAACGTGGTGATTCACGTTCAGTGGGGACTATGGAGCTTGCGGGAGATTGGGGCGTGATAATAAATCTATGGTTTTATGCTCAGATGCTTCTACGCTCAGGAGATTTTACGCTCGAGAGGCTACAAACCTACGATTTTACGCTCAAGAGGCTACAAATCTATGATTTCATGCTCGGAGGCTTTTTACGCTCAGAGGCTACAAATCTACGATTCTACGCTCGAGAGCTATAGATGGCCAATTGTAAGGGTTTACGCAGAAAATGCTCCATCTTGGATACAAAATATTCCAAGTGCCCAAAACACACAGAGTTCAACATTGAAGATGACTCTTCTCCTTGGGTCGATTGGAAGTTCATCCGAAGTCCAGTCAGAATCTTTTACAAAAGTTCAAGTCGACAGACATTTCTTGCCCTATTTTAAGGGATTTTCGAGAAAACATTCTTAAAGATGATGGTCTAAACAAGAATTCTTCGTATCAAAAAAATGATAGTTCAGAAATTCTACGCAATTCCTCGTCCAAAACAGCACAACAGTTTTGCTAAAGAGCTTTTATACGCGTCTTTAATTACGCGTAAAAGATGGGACGATATCAGATACTCTTTTTATCAGAGTCGACATAAAATTATTCAGACATGTCGAAGTTGCACATATTCAAACTTCATCTCAGCAAATATGGTAAATCACCAGATGCGTAAAAGAAGATAATTCTATTAATCATGATTATATATGATGGAAATCCAGTCTACAAAGGGTTTTTTATCTTCATGATTATATATGATGGAAATCCTTTCTCTATAAAGGGTTTCTCATTCTCATTTAAGATCACGCCGAGAATCTGTTTTGCCAAGTTCTCATATTGGTGGAGATCTTTTTCGTCTTCTACAACAGTTAATCGGTTTTTGCGGCCGATTAACAAGAAAATAATTAATGGCGGAAGGATACACAAATGGACATGTATCAATTTTGCAAGCCCATCCTCCATATGCCCTAGATTTGTGTTTGGGATTCAAACCCAACACAATATTGGAAGATAGGGCCAAGCTGTCTGCCTTCGTCCAGCGCCATGATGGGAGAGAATACAGCTTGCAAGCTGTGTAGTCCAATGCTTCCCTTTCTCTCTCCTGGACGAATCGCCATATGAAATTGCTGATCATCCCGAGCAAAGAAAGCTATGATATCCTTCCATGATCCATCGTTGCAGAGGACATTTGCTCGAAGATGCCTCTTTTTACGGCTCTTTACATGCTAGAAGAACATGATCTTCTTCTTCCTCAAGTCAACCCGACGAAGCTCGGCAACCATCTCTTTGTGGTGAAGGAAGTGTAGGAAAAATAGGTTCACCCATTCGCCTTTTATATAGGCAGAGGAGAATACACCAAATCCCAACGAATTCCTAAATATTTGTCGAGAAATCAGCCTCGCGGAATGAGTCAAACTTGACCGTTTTATGCTTCATTCAAAGTATTTCAAATTACGAGGAATTTGAAAACTTTGAAGGGGGTCTTGTAGAAGCATAAAAAATACGCTGGGGAATTATACGCGTAAAACCCTCAACATGCAGGAAGCCCACGTAAAACAGAGCTCCAGCACTGGGTGGCATAAAATATGACTTCAGAGCCATTGGCGTACAGCAGAGCTTCTACGCTGTTCAGCGTAAAACATAGCTCCAGAACAACCCGCGTAATGCAGTATTTCCAGACTGCTTTGGCGTAAAACGGTTGCTACATCGCCACTTCGGCGTAAAACCTATCCGCTTTTAATGCAGTGGAAATTTGTACGAGGAACTCTTCGTATTTCTCGAATGAACCTGTCAGATGAAGCAGTGAACCTGACTCCTGACAAAGAGTACTGCACGACGATCAAAAGGACGGCTGTTATGATGATTTTGCACAGAACCCTAGATTGTCGTTTACTGACCAAACCCTTGATATAAGACGTCATTTACGCATCCAAGGAATACGCTGCCTATTTTACATAGGCAGAGACGAGCTTTTACGCTCAGGATGAGACAAAACCAACTGCCACGTCAAAAGCTGCTCTTCGTACAGAACTCGAGGCACGTCTCTACAGTTAATACGCGAGATAGGGGCAGATCTCTGCATTTAATGCACGAGATTTGGTTCTGCTTTTAATGACTGGGTAAGCCATAATCAGGGCTAATATGTCCACATCATCATCCCTGCACATTACGCCATCAGACTATTTTCAGCTATAGGAGTATGCCATATGCTATCTCCTCTAAATACGTCGACCTGGCTATTTTCAACTATAGGAGTACGCCGTATGCTATCTCCTCGAAATACGCCAACTCAGGCTACATTTGCAAGAATGTGTGATAAGGCTATTTGGCCCAGTTTACGCTTAAGACATCAGTCAAAGAAAGATAATTGGCTATCTTTACGCCGGTTACCTATCTATGCCGCATCAAGCTCTACGCAGAACCTGGCTTCTACGCCTACATGACAGCTATTGGGCTTCTACGCCTACAAGACAGCTACTTGGCTTCTACGCCAACAAGATAACTATTTGGCTTTTACGCCAAGTTGACAGTTATTTGGCTTTTATGCCAACCTTCTCTACGCGAGGGGCAGTTACCTACGTGGCTTGTATGTCGTGATCTTCGATGAGCAGTTATACGCATTATCTCATAATGGGACACGCATGACACGCCGATTCAGGAGATCATTCATACGTGGGTGGCAGTTATTATAACCGCCGCGTAAAAGATGTAGCTCTCTCTGCTGTTCGGTTTCTACGCCGACAATGACCAAACCCTATAAATAGAGACCTCCGGCCACGGAGGTCAAGGGTCGAATTTTTCTTGAAAAAGGTCAAGGGGGCGGAATCCAAGGTCGAAGATTTTTGAGAAAGGTCAAATTTGTGGAGAATTAGGGTTAAGGATCTTTCAAGAAAAGAGAGAATATCTAAAAAGTCCTGTAGTCTTTGAAGCTTCTTTTTCGTCTTCTATAGCACTTCTTCGTTATCGTGTGGTCCAAGGGACAAAGTGATCGACCGCATATCAGACTCCTATAGCAATATTTTCCCAGAATCAAACTTTTGTACTTAACATCCTCGTATAGGATTAATTGTACTTCTTTTTCTTGTTTGTAAACCAAAGAAAGGGTTTCGTATAAGCCTATTTTTATTTCTTTCATTTATTATCAAACAACTGTCAACTATAACACACTTTCTACAGTCATCTACACACTCATAATATTCTCTACTTCTCAACCCTACCAATTTACTCACACACAACCTATATATGGGGGCACACACAAATACTATATCAGTACTCTGAAACCAAGATCCCTAATACTCACATTTCATATTATCTACTACCTCTTCACAACTCCACCAATTTCATATATATCTCCTACAGTCGCTAAATACATGTTATATTCCAAACCAACTCTATTTGACCTTTGATGCAAATGCTAAAAGATAAATTATAGTCGCATGATTATCAACATTATCTAAACTTTTAGCTGAAAGATCTACCTTCGAACAATTTCCATATTACATATAAAATTTAGAGATATATAACTTTATTTTACTTATTTATTTATATACTTCACAAGTATGGATCTGTATTTTATATAAATCTATGTAAACACTAGAAATTTAAACCGAACGGATTAGAATGGGTTGAACCAGAATATGTCATATTTTAAAAGTAAACGGGCCCTTATGTATGCCTGAACCGTGAACCGTATCGTGTCTGTGTTCGTGTCAGTTTTTTGTTTTTGTGTCGTGTTTGTATTTGTGTGTCCTTCATACAATCCCTAACCCTAGTTTTGTATCAATGTTTGTGTGTCCATGTCGTGTCTGTGTTTGTGTGTCCGTGTCATGTTAGTGTGTTTATGTATATATGGCGTATCAGGGTATCTGTGTTAGTGAATTTGTGTCGTGACAGCAAGAGGGAGATAGGGTTAGGGTTACTTGACCCTATGATCGAGGAGGGGGTTGTCGGGGTCTAGGGGGGGTCGTCGGGGCCGAAGGGCGCCGAGACAGGGGGGCGAGGGAGTCGTCGAGGCCGAGGAAGCCGGGGCAGGGGGCCGTTGGGGGTTGCCGGAGTCGAGAGGGGTCGGGCTCACTAGTGTAGGGGGCGAGGGGGGTCGCCGCAGTCGAGAGGGGTCGAGGTCGTCGGGGTGGGGGGACGAGGGGTGTAGGAGAGTATTTGGGAGAGGGAGAGATCGAGAGAATGGGGGGAAATAAAAAAAACTCTACCCTATATTAACATTTTACCGACATCTAAATTGAACGTCGCTAATAAAAAAATATTTACGGCATCTTGCTACATTTATAACTGTCGCTAATTTTAAAATAATCAATGTCGGTAAAAATGTCACCAAACGACGCTAAATCAAAAAAATTAGCGACCTTTAGTGACGTTAAAGAAGCGTATATCGATTATTCTTTTAAAAAATCCAAGTACAGTCGCTACTAGTCGCTATGTGTCACCAACAACGACGTATAGCGATGTTTATTTTTGGAATCACTAAAATCTTTAACATTAGCGACGTTTTATGACGACGTCGTTAAAACGTTAATATTTTATCATATTTTGGTAGTGGGCCATCTCTTGAGGGAAAATTTGTAGACGTCCAAACTACATACACTGAAACCAGGCGTGCACAGGGCCTTTAATGTGCAACCAGAATTATAGTTGATGGCATTGTGTGAGTGGAAAGAAATGCAACTTTGGTGTAGAATTCAAGGCTTAGTTCATTCTTGTATCATACTTTTATTTGACCCATGTGTGAAGATTCAAGTCGAAGCGACATCTATCATAATGCATGATGGACAGTCATTGTGGGGAGCGCTCAATACATATATTGATATATGTGGAAGATTGTTGGTATTTTTGTCTTTGGACTATGATAGATAGTCTCACATTGGTTACACCACCAAGTGGGTATCTTAATATAATCTTGGCTTGTATTGAGATGTACATATGGGGTATGGTGAGGCACATGGGTGCCATATGGGAGTATTTTATTATGATGAAAAAGGATTAACTACTTCATGTAAGCTTTTAAGCTTTTGTTATGCTGATGGAATTTATTCCATAGGAGCTAAGCCCCAAAGGGGCTTAGTAACTTAGACTCAGACTCGGAATCCGGATCAGGGCGCAAAGTGGCACTTTGTTGACGCATTTTGTACTTAGCACGTCAGCATCGAGCGTATTAGATGAGCTCGTGCGCTGGTTTTATGCGCGAGTTGCAAGCGTGGTTGCATGCGCAGGTGCTTAAGCAGTGTCCTAAGCGGGCATTGTTGATGCGCTGCTGTAGAAGCGAGTCGGTTATGGAAAGATTGTGTCTTTAATTCATATCCAATTTTTTGAGATTTGAATTAATTTCGTTCTTATCTCTTTGTAACCGAATATGTGGCCAGGTTCCTCTATAAATACTCTCATTCGTTGCTCTTTTAAAGGTGATTCATAATTCGAGAGAAAGAGAGAGAGTTGAAGAGATGTTGCTGCGCCGACAAGAGGAGTCCATGAGTTCGTGCGAGTCCAGGAGGGAGAGGTAACACGAGCGTCCAGAAGTTCTTTGAGAACTTGTTGGATCCTGGGAGCAGATCGTGTATAGGGCGAATCATGCTTTGAGCACTGGTGATTTTGATCTCCCCAGCATGAGTTCTTTTTTATCTTTCTTTTTGTTCTCATTGTTCCGTTTTATCTCATTGTAGCGTTTGCAAATGTAAAGAGAAGAATATTTTTATTTGTAGTTTTCTTTTCTTTGTAATCAGTTTGTAACATGTTCTTGGAGGTGTGCTTCTTAGGAGATGTGCATCCCTTGAAGAGAGACTCTTTCGAGTTTCTGGTGAGCCATCTTCTCTATTGGTTTTGCGATTCGTTAGAATCGAGTTCCTCATAGGGCAAACTTGTTTGCTGGAAGCTCTGTGTCTCGACGACAACTTGGGTTCTATTAGAGAGCGGACTTTCGGGTTTCGCTTGAAGCTCTGCTATTGGGGTGTTCTACCATCTTTGATCCGCCACGGGAGTAATATATATAACTTAAGAAAAAAATTATGTAGAGCATTATAGTTTGAGTATATTGTCTATAGAGAAAATAGTTTATAAAAAATTTCAAAAGAAAGTTCAAACGTGAATTTTTTTTTTTAAATATACCACTTCTATATGTCCTTAGTAAGGACGTCTTTAACATTTTTTTCTTTTTCTTCCGGAAAAAAGTTAGAAATAAAAACAAAAACAAAATAATAATAATAATAATAATAATAATAATAATAATAATAATAATAAAATGGCAAACGTCCTTGATAAGCGTCCTTAGTGAGGGCGTCTGGAGTCCGAGATATTTTAAAATAAGCCAAATATCCTTAGTAAGAACGTTTGGATTCTCTTTTGACAATTTTTATAAACTATTTTTTTTACAGACAATATATTCAAATTATAATGCTCTACATAAAACTTTCTTATAACTTAAAGAATAGAAAGGGTATTAATAAACTGTGCATACCAATGATAACGTAGGATGCCCACCATATATGTATTAAATGGTTGTGGTAAATCCTTACTGTACAATGAGTGTCACAGAAGTAAATAGGAACTTGTATCACCATCAGGAATGCTAGCTTTATGTAGATGTGCTTATAATTTCTCAAATATACATAAATCATGGATTTAACAGTGAGTTCCCATTAAAGAAAAGAAAAAACTTTGTTAGAAAATTAATGATGAAATTTCTCAGGAAATGACAATAGCAAGATATAGACAAATAGCAGCTTGAAGGTAAGTGAAATAATCATATTCATGAATTATTAATCATTGTCTTACTAACTCACAAAAGAATATTTCTATTCTTTTAAATTAGAGTCGTTTCGGATAGTATGATTATATTTTTATGATTACATAATTAGGATATTTTACATCATAATGTGGTTGATTTGCTACTGGTCTTTACATCACAATACTTGATGATCTGCGTAGTACAAGGTTAACACACACTATTAGCAATAAGAAACAGATACCATGGGCAACATAACTAAAACAACATGATGGAACAACTGCCAAGGAGGCAACGTGGTGCTGAAGGTTGACATAATACAGGTGTTGGAGTTTCATTATGGTAGTCTTGCAGAGATTAGGTTTTGGATCGTCTTGGGGTGCTCGACTCGACTCGACTCGACTCGACTCGACTCGATATTTCTATTCTTTTAAATTAGACTCGACTCTATATTCTTCTCCAGAGTTCATTCATTTATGTAATGGTTAATGGAGAGTCTTGTGGCTATTTTCAACCAAAGAGAGGCTCCGCCAAGGGGATCCTCTCTCTCCCAGATGTTATTCGCCTTAGTTGTAGAAGCATTAAGCAGGGACTTAGTGAATACTATGACAAAACGGAGATGTGCATTAGCAACGAAATCCTTTGGCCATCACACCTTTTTTAGGACGATGCTTTTATTTTTGCTAATGGTAATATCCGGATCTACGTCATTTGTTGGATTCCCTCATGAATTAGCAACAAGTTTCAAGTAAGTGTATTAATAGAAATACAACCAGAATCTTTCTTGGAGGAGTTCTTTTTGTTGGTATTTTTGTCTTTGGACTAGTAAAAAAAGTTTCATATTGGCTATACCACCAAGTGGGTATCTCAATATAATACTTTGTATGTGTTGAGGTGTGCATATGTGGTGTGGTGGGGCACATGGGTACCATGTGGGGATATTTTATTAGGAGAAAAAAGGATCTAACTCCTCAATGAAAGGTTTTAAGCTCATTCTCTTGGATATTATTCCATATGAGCCAAGGGGCTTAGCGGCTTGGAATCATGCACAAAATGACGCTTTTTGGCGCACTTTGCACTTGTGCGTTTTTGTTGCGTAAACGTTATGCTCGGGCTGATAGGGTGCTGAGCGGGCTATGCATTGGGCTGCGATTGTGGGATATCAATTTTGTATATTAATTTTTTAGTCCCACATTGGAAAGAAGAGAAGGATGGACTTCCATCATTTCCTATATAAAGAGCCATCTAGCCTCCGTTTAAGACACACCAAAAATTGGAAAAGAGGAGTCCAAAGGAGTTCGTTCAAGTCACACAAAGAGGTGACTACGAGCGTTCCAGAAGTTCTCTTGTGAATTTGCTGGCTCATGGGAGCAGATCGTCGATAGAAGACGAATCTTGCTTTGAGCAACGTTGGTCTTCACTACCCCAGCAAGAATAATTTTACTCTGTCTTCTTCTCATTTTTCTTCTTTGTTTGTTCTGTCTGATTGCAACTGCATTTTGCAAGGAAGAACGATTTTTTTTTTTCGTCTTCTATCTTAATTGCAACTGTGTTTGAGGAAGAGCAACGCTTGTTCTGCCAGTTGATTTCTGGAGTTGGTACTCATCTTGAGTTTAGATCTTCGTTCAGGATGATCTTGTACCATTCTAACAAGCTCGTTCAGAGTTTTGTTGCTACCTTCCTAACAAGCTCGTTCAGAGTTTTGTTTCTGGCATCTGTTCAATTCATCTGAAGATCTGTCTCAGGGAATAACAATCTCAAAGCAAGATCTGAGTAAGATGGAGAACAACTATTCAAGTCTTCGACACAAGTTTTACAAACTTGAGAAGATTGACGGGCTACACTTTAATCATTTGGATGAGGAAGAAGTTATCTGTCAAATGTTGGACATGGGTAGAGAGATACAAGATCTACCATTCCTGTGGATGGAAGTAATCTTGATCTGGCGTCGTTGGAGAAGCACATTCCAAGAGAAAGGAAGTCGACATCTGATACAAGTTGGTGCATGGAGATGTCTGAATCCAGTAGCCGCATGGAGAAGACTACTGCGGTTGCCGAAGAGAGACTGGCACTATGCATCTATGCATGGCAACAATTAGAACATAGAAGAATTTGGCACATAAGCAGTCTTGGTGCAGGGCACTCACTGCGCATGGCAGGCTCGGTGCAGTATAGTCACTGCGCATGGCCTTCTTTTGGTGCATGTCAGGACTTGGCACATGGAAGTGTCTATGTGGCTAGCTCTAATTAAGGTGTATGCACGACCAGCTTATGCGCATAGGGCTATGAGCACCCTGGCGCATGTCTCTTCAAGCATGACGGACTATGAGAATGAGGATTGCAGATCCAATTTCAAACAAAAATAGCAAGGTAAAAGCTTAACTTGGTTACTTTGATTACTTAACTTGGTTGCTATGATTGCGCAGACTAAGTCATCTGGTATGGTTACTGACTGCTGAATAGATACTAGTGCATCTAGCTACAGGAGCTCTAGGAAGAGTAGTTCATGCCAGGTCAAGCTTATCACTGAAGAAGGCCGAATATCTCGAGAGCAAATAATGATCAAGCATAGGATGTGAATATTGGGACAATGGTTCTAGACTTCGAGAAGTTATAGTCAAAGAAGTACGTGTAGCAAAGTACCAGTGGTTACCAAGGAACTGATCTCAGGAAGTCTGTTACAGACTTGGGGGTGAACATCCATGGTTGTGATATAGTGATATCTTGGCAGGAGATATACTTTGAAACAAGGCTTGAATATCATATGGATATTCGAGCTTCTGCTTGTAAGTAGAGTCTCATTACAAGAGTTATAGGATACCAAGACTATGATATATACTTTGTACCGCAAGATGTCTAGTTTATGGCTTATCTCCAAATATAGGGTAAGGAGGTAGAGATGTGTGAGGTTTGTGCGCAGACAAAGATTACAAGAAAATTGTTCAAACAGGTAAATCAAAGTATATATTTTTTGGAGTTGGCACACTTAAATATCTGTGACTTCAAACAGTTCTCCACAAAGACCATGATGAAGTATTTTATTACCTTTATCGACGAATACTTGAAGTACACGCTCGTCTATCTACTCAAGACAAAAGACGAAGCATTCTAGAAGTTTAAGGAGTTCAGGGCTGAGGTTGAACGTCAAACAGGAAAATAACTTAAGAGACTCAGAAGTGATCGAGGCAGAGAGTTTAGATCCATTGAATTAGCATTGTTCTGCAAAGAACATGGAATTATTAATGAGACGACTGCTCCAAATTTTTCTCAATCAAATGGAGTAGCTGAATGAAAGAACAGAACGTTAACAGAGATGATGAAGTCAATATTGTTAACTGTGGGTCTTCCAAACTACTTCTGGGGAAAAGCTGTGATGATGGCTATATTTATCCTGAACAGAGTGTCGTAAGCAACATCCGATGTCACTCCTCATGAACTCTGGTTCAAAGTCAGACCCAACTTGAATATCATTTGAGTGTAGGAGTGTCTGACGTATATGAAGCTTCCAGACTTGAAGATTCAGAAGCTAGGAACGAGGACTACCAAGACAATCTTCCTGGGATATAATAAGAAGAGTAATGCTCGGAGGTTCCTTGATATTGAGTAAAATTATATCATTGAATAAGACACATAATTTTTTGAAGATAAATTTTTAAGGCACAAGAAAATTATTTTTACGGATATTCCGGAGAATAGTATGAGTACACAGGAGGCTAATGCTTCCAATGAATAGAAGTCCAAGAAAAATTTATCATTCCAGAGACAATATTCAAACCAGATCTAGCAACCGGTGTCTAAGAGAGTAAGGAGACATAAGGACTTCGGAGATAACTTTATCACCTATCATATGAAACCAGACCCTCTTTCCTATGATGAGATGATGAAGACCAGAGACGTTATCTTCTGGAGGGAGGCTATAAATAATGAGTATGACTCAGTAACCTCCAACAATACTTGGGTGTTGGTCGATCTGCCTGAAGGAGCCAAAATAATCGGATCTTCAAGAAGAATAAGAAGGCCGATGAAACTGTTGACAAGTTCAAGGCAAGGCTAGTGGCCAAAGGGTTTTCTCAGAAGCAGGGGATTGACTTGTCACAACCCGCACCCGGAGTAGGGATGAAAGTAGTTAACAATGCCCAGCCTACGCCGCAGCATCGGCAGTAGAACGTTGTTTGGGTAAACTACCTATCTAATATAATTATGCCACCAATAATGAAAATACTTAATCACAGATCTATAAGATGGAATAAGCACGAATATGATAAAAGAATAGAAGAGTCACAAATATAACTCACAAGACTAAAATAATATACAATAGTTCAGAGAAATACTAAAATAATATGCTGGAGACAAATCCAGTACAAAGAGTCTAACTAAGAATCTACAAGTCCTGGGTCGTCTGTCTCAGTCGGGATGAGACCCTCCTGAGCCAAGGTCTTTGGCTCTAAGCCCACAACATCCTGAGGTCCATAGTGAGTGGGATACCACTCCTTAGTGTCATCTGGAAAAAATATATCCAATCAGGAAAGGAGCAGAATACATCTCTAACAGAAGTTCTAATAAATGATATAAACCATGTAACAGTAAATAGATATGAATATACAAGATACAACATACATTTACAAGAGATATGCAATAAAGAAAATACTAAAAATAAATACAAGAATGAGCAATATTGAAATGAACAAGAAATATTAATGACTAAGTGAGTGAGTACCAGCTTTAACATGTAATCGGCTTGGGAACTTGCACAAGGATTATGGCCTAGTTAATCATACGTGCGGTGTATGATTAAAACTCACAAGGAACAAGACATGCACAATGAGGGTATGATCACATATCTACACTAAATACTCTTCGCCCCCGACTGGTATAGTGGATCCAACAATGGTACGTTATGACACGGGATTCCATAAGAAGGGCGTTACTCTTCTCATGAACCAATGTCTATATTTGTACAAGAAGAACAAGGAAATAAGGCTTGCACAAGATACACCATAAATACCAAGGAATAATATCTAATAACGAGATCCGGATATACCAATCCGTGTAACCATCGTGTCAAGAAATCAATAATATCTACACTAGATACAAGAGACATAGAGGATATCATAAATAAAAAACTATCAAAGAATATACTCGTCTGAAATCTGATAAACAGTATCACAGATGTCTGGTATGGTGCCTCAAAAACCTAAATATGAAATATTACATCAATGCGAGATTTTGGAATAAAAATAAGTTAAACTAGTCAACTTCTAGGTCATAAAGCTATTTCTAAGTCAAAATAGTCAAACTAGGTCAACTCTAGGTCAAACTAGCTATTTCTAGGTTGTATGAGTCTATCTCTAGGATATTGGATCCATACACTATGTAACTAGGCCTCACTAGCTATACTAGGATACTAGGAAACCAATAGGATACCGTATCGTAAGATACGCAAGTTAAAGATATAAAAATATCATAATACGTATATACAATCAATATTATGTAATATTCCTAATTAAACTAATGCTAAGTGGATTTCTTGGCTTTGAACCAATGCGGTATCGCACCACTACACACTCATCTTGATACTCAAACCCAATACCTTGAGTATCAAGCCAACACCTTGAGTATCAACCCAATACCTTGAGTCTCCAACAATACCTTGACATTACCTTGGTATCACAAGAAAATGTGAATTCTAGTATCTACTAACTACCCAAACTCTAACTATAACTAACATGTATTATCTAATACAAACTACTATACTAACTACTAATATATATATATATATATATATATATATATATATATATATATATATATATATATATATATATATATATATATATATATATAAAGAGAGAGAGAGAGAGAGAGAGATAATGCAGTAACTTACTAACTAGAGATACATAAGTATATATTTATATCTATCTACTACTAACAATAATTACATATACATATAACTATATAACAAGGTAACTAACTTACTAACTTATTAACTAACTATCAAGGAACTAGTGAATCAAATGACTAATCTAACTAAACTATCACATACTAGCTAACCATCTCCTTACCTTGTTGCCCGTGTTCCCTGATACTCATGCTTGGGCTACGGCACTTGTTGTTGCCTGCTACTACTGGATGATGATTACTCTCCAAGCTGCTGCATTTGCTGCTGCTCGAAGTTGCTGCTGGAGCTAAATTGCTGGTGCAGTTGCTGTGTTTGAGCTGCTATTGCTCGTGCTTGAGCTGCTGCTACTCACTGTAGTGCTCGCTGCTGCTGCTGCACTGCTAACTGCATGATGCTGCAGCTGCTGCCATTGATACTAACTGCTCACTGCTACTGCTTCTGTGTTGCTCACTACTATTGATACTGTGTTGCTCGATTCTGCCCCCCCCCCCCCCCCGCCCTCTTCACTGCACACACAACTACACACACAATACAAGTAACTATATATATATATATGTGTGTGTGTGTGAGAGTAAGAGTGGTATATATGTATGAGTGTTATATATATATATATATATATATATATATATATATATATATATATCACCTACAAATATATATATATATATATATTTGTAGGTGATATATATATATATATATATATATCACCTACAAATATATATATATATATATATTTGTAGGTGATATATATATATATATATATATATATATATATACATAACCATACAATTATATATCACTAATAGCTACAAACCATTATTGAAATGCAAGAAAACAAACACGTGGAGTGCATCGCACCCGTATCACACTAGATCTATGATACGCTTGCGATATGACTCCACCACACAACCAAACATACTTCGAAGGATACGAAAAAGTCTAAAATAGTATTTATGAACAATATGAAGAATCAATTACACATTTACATGTTTGTGTTAAAATGTGACATGCATAAACCCCCCGTGTAGGACAAAATACCTAAATTAACTCGTATCTTTAAATTATTGGGATACGGCCCATACGTATCCAATTGTGGATCCACACATAATTAAACACATGTCAATTTGGTCTAATTGACCAATTGACAAACATAAAATGTGTCAATCTCAAAATTTCTCCAAAATTGACACAAAATATACTATAACTTTCTTCATAGGCCTCCTATAAACCTAATTCCAATTCCTATGGGTAGCCTTAGCATATAGGGTGGTTACTAATAATTAAAATATAGATTTAGATTTTTAATAAAGAGAAAAATTAAATTATACCTATTGAGAGATGGATTCCCAATAAAACTTCCTAAATTGGTAAAAAGAGCCACCATCTTATAGATCATTGCTCCTCCTTGTAGATCCTTGCTTCCTCATTGTAGATCCTTACTTCAATAGCCTCCAATAGTGATTTGGAAAGAAATTTGGAAGAAATTTAGGTAGAATTTGATGTGGAAATAAAGAAATTGGGAAGAGAAAATTCTAAATCTATATTTGAAATGAAATAAGGAGAGAGAAATGTCTCCCTCCTATTTTATATGGCCGACCACCTTATCCCCCTTCCCAAGATACTATGCAATATCTAAAATATTCCTTGGGACCTCTCATGAAGAAATAATTAAGGAGAAAAGGTTCTAGTCTAATGGATTTAACTTAATTAATCATCATTCTAATGAATGGGCTTATAATGGCTCAATTCTAACTAAATTAAAATATTGGTCCATAAATCTAATCTAAACTAGTTAGGTCCACTAACATAAGTCCAAAATAATAAATTAACATCTAACAATAAATAAATATACATAATGCATAATATTTAATTAATTATTAAATGACCAAAATATCATTTTCTAGAAAATGTGGTAGTGACAAGTCTACCCCCCTTAAAATAATTTTGTCCTCAAAATTCAAAGATGAAACTACCCCCAGAAAAATAAAACAGAACAGAATAGAACAGAACATACCTCAAGGCACAAACAAATATGGATAACGCTCTCGCATTTCATCCTCTCTCTTTCTCTCTCTCTCTCTCTCCCAGGTAGACTCTCCCGGAGAGTGATGCCTCCATGCGACGTATACCAAGGGAATAGTCTGGTTCCTCAGCACCTTCTCTTTCTGATCCAGAATCTCGGCTGGCTGCTCTGGATAGCTAAGAGTATAGCCCACATCTATCTCTGAGTGATCCAACATGTGACTAGGATCCGCCATGTACCATCTCAACTACGAAACGTAAAATACGTTGTGCACTCTCTCCAATGCAGGTGGCAAGTCTAGTCTATAAGCAACTGCACCGACCCTCTCTAGAATAGTGAAAGATCCGATGAATCACGGACTAAGCTTCCTGCCTCCACCGAAACGAATTATGCCTCGTATTGGAGAAATCCTCAAATACCAAACCACCAACCTAGAACAAAACACAACCTTAAGAACTTAATCTATAACAAACAACCAACAACAAGCACAAAACAAAAATCTAAACTATACCTCAAACTCCAAAGGTCTCCGGTGGCTATCGACCTAATGCCGCTGTCTGTCCTGTGCCACTCGAAGTCTGTCTCTGATCAACTTAACCTTCTACGCTGCATCCACAACCATCTCTGTCCCTATCAAAACTCTTTCTCCAATATCGTCCCATTACAAGGGAGTACGACATCTCCGACCGTACATAGCCTCAAAAGGTGACATATCTATACTAGCCTGGTAGCTGTTGTTGTAAGCAAACTCTACCAAATGGAGATGGTCCTCCCAAGATCCCCCAAAATCTAGTATATAGGTGCACAGTATATTCTCGAGAGTCTGAATAGTCCTCTCTGACTGTCCATCCATCTGGGGTGATATGCAGTACTGAACTTGAGCTGGGTGCCCAAATTCGCCTATAAACTCCTCCAAAAATGAGAAGTAAAATGACTATCCCAATCCGAGACTATGCTGACGGAAACCCTATGTATCCTGATGATCTGCCTCATATACATCTCTGCCAGCTTCTCCGTAGAGAAATCCCACCTTGAAAGGCAAAAAGTGGGCCGACTTGGTCAACCTGTCAACGATGACCCAAATTGCGTCTTTCCCTCCTGGAGATCGTGGAAGTTCGGACACAAAATTCATAGTAATATGCTCCCACTTTCACTCTGGAACGGATAATGGCTGAAGTAAATCGTCTGGCCTCTGCCTCTCGGCTTTCACCTGCTGGCACACTAAGCTTCTAGATACAAACTGTGCCACTTTTCTCTTCATGCCATACCACCATACACTCTTCGCATATCTCGATACATCTTGTTGGCACCTGAATGTATAGAATAATGAGAGCAATGCACTTCCTATAATACCTTCTCATACAGTTCCCCACTAGGCACACACAATCTAATACCATGTCGCAAAGAACCATCCTCAGTAATGATAAAATTATCCTCCAATCATGTTCTCATCTGGGCTCTGATGCTCCTTAGAGATACATCCTCATATTGGGCTGCCTTGATCCTATCCATCAACTCTGACTGTATCTGCATAGCAAAACCAGGAACTATTACCTCAATGCTTAAGCTCTCCAAGTCCTCCAACAAATATTGATTCCGCGTCAACAACATAGCTACCGGATAGCTGCTCAAGGCATCGACAACTACATTGGCTTTTCCAGGATGATACTAAAAAGATATGTCAAAATCCTTCATCAGTTCCAGCCACCGACGCTGCCTCATGTTCAACTCATTCTGAGTGAAAACGTACTTTAAGCTCTTGTGGTCTGTGAAGATCTCCACACGCTCAACGTACAAATAGTATTTTTACAACTTCAGGGCAAAGATGACTGCTGCCAACTCTAAATCGTGGATAGGATAGTTCTTCTCATAAGGATGCAATTGTCTGGATGCATACACAATCACTTTTTCATTCTGCTAAAGAACACAACTCAAACATTTTCCCGATGCATTACTATAAATAGTAAAACCTCCAGACCCTGATGGCAACGTCAAAATAAGAGCAGTGTCACTACCCAATTTCCAGAGCAGGGTATTTTTTTATTTTAATTTAGTTAATTGTATATTTATCATAAATATTTGTATTAATATATAATTATTGGTTATATTACTTTTTATTAGTTATTTTAGTGTTTTGGCTAGCCTGGACCCATGTCAGACCCTAGTAGACCCATGTCAGACCCAACCAACACCCTTGTCAGACTTATTTATTGGTTTAGATTAGTTATTTATATTTTAATTAGTTAGTTGGAGTGATTAGGGATTTATTTGAGTGCATTTGGAACCCCAAATCCAAACCCCAATTAGGATGACTTGATTTGGGGGACATTTTGGTCATTTCACTAACCCAACCCTAACCCTTAACCCCTTGGCCGATCATAACCAGCAGCTTCCCCCCTTCTTTTATTTCACTTCACTTCTTCTTCTTCTTCTTCTCCGCCCCTTTTCTTCTTCTTCCTT